>JADDOH010001362.1:0-440831 GCA_016648135.1 Agrypnia vestita | reverse complement strand
TTTTTTTCGCCGAACAGCTCTAGGAGTGGTGAACTGGACTGAAATGTGATATTATTTATTAATGTGTTTCCAGAATTTAAATTTTTTAGGATTTCAGCGGTTTCCAAACTATTCATTATCCATCGTCTATGGGGAACCGAGTGGAGTAATTTTAATTTGTGACTATCGAAAGAATGATTGGTGTTAATTATATGATTGGCAAATTCGGAGAAATTGTTATTTTTTAAGCAGCGGCGATGTTCTTTTATGCGTGTATTTAAGTTTCTAGTGGTTTGGCCTATATACTTTTTGTCATATTTGGCTGAGGGCTTATGCCTCGGACGTATTTTTCTCCTACGATTAATGTTCCAGTTTGGTATTAAAATTATTTAGATGTCGAATAAACGTGTCATCTATCTGTACTTACTTATCTATCTATCCGTTCTTTATAAAAAAACTGTACCGCTTGTCCGATTCGATTCAAATTTTGCATACTTATGCTTTAGGACCCGGCGAGGAACATAGGAGACATCTCTCCCCTATTAATTTACCCTTTCATCACCCCCTAATATTTTTTCGATGCAAATCTGTACCGTTCGACCGATCGGACTCAAAATTTGGAAACTTATTCTTTAGGACTCGGCGGGTAACACAGGTGACATTTTCTCCATTCCCTTTTACCCTTTCCCCTCCCTCTGATATATTTTCGATGCAAGTCTATCAACACCGGGTACGAACAGCTGGTATATAAATAAAAATGTAAATGTTCGTTTATACAAAATCGATAATCTCTGAAAGTTCTTCATGGATTGCTTTGAATTTTTGCACAACGTAGCATTCGAATACGAAGATGTATTTGTATACCTAATTTTTTGTTATATAACTACTATTTATTTATATAAATAAAAATGTAAGTGTTCGATTGCCCAAAATCTTAAATTTCTTAAAGTTCTTTTTGACACAATGTTGCATTCAATTCGCACAAATTATTCGAAAAAAAAGGCGCCAGGACCAACCATTTCAATATTGATAAATATTTATATAGGTATAAAATTTTTCAAATTCAAATTTTTTGATTACATTCGGTTGTTTTTGCTTAAACGTTTCAAACGATGAAAAAGTGCAGCCTATCGTACCGCGATATCTATACATATAAAGTTCAATGTCTGTCTGCCTGTCTGTCTGTCTGTTCTCTATAGAAATCCACACCGTTTGTCCGATTCGATTAAAATTTTGCATGCTTATGCTATAACATACGGCGGGTAACATAGGCAACATTTCCCACCTATTTTCTTACCCCTTCTCCGCTCCCTGAGATATTTCATATGCAAATTTGTTCCGTTTGATCGATCGGACTCAAAATATGGAAACTTTTTGTTTAGGACTCGGCGGGGAACATGTGCGACATTTCTCTCCTATTTCCTTACCCTTTCCTCTCTCTCTGATATATTTTCGATGCAAATGTATACCGTTCGAATCGAAACTTTGTTTACCCTCACAAATTTATTTTAAACTTAATTCTTAACCCGTGCAACTCCGGGTGTGAACAGCTAGTCTATACCTCTAATACTCAATGTCTGCCTGTCTGTCTGTTCTATATACAATTTTATACCATTTATCCGATTCGACTCAAATTTTGCATACTTATGCTTTAGGATACGCGGGTAACATAGGTGACATGGTAACCTATCGGACTCAAAATTTGAAAATTTGTTTTTCAGGACCCGGTGAGTAACGTAGGTGACATTTTCCTTCCTCCTCTCCACGCCCTTCCCCTCCCCCTGATATATTTTCGATGCAAATCTGTACCATTCGACCGATCGGAAAATTTGGGTTTTTATTCTTTAGGATCTGGCGAGTAATATACGCGACATTTCCTCCTTCTTCTTTTACCACTCCCCCTCCCCCTGATAAATTTTAAATGCAAATCTGTACCATTCGACCGATTGAACTCAAAATTTACAAACTTATTCTTTAAGACCCGTCCCGGTGGATAACAAAGGTGACATTTCCTCCCTGCCCCCTTACCCCTTCCTCATTCCCTGATATATTTTCATTGCAAATCTGTACCGTTTGACCAATCTGACCCAAATTTTGTATATTTATTCTTTAGTATCAGTCGGGAGACATACGCAACATCTCCCCGTCCCCCTTTTACCTAAATTTTAACCTTGGACCTAAATTTTGCATACGTATTCCCGACGGAAAGAGTGTGCCATATTTATTTCCTAGACATCCTATCCATCTCAGCCTTGATTAAATAGAAAAATTGTTATAATTAGAGGCTTTGCAAAACAATTAACACTTTGGTATCTCCCGCAAATTTATTTTCAACTTAATCCTTAACCCGTGCAACTGCGGTTACGAATTCACATATTCTTCTCATTTAATCGGTATTTAGCTATCGAAGCTAGTCGGTGGTGCACGGTAATTTCTCGTAGGATGGCGTTCGATCCGTCAGGGCTTTTGCACAGGGGCGTGCAGTGGGAACAAGAAGCATGACTTTTTCCTAAGCATATATTTTGAAAAGAAGCCTAAACAAGAAATATATCACGTAATATTTCAATCACAATAATTAAAATTTTATTCATATTTTAATATTTCATAATATTCTGCCAGATAAATATTTAATTTCGATATTTTTTCCCCAAATATACGGTAAAATAAAAGTTATGCTTCTTGTTCCCACTGAACGCGCCTGCTATTGCAGTAGATATATGATAATTTTTTAATGTTTGCGATATGGACCTTTTTTTGTCATATATATTTCCACCACACGAAAGTGCGGTAAATTGAGAAAACCTAATTATATGATCGACCGTGCGTCGAGTTTAGTCTGGACCACGATGAAAGTAAGGAAGGGGCGTAGTAAATACTACCACGAATGCAAAGGAACAAAATACGAACATTCACCATTCACTGTTTATAACATGTTACAAACGCCATTTTTGCACAGGTCGACGTTTTTCTATGATGCTTACCAGTAAAAGCTAAACCTTTGCCGTTATGACGCAACCCATCAAATTGTATGTAAATCTATTAAAAGCGAGGTTGCACACTATGTACGCCACATTATATTTGAGACAATGAGAACGAGTAAACAAATGAGCGTGAGCACATACATTAATTAATTTAAAAATTATGACAGTTCTATGATGTTGTGTATGTAAGATATTCAAGGATTAAAGTGTAAAAAAAGTTTTCAATCTATATTATAATTATCCTAAAAACGTTGCAATCGTCGCAACCATTGCAATGGTCGCCGTCGTAGGATTATTTCTGTTGCCAGTTAAAAATACATTTTAGAGTACACTAAAAAGATTGATTTTTTTGAGGTTTACAGATCACGTTAAAATATATTTTTTTTTATCTTCCACATGTTTCTAGGTTAAGCGTACTAATTAGGTAATGAAAGATCAATGTATTGTAGGAATAATATAACTTTTGCGTCTTTTGAAGTCCAAAATGTTGATACACCAGATGTTGGGCCATATTGTTTAAAAATTACATGTGAACTGCCATGCAATTTTATGTGGATCGGATAATCATACGAAGAAATGTTTTTACTTCAATATATTTTATACATATACGCAATACAAATATGCAGCTAATAAGGCTTTTCAGCAGTTAATTCACGCATGTACACCACCGATTGTTGAATGTATGACTATCGGCCGTATTCTAAAATAAGCAATATGGCTATCTCGGTATCTTGACAATTATTGTATAACATTACCTGTTACGGACAGGACAAGACCTGATCATACCATCAGGCAACAGAACACTCGAGTTCTGTATGCGAAGCAGAGCGGAGACTGTATTCTCCACAAAGGCCCCTTTCAGGGCCGCTGCCGATAGCCGCCCCGGTTGCGGGTGGGTACCGTGCCGAAGACGGCGCGCGAGTTTTCGACTGCGGTGGTCGCTTCCGATCGTGGCGGGCGTCAGGCGGCGGCAACCGAGAAGGGGGGAAGCGAATTGAGAGGGAGTAGCTTCATAAAATCACATCTCGCTGGGAGCAATAAAAATTCGTGCACGACATGAGCTGAAATGTATATGTTTTTTGCTGAGAAATTTTGTATGAAAATCTTAATTTTCAGATTTTTTAACTTCTCAGAGTTTCTAAAAATTATGGAATTTATTGAATTGTTTCAGAGATCTCAATGAGACTGAATCACAATTGTATGTAATAAAAATGTCGCATTTCATTGCTCCAAGTGGAGGAGAGAGAGCGGGAGGTGATTTTATTCCGCACATAAAGAGCATTGATGCCTGGTTGTCATGACAACCGGATATCATCATCATCAGCACTTGGTCGCCCCCGACCCAGTCGGGGCTGAATACCGTGTCTAAGTTGGTAACCTGGGCGACAGGTCTGGAACTCGCAATTAAAAATATGAATCGGGAGAAATTATGCTCTCGGAAAGTAAAATTACGCCTCGCTTTGAACATGTAAATGTGTTGTATAGCGGGATCCAGACATGTCTTTCATACTGGCATAAAATTGTATTATAAATGCTAATGAATATCTCTGATTTCAGAATTTGGAATCCTTGTTGACTCAAAATCAAACTGAAACCTTTTTTACAGTGTTCTCAACGAGAATACTTCTTCAGTTAATGTGTTTTTACGCATGTAAAGTTGTACCGGGACGCCGGAGAAAACTAAATGAGAAAGTTTTCTCCGCGGCCCCCTTTTGAAGGCATATCGCGCAAGTAATATTTATCTGACATACTTGAAAATATTACTACAAGACGCCCCCAATCAATACCTATCCATTGGTAATGCTAAAAAACCGATAATCATTTGGTTACTAATTTTAATTGTGTAATTGTGCTCACGGGTCTAGTTTCCGGAAGTGCCGCAAGATGACACCAGTCGTGATTCAAACCGCGGCGACAGAGAAGGGAGATTTTGCCCACTCCGATTGGGTTACGTAATATGCTGTTGCATCATATCTTGTAAATTTCTGAGAATGCTATAAAATAAAAGGTTTTGTAAGGCGGTCACCTGTTACACATTTTACGTGTGGTGATTATAACGGCGTCGGACCACTTTCATCTGCATTTTATTTATCTTCCGATACCTATTGGAGAATTCTGCCGGGACCTGACTACTGCAGTGAATCTACGATCCAGCCTCCGCGATCTTCTGCGCCCCTGACTGAGAATTTTGGACGACGGCCGGCGCTTCTCTATGACGAATTTCGCGTCACAGCGAAAATATGCTGTTTTACACGAGGCACCCGTGCTGTATTTCTCCGGCCGCTACTACGCTTCTTGGCCGACGGAGCGGACTCAGCGGACCGCCCTTTATTTTGTTTGTTCTGTGCGGAACATTACCTATAATTCTGTCATTTTTTTCTTTTAAGTAAAGCTCTTAGATGTAAATAAAATGATCTATTTTAAGATTTTTAATTAATTTTTTTTTTGTTTTCTTTAATTATATATTTATTGAATTAACATGTTTGCTAGCTATTTATCCACATAATCTATACCTATGAAACTCAATGTTTGTCTGTCTGTCTGTTTTCTATGCAAATCCACACCGTTTGTCCGATTCGATTCAAATTTTGCATACTTATGCTTTAAGACTCGGCGGGTAACATAGGCAACACTTGCTCCCTGTTCTCATAGCCCTTCTTCTCCCTCTGACATATTTTTGATGCGAATCTGTATCGTTTGACCAATCGGACTCAAAATTTGGAAACTTATACTTTAGGACTCGGCGGGTAACATAGACAATATTTCCTTCCTATTCTCGTACCCCTTCCCCTCCCCCTGACATATTTTCGTTGCAAATCTGTACCGTTTGACCGATAGGACTCAAAATTTGGAGACTTATTTTTAAAGACTCAGCGGGTAACATATGCGACATTTCTCCCCTATTATTTTATATTTTAACCTTTCCCCTCCCCTGATATATTTTCGATGCAAATCTGTACAGTTTGACCGATCGGTCTCAAAATTTGGAAACATATTCTTTAAGACCCGGCGGCTAACATATGCGACAAATATCCCCCTATTCTTTTGACGTTTCTCCTACCCTGATATATTTTCGATGCAAATCTATACCATTCGAATCAAACGTTTGTTTACCCCCACAAATTTATTTTCAACTTAATCCTTAACCCATGCAATGCCGGGTACGTACAGCTAGTTTTTATATATTTCAGATTGAATCCCAAAAATAAAATATATTACCTTTCTTCACATAACAAAATTTTTTAAGAATTTAAAAACAAAACATTGTTTCTAATTATTCTGACTTTCAAACACTTAGTATGTGTGAGCCGTGCCGTGTGTTGGTGTTTATAACCGTAAATACCAACACAGTAACAAAGCGTCCTTGAGGTGAGTATTCGCGTAAACGGCGTTATATAAATTATCAAAATAAATGCACCGGGTGGTTTTATTTCTTTATTAAATCAGGTTATTTTTCCAGGTTCTAATTTTATTTTCATATTTGTTATATACATGTTAACCCAACTCTCTATCTTATGTATGTCTGTGTATCTTTAAATATATATCATGACGTGCGCACATGCATATGCACTCTTAAATTTGTTGGAATTAATTTATCACACATATAAATCAATATCTTATTATTCTTGCATAATGTTTCTGACTTGTTTTATTATTTTATTTTTCTATATATTAAAGGAAACACATTCTTATTGTGAAGTTGCAATTTCAGAATAAAGTTCTGTGAACAAAGAAGTCCCGGCGGCATTTAAAATATTTTTTCGTTAATTTGATTTTTTTTGTATGTCTTTTCTAATTGATTAATAAATATTATTTTATTTTTTAATTATAACCTACTGTTCTTTGCATTTTTTATATTTACGCCATTGCGTTTGTTGTTCAAAGTCTTCTACCAATGACCTGTATTCAAATATGTATCTTTACTCTGCTTATTTTATTGTTCTTACTTATCTGTGTTTATAGCCTTTGTTATATTACTGTGTACATTTTTCTAAATAAAGACACTTAGGCAGTGAGGGGTTTGGGCGGCCGAGTCTCCAGTCTCCTGCGGCTTGGCGAGGAGGCCGCGTTTAGCAATATAATGCCAACTAGGCGGCGAGCGTGCTGGGCCGATATTGCTCTGCGCATAACACGGCCCAGGGTGTGTGGTGGGCCACCTTCACTGCTTCCCGAAAGCCATAGATTACGCCAGACCATTCTGGTGTATTCGATAGTGTTGTACCAACTTCAAACAACTGTCAAGAGTGCGGGATTCTTTTTAGCCTCGTTACAATATAAACAAAAAAAAAAACGTTGTAAATTACTAAAACTATTGATGACTTCCAAAAGCATGCCTATTTTGTCTGTATTCCTTAAGTAAATAAAAAAATCAAAGTATAGACATAAACAGATAAACATAGTAAATATATTTAACTTACTATGTACATTATATAACCTAATGAAAAATATTCTTCGTAAAATAGAGTTATTGAACGTAGCGAGATGTTCTGATGGTTCATAAAAAATATATTTTTTACGACCCTGCTTTTTTTCTTGGTTTTTCTTCCAGTTTGATAAATCAAAAAGCAAATAAAATATTTAAGTGTCTTACCTCACAGTCTTGGTCCCAGTCGAAGGCTTGTCAGGTATAAAATGAAATGTGCGCTGTGATCACCTTAATATCCATAAAAATGTGACGCCAAGTGAGTTTTATGTATGAAGTCTACGACACTTGAAGAGATAGCGAGAAAATGAATATAAATGAGTTAATATTAATACTCGTTATATGAGGGAAGATTTATCTAAGATTTTTATACAGATTTTGTGTGGAAATGAAGGGGTTGTGATAAGGTTTAATGGAGGAAGTACATGGTTCGTAACTACACAAAACGCGTTCCTATAGCGTTACATTTTTATTACCGTTGAACTTTCGTGAACATGAATATATTAATACAACGCAATAATATTCAAGCTAGACATGTAAACTTGTTGAGCAAGTAAATTGGTTTATATCACATATTGTTAGTTTTATAATATAATGTAAGCTTTGAAACATGAACGAAACACAGTTATATGTTCATTTTATACTGAACACAATAATAATTAATAAAGACCCTTTTGTGTAATATGAGCCGCACGCTGATTGACATGTCATACTCAAGCACCCGGGACTCATTAGCGGTTAGTCATCATCATTTTTGTTGTAATTCCAGCCTAATTCCAGCGAATAATCGACAGACATAAGAAATGAGGATAGTTGATGATTACCTCTGCGATATCTATAATTTTTTTGGATCTCTCATGATACGCAATTAAGTAATCTTATCATACATCCATAAACATACCATATCCTACATCTCACCATTCATGTGAAAGCTGTGGACAGAAGAGACACAGAAAGAAAATAATGATCACCAACATCGGCGGTAATTGGGCAATAACTTAAAGAATAGAAGAAAACGATGAGATTTTAAAAAAATATTAACTTTCGGGTTACTTCCACTCGCTTTAATAATGTACAATATATATAAAAATCAATAAACTGTGATGATAATGGTGTTTCCTATAGGATACTATCATAAAAGCTATAAATTTCATATATATCGTAGGACATAGAGAATATCATAAAGCTGCCAATATATTCCCATATCTGAGAGAGCTATGGAGGTACACACTACCTTGGGATTGTAGCGCCACGTCTCCTGCGGTGTTATCTCCAAGCAGGCTGTATGTTTATGGGGCTTTGCCGATCATGTCGAGCATGAAGCCCGTAACTTTTCCCCATTTGATTATAAGGTAGTCCCCCCGAGTATCCTTCGATGTATTGATAATAGAGGGAACTACTGACAATTTAAGCCATTTCCTAAAGGCAAATAATATTAAAACTATTTTTAGAATTGAAAATAAAATATCGTCTTAAACATAGTGGCCGTTTATTATTCTTCCTTAATACACTTTAATAGATTCCTCAAGGCGGTTTTATTGTATCCTAGGCGGCGCAAAGATTTAATGAATATTTATATGTACGCATAATATTATATATATATATATAGTGTATACTTTATTATCTAGAATCCGTACTAAGGAAATGAAGAGATATTCAATATTAAAAAGTTATAAATTTACAAGAATTTTTTATGTTTTTTGTTGATTTAATTTGTATATAAATATCTCAAACGATTGTTTAGATATTAAAGGATCAATATTCACTGGCAGAGCGCAACACTACTACCGTTGACAATGGCGGCGAACATGTATTAGTATTTTTGACTGGAGCAAAACGTTAAGGGGGTGTCCGTTTGCCCTGGTCTTACCCTACCGTATCGTTTAGGTAATGGCTGCATAAAACATTTTAAAACTGAAGCATAATGCTTTCTCTCATTCAGAAGGATGCAGCTCTGGATTTCTATGTACATTTGATTTTCATAGAAGGGAAATAATTGGGCTATTTTGACCATATCTTTTCTATGTTGTTGGTATAGAAAGAATTAGGTTAAAACTGCAAAAATATTGATTTCTTTAGATAATCATAATAAATAGAAAGGCTTTGAATATTAGAATTGCTCATGCTGCCTATGTTATATATGGTTTAAAGTCTAAAACAAAAAATATACTTCAATTTAATGAATAAAGAAAGAACGTACAGCGAAGCGTATTGGCAGCTTACATTGCATATTTAGATATTTTCTTCCTCCATTTCTTCATTTCGTACAATAGAATGCTCAATTTTCCCAAACAACGCTGTCAAATCTAACATGACGCTCTCGAGGATATTATATTTTAAGGAGGAATCATAATATTTGCGTCGAGAAATTCATTCCATCTTTTGAAAATGCAAATTTCCGGAATGATTGATGGCATTCAAGTAGAACCCTTGCTGGCACTTTATATTTTATTGCTTTTTCTGTGTATTGTGGAGATGGATGCGGTGGAAATGATTTGGTGGGATCATTTTTCAAAATTGATAACATAAACGATTGTCGGCGTTTCCAAAATATCTGTATATTCAGTTAAATCTTTTTACTCTTATAAATTTATTAGCTTTTCTAGCTGGCTTCGTCCGAAATTTGTATTCTAATATATTATATCAATTTCATATTTTATTGTATTTAATTGAAAAACTAATAAATAGTTGGGGAACCCCGAGCGGGGCGGGATTGGAAAAGGGTGTGGGGCTAACTATCCGCGACAGAAACGGTCAACTTCCCACAAAACGTTCAGTTCACTGTTATTGTGAGAGAGCTCTTAGTTTGAATTTTACCGAAGGTAGGAGAAAAAGCTTGCAAATTATAATATTATATTTGCTCTGCGACATCAAGGTAATTACACTATACATTATTCTTTATTCGGAAAATTAATATTACAGGTTTATTTCGATATACTTTTGACTGACTAAAAGTCTAGTGATAACTCAAGGCCAACAAATATAACGGCCATAATACTTCTGTTTTAAAGAATGTTACGTTGGGGCACAATGAGTGGGGTGCAATGGGATACATCCCGTTCCGTCCCTGATAATATTTGTACTTCTCATATTATTTTTTATTTTTTTGTTATTATTATTTTTTATTTTTATTTATTTATTTATTGTTTATTTACATTTGTTAATACAAGTTACTAATAACTGTTCTGTGGCAGTTATTCTCATATGGTATTTATGTAATATTAACAAATGACAATTAAAGAATCTAAATCTAAAAAAACATAAAAAGAAAAGAAAATATACATACAAAATTAAAATAAGAATTCAATTAGTTACAAAAATAAATATTATATTATAGTATACTTTAAATTATATAAATCAGTTTTGGCCAATTCAGAGGTCAAGGGCGGATCACTTCTTCAGCATACCTTCTACCTGATATTTTTATAAACTTGGTAATATGATGTTTAAAAGGTTTGTGTAGAGTTATTTCTTTAGTTTCATTAGGTAAAAAAACAAGCGGGGCAGTGAAATTCAATTGTCTTTGCCCAAAAGTTTTTTCGTTTTCCTTTTAGGTACCTCGAAATTAATTGTATTTGCCAGCCATGTAACCCTTGTTTGTTGTGTACGATTAAAATTTACCTTGTCCTTGTGGAATTTTATAAGTATGGTTTTAAGGTATTATTGTCTCGGGTCAAGAACGTTAAATATTCCAAACAAATCATGTTAAGGAAACATTCTCGATTTCTTGGTGATTATACGCCTGACGCATTTTGTGATTTTGTCAGCGGATCCATGACTGATCTGACACACCCTCCCCATCCAATTATGCCATAGGATAATAGGTATTGAGTGATGGAACAATATATAGTCCTGAGGGATACGACATCTACCACATTTCTCAGACTTCTATATATGTATTCCGTTTTCCTAACCTTATTAGAAAGATCTTATATGTGTCCCTGCCAACTAAGTTTGTTGTCAATTATAATTCCTAGGTATTTTATATCACATGCTTTTTCAAGACATATATAGTTGCATCTATTTGGTAAACTACAGCTGTGTAACTGTATTTGATAGTTTATGATGCCTTTAGGTTGACCAGCTTCTGTTGGACTGAATGTTAGGTACTTAGTTTTTTCAATGTTCAGTGAAAGTAAATTTAGGTCAAGCCACTTTTTAACGGTCACAGTTTCCCATGTTCTGCCTTTAAAAAGTAAGACAGTATCATCTGAAAATGAAATAACCTGACCCTCAGTTGGCAAATCACACAAATCGTTGACACACAGGTGAAAGAGGATTGGTCCAAGGACACTTCCCTGGGGTACACCGCGTGTTATATGTTTTGGTGTACTATAATTTCCTTCCAGTGAAACAACTTGAGATCTCTCTGTAAGATAGCTTTTAAACCAATCATGGGTCACACCGTGACATCCTATGCGCGATAATTTAACAACCAATCTATCATGTGGAACTGTATCGAATGCCTTAGCAAGATTAAGAAATAGTGCGATGCACTTATCTCCATTATCGGTGTGTTTTGTGACATATTCAGTCATTGCTGTTATGGCATCTCCAGTACACATATGCTCTCTGAAACCGTATTGATTTTTTGATACAATTTGTCGTTCATTTAAATAAGTTAATAATCTTTTCTTAACAATTCTTTCCAATATTTTAGAAAAAATAGTAAGTAGCGAGATTGGTCTGTAGTTTGATATCTCAAGCTTGTCTCCTTTTTTAAAAATTGGTTTGATGAGAGCAAATTTGAATGCTTTTGGGAAAATATCTTGCGTCATGCTATGATTGAATATGTGAACAAGTGAGGTAACAATGAGAAATTTCGTAGTCTTAATTGTTTCGGTGCAGATATCGTCAACACCAACAGATGATTTGTTAGGCAAGTCATTTATGATCGGAATCAATTCCGTTTCATTGGTTGCAGCCAGACATAGACCGGGAGCGGAAACAGGAGAGGGATAATCTCGGTCGACATTATCATTATTATTATTTATTATTTGGGCTGCCAATTTTGGTCCCACATTTGCAAAATAATAATTAATTTCATTTACGACTTCCTGTGGTTTTTCTTTCATTAATTCTTAATTCCCTGAGAGTAGTACGACATACGTTGGTATCGAGGCCTCTCTGATGAGTGACCATGTTTTTTTAATATCAGTTTTAGCCTCGTTGAATTTTTGTTTGTAGTAAGTTTCCTTAGTGTATTTTATTATTTTGTTACATATGTTTCTATATTTTGTATAATTTAGGTATTCAATAGGGTTTTCAGAAGTTTTTAAGCCTTATGTAGATTATTTCTTTTGTATATGCACTGGAGTACTCCGTTAGAAATCCACGGTTTTAATTTTTTGTATTTATGTGAGTATCTGATAACAATTCTTCCGGAGTTATTATTAATATGATATGTAAAAATATCCAAAAATTTCTGAAATTTATTATTACTATCATTATCAGTGTAAACTGGGATCCCTGGAGTCCTCTGTCTTAAGGCTCTCTTGAAGAGTATTGAAGTTGATTTTTTTCTTTACAAAGTTGTTTCTAATATTAGAGCTCTTGAGAAATAAGGTATAATGATCCGTGACAGAGTATTGATATAATATGGGAACGCAAGTTTTGTTTGACCTACACATTATATGATCAATACAAGAGTTGGATATAGAAGTTGTACGGGTGGGATTGTTGATAAATGACTTAAATCCATGGAAAGTTAGTAAATCTAGGTAATCATCTGCTTGAAGGTGTTTATTGTTATTAAGTATATTAATGTTTAAGTCCCCGGTCAAAATTAAATTGTTGTCGTTGCGATAAAGATTAAGTGTTCTGTCAAGAGAATCTAAGAATGTTGACAGATTTTGTATTGAGGGTGACCTATATATGGCAATTATTCTTATACTATTTTTTATACAAACACTGATACAGTTTGCTTCTGTAAGTTCTATTTCATTTGCTATGAAAGGTATATCTTGCTTAATGTGGATAACTACTCCATCGTTTTGTAATATATTTAATTTAGTGTGGATGGAGGCATATCCCGAAATATTTTTTGGTACGTAATTATCTCCGAGCCAACACTCTGTTAGAATTAACTTTAATGTCATCTAAAAGTATAAGTAACTCATCAAAATTTTTATTAATACTTCGTATATTTAATGTAAGCATTTTTAATACAGAGTGCCCAGAAAGAGTTTTATGGCAATGATCACCATCAGAGATCTCTAGTTCGCATGGATAACAATCATCCTGATAATTATTTATGATATTATCGAGCATGGTGCTGAAGGTCTATTTATCAATTATGTTAGGTCTGAATATGTCTGACTACAATCAACAAAAGCAAACCGCCAAGAAGTATAATACACCCCAGACCTCCGACCTGCAACCATATAAAGTAGGCAAAAGAAAATTAAAAAGAAGAAGAGAAATTTAGATAAGATATGTAGTATATTTGCAAGTATATATTACGACGTGAAGTTCTGTTGCTCCCAACAGAACTCCTCGTCGCCACCAGTTTTGCTCAGTCGGAGAAGAATCGGACTCACCTTACTTCTACAATTCAAACTCAGGGTACTTCCGGTGTCGTTGCACTTCAGCTGTCTCTCACTTTAACTTATTTTAAGTTGCAACAGTTCAATGACTAGGATAATACAACGAAACATTATTTAGATGAAGGGGAATTTATTCAAATGAATTTTAAACAGAAATTAATAATGCCACAGAAGGTGACAATTTTTTATGAAGTATTTTTGGGAATTTTGCACATTGAAACCCTTTTTTTACAATAAATTGAGGTGAAGATTTAATTTACCACGCCTCGACATCAGCGCTAGCGGCCGCGTCATACAAGGATGGAAAAGACAGTGGAACTAAATACTTTTATACTACTGGCGGTGACGCAGCGCGGGTGTCGGTGCGTGGTAATCACATTCTGCAGATTAATGAACATCTGGGCAAAATTTCTATATCACATTTAAAACAATGAAGCTACAATAGTCTGGCACAAACACCGCTTCCGCACGTGCTTAGCAATGTTCCTTTTTTCTAAAACAGCTCGACCTGATGCACATGTTCTTGTATTTACGGAGTCAGATAACACGCAGCTCGCTCCAGGCGTGATGTGAAATTGATTATTAGAGAGAATTGGAATACCAGGCAAGTCGTGGTCTTCATTTTGCTGGCCTCGCATCTGAAGCAGGATTGCTCCCTTATGGGTCCAGAGAACAACCCCGCCCCGAGGCTTTGGGCTGCCGATGCAGATGATTACCGGAACATCACCTCTGCAGCTGCCCCCCAGGCGTTGCAATGGATTCACCTTTCACTCCATGCTGCGTCACCTGGCCATGGCGCGAAGCGCTCCCGTGGAAAAACCCTTTATTAAGACGAAAGACATTATTAACAACCAATCATGTAATTTCACATGTTATGTTTATGCCACTTCAAATTGCGTCTCTCGGAATGAGCTTACCTATTAACACGAGGGTTTACAGAAAGGTTCACATCTTGCGTGCTGAAGTGTCAGATTTCGAATGCGCCATTTTGTAATATCGTCTATCTCTGTTAGGAACCATGAGATCACGCAACTTGAAGTAACATTAACAAATACATCTCTTACATCTTCATTTAACCACATGACACTTGATACAACATTTCCCATATTAAATTTGACAAATCGTAAGTTTACTCCCTTATACCCCAGTATCAGACAGAATCACAAGTGTGTTCTCTTAAATTCTTTTAAAGAAATATCTTTTATAAACCACTTCTCATTAAAGATCATTAAAACATTCTTTACACAATAGTTAACTTACAACACATAAATAGTTATTTCATTCCAAGCATACGAGCGATCACTGCGATTCAACGTATCGTATGTTTGGAAGAAACACTGGAACAATCTTACTTGAGTGTCTGCCGTGCCCTGCACCAACAGCAACTTTAATCATAATTACAAGCTTATTAATACAATGAATATTTCAACAGAACCACACAGTGGTTCACAGATGCGGGAGGATGTGTACGTGCGGAGATTTCGAACTGCAACAAAAGGATCAAAACAAATTACATAATCATTTTATAACTTGGTTAATATTAACATCACTTTACCCGAAGCATATCTAAGCCTCACTAAAACAGAACGGCATGCTATATCAATAAATAAGGAAATGGATCAGGTCGCACTTAAGAAAAGTAGTCCAACTTTTCGACATATCCGCGCATTTCGGCCAAGTCTTCTTAAATGCAAAAGAATAGCCATTAAAGGCTTGGAGAAATATGGTATCTAGCTATCTAACTTTAATATATATATTCACGAATTATGACTTTCTTCCAGTAACAACAGATATTTCCTAGGAGAACCCTGAAAGTATAATACAGGAAGCGCCGACGGCACTAGTCGCCACTCTGTCTTCTATTAAAATACTTGAAGATCTTTCTACATCCGTTGTCAATGCTCTGTCAAGCACCAAAAAACCGAAATTCATGAATTTTTGATTCCACTGCCTATATCATTGCTGACACGAAATTTTCAATCACATCCCTTAGGGACATTACAAGATTGAATTAGAAGAATCTATTAAAAAGACCTAAAATATCAAGGAAGTGAAAAAATAAGAAATGAAACAAAAACTGATGTTTAAAAGGAAAGAAAATGAACCCAAGGGAATGAAAACTAAGCCAAAGAAACAAAAATATTCGTAACTGAGTCTGAAAAAAGATCGAAAGAAAAAGACGCAGCCTGCTTGTATTGCCATGATTTATGATACAAGTCTAATGAAGGCTGGTGTTCTTATGGCTTTTGTAAAAAATGGTCACACAAGGCGTATGCTGGTCTACAGTGATGATGATGACAGTATTTTCATCTGCAAACTTTGTCAATAATTGGTACCTCATTGTGCCCCTGGTTCATTTTCCATTGTGCCTCGGGGAGTAAGGCTTTTTTTTCAAACACATATTTTTTATAGTAATTATCATTTTAGAAAAGTTTAGCTTTAGTTTCTTTGTAGAGAAATAATAAAAAAAAAAACAAATTACAAATAATGGTTTTATTACTTTCAAACTTTCACTAATTGTAATCAGAGCTTAGCTTAGCTAAGGAATGCGGTACATATCAATAGCCTTTTTCGAAATCCTTTTTCTTATATCCTTTCGTTGTCTGAAGAATCTAAAAATATTGAACAAAACATATTTATTTTTTTGAAAATTAAGCATATATTATCTTACGGAAATTCGTTGTTGCGAGTATTTGCATCGACATAAAATTCTACATAAAATAATCTGTTCAAAATCCTTGACGCCAGAGCAAACCAATCAAAAATTCTAATTGCTTCATAAAAACAAGTTTCCTTTATAGTTACGATTTGAGTACATAATATCTCCTTTTGTTTCCCTCAAATTAATCATTGTTTCGATATCTATATCTATATAGGTGTGTACCTATATATATATTTATATATATATAAATATATATATATATATATCGATTATTAATATAAATTATTCATATTGCAGTAGGTACTCGATTTTCATATCTATACATATATAAAATATACTTAGGACATGAACGGAACACTCCGAAACCACCCATTGTTAAAAAATACACAACACCGAAGAGGTTATAATACATAGAGACGAAGTAAGCCGAGTTTTGTATTGGAACGAGTGAAGCCTTCAAAGTGTTGACCAGGGGGGTGTGTTGCGGGGAAACAAACATTTGTCAACTTCCGGCAGCTCTCGCAAATACCCGAATACAAAGGTGATCTTTTTGCCAAAAGCTTAAGTCATTTTTTGTTCGAATAGAAGTTACAAAGTAATAAAGATGTGTTATATCAAACTTTGCATTTTTTCCCCAATATTTCTAACTTTTTTTTTGCAAATAGTTGAACTATCATTATCGTAACTTAAATCAATTATGAAAAATTCATTCAATTTTATACAACTCAAATAAAATTATAAAAAACCTGTAAAAAAATCAATATTTGCAAAGTTTTTGTCATTTAATTTGACTTGAATTTTTCATAATCGATATAAGTTAGTACAATGATAGTTCACCTGTTAAGTTTTTATTACTAGTTACGAGATACTCTGTATAGAAAAATTCTTCTTTAAAATGTTTTGAGAAAAAGCAACCATCTAAATTTCTTTTCCAAAGAAGTCTATTGATTACAGCTTCCGACAACACAATTTAATTTGGTTCCTTTGGAAATATAAGAAACAAGATAATGTTAACTACTATAAAAGCCTCCAATCCGAATATTCGAAACTCGTATGTATTCGCCTTTTTAAGTATTCGTTATTCGAATACTTTAAAAAGTATTCGTTCATATTAATATTATAAGATTTTTAATATTCTTCCAAACGAAACAAAGGTTTACGAACCCTGAAAGTCATTTGCAAGGGTTTTCAGTTTATACCGCTACGGGCTATATAATGAAGTCGGACATCGAAGATGTAAACGCCGTATTGTCGGACGTCTTTTGCATTTGCCTTTTTTTAAAGTCATGCTTGTCTTTATAGTTTTATTACAATAAGCACTTACGGTGGAGTCGGCTTTTTCATAAATACTTGAGCCGACAAACAAGAAGTTATATGCAAAATAATTTTAAAAAAACTTGCACGTGGGGTGTGAGATATAAACATTTATAAAATTTTCTCAGTTATCGAGAGAATACTGACTCGTCTGTATCTAATTTTTTATTTTTTTTATATATGTGTATTTACAAAATTGAAATATTTTTTTTGTGTTTTTTTTATTTGTATTTCTAAATTCAATATTATTTTTCAATATGTTTTTTGTTGTTTTTTTAATAACATATATTTAAAAAAATTAAAATAAATAAATTCTCTACACTTATTATGTTTTTTTTTTAAATATAAACAATCTGTATTTATCATCCAAAGTAAATTATTCACTTCTTAAAAATTTTACGAATATATTCGAATATTCGAATATATTACCATCAACTATTCGATATTCGAATAGTTAGAATCACGAATATTTACTACTATGTTTTTGCTACTAGCTACTAGACACCGTGTATATAGAGCGCACGCTATTAGAAATTGGATCTTATGCGGCGAGCGAAACCATTTCATACAATTTTTTAACTAAACGAATATTTGGAAGTGAATTATCATTATCGATATTTTTTATTTTTCTTTTTCGTCTCCTTATCCTATCGGACCTTTTCACCGCTTTCTATGTTGCGCTTTGCCAGTCACGTGAGGTCACCAATTCCAATTTTTCTTCGTCGTCTCCATTTCATGGGCACTAAAGCAAAGGCAGAAATATCCTGTACTATGTTATTTAAAATTAAAGGGATATTTTTTGCGGGCGATGTGTGGTATGTTTGTCGACGAGATATATTACCATCACCATGGGGCCTCTCCAACTAATATTCATCCTCAGTAGATTCCGGTTGGCGGACATCAAAAATATAAAATTTTATAAATATAATAGTAATTTAATATGTTGGCTAGAAGTCGGAAAGCAATTGTCTATAATACCTCGGGGTCATGTCGTATCTATTTCATTTTTGTCGCAGATAGTAAAGCATTATTTATTTTCTTATTAAATATTACGGGACTCGTTTGATATTCGACGTTATGACGTCAAAACTTCGTTTGATATTCTCTTAACAGTCGATTACTTCCCGAATAAAAATGGAATAATATAAATAAGTGAATTAATAATTCAAAGAGAGCCATATAACTATCAAATATTGACGACCTATTAAGTAGCTGGGACGGTGAAATTGGTAACACGCTGTCCGCGTAAGACAGAGGTCCGTGGTTCGAATCCAGGTTCCAGCATTTAATTTTCCGTTTTATTAAACAGTGATTAACAAAACAAAACAATCAGAAAAGAAAAAGTAATTAGCCCGCCCCCGCGTTCGCCACCATTACCTCCACCCCTACGGTGAAGTCAGAGAAATCGAATAGTTATCTCTAAACTGTCTAGAGACCAGCTTGAGAATGGTTATCCCAGTATAACCGAAATATAGCACAAAAATAAAATATTTTTACAAATCCGCGAAGTTCCCGAAAAATAACCTTTTCATAATGCATATGTTTATATATATATATATATATATATATACCCTCTTACAGTATGGTATTATTGGGTGGGGAGGGGCTTATTAATTATTAAAATGATTCTCTAAAAACCTTATGACTATCCTACTGTAAGTATATTTTAAGAATTTAATGTACCGTCACTCACAAAAATATACAAAACAAACCCCCTATGCCAAATTTACAAAGAATATTTAATAAATAAATCTCACCCCTTAGACTGTATAAGTAGTAGACATAGAACAAAGAGACAAATAAAGATATCATCTTTAAGAACCACCACGGCACAACATAATTATACATACTTGGGAGTTAAATGGTACATACAATACATTGTTGTCGCAAAACAAATTTCAAGAAAAGAACATTCCAAAATACGAACAGTTTAAGAAAGAAGTCAAATTCTTGATTTTCGACAACGATGAATTGTAACATTGCCCACATGTCTCTTTTATACTTTAATTCTTTGGTTCTTCTTTTATACTTTATAATTTAATTCGTTTTATACTTTTATTCTTTAGTTCTTCTTTTGTACTTTAATTTAGCTTGTAAATACTCCTCCCATTAGCTCGAGCTTTGGCTCATATTATGGGAAGTATAATGTCTGTAAAAATGAATCTGTAAACATAGAATCAATTAATTATAAAAACAAACACATATATCTACTGTATAAATAAATAAATAAATATATATACAGCGCATAATTCCAAAAACCCCTAAAACGGATTTTGGATAATTTCGATTAAGTGTGCGGTTTTGTAGTTTTTTGTCAGCTTCATGCAGAACACATTATATCTTATGAAAACCGCTTTTAACAAACCCTGATTTTTAATATGCATTGATATTGCATGTTAAGAATCAGGGTTTGTTCCAAAATTCTGCAAAGAATCTTCTGTGTGTAGTTTTATAGAATATTATGCCGTGTATAACTGACTTCACTGGCCGACATTTCGGATCCCATTGTAGGGTCCATCATTAGGGTTGCACATCAGCCCTGATGATGGATCCTGTAATGGGATCCAAAATACCGGTCAGAGAAGTTAGATATACACGACAGAATACCCCAGAAAACTATATTCAAAAGATTCTGAAATCGTGGTGAAAAAGGTCGTGAAAACCAGAGAAAACTGCAAATAAGCTTTCCAAGTACACGTTTTTCAGCCATAACTCAAAAACACTTAAGATCATTTTAGGGGCTTTTGGAATTAGGCACTACAAATATTGCAAAGACTTTAGTCATGTTTGAACAGCTTCTCTGACTCGAAATCATTAATGTTAATAGAATTCAGTTTGAATCGATAATATAGGATAACGAATGAAGTCATCCACCCGAAGGGAATCTAGAAGCTGATAGCTCGACTTAAAACTCGCTGGACCGAGGAAATAACCTTATTCTGCCGAATAATAATGGACGGAGAAAATTTGAGATACTTGAGAGGCTTTTCAGCAGTGAATAGAAATCGGTTGATAATGATGATGACAAGAGTAGTTCAATAATATAAATTAAAAATTGATATCTTACTTTGTGATTAATGATTTAATTTCAACACGAATAGTGTACCCTTTACATCAGTTAAAGATTTACCCAGACATCTGATTTCATTCGCCAGTTTCTAAGAGGCCTGCATAAATATGAATAATGAAGGATCATGGCATAGCTTACTTGCATTGGTGACTTTGACATAATCAACTTGAGCGAGAAGCGTGTGACTGCATGCACATGTATGTACTTTCTTTCTCCTCGGTTTCATAGCTCGTTACCCTTTGTAGGTAAAACTCCGAGGAATAAAGGATTTTCCTACCCAAATTACACTTACATGGATTTACATTGTGACTTTAGAAATTCAAAGGTTTTCTTTGTATAACACGGAAAGCGTATGAGATTTTGTTTATCCTTGCAAACAAATGCTTTATTTTAACATATCCCAGAAGAAATACGCGGGCAGGTACTTCGTTTATTTTGATTTCGACTTAAACATAAATAAATAAATAAAAGGAATCATTTAAAAAAGTACACAGAAAAATGCGTCTATGGAAAAAATATGTTATTACGGCATACGAACCCAGAACTGCGATACCAATTTCATTATGTAAATCATTTAAGATTACGAAAATTTTATTATTCATAATTTAGATATACAATCTCCCGATACATAGAATACATGGATTAATATTATACTTATTATTACAATTTGACTTATCTACATACAATTTGATTTATCTACCGTGTTTTAAATATCGTTGAACAATTTTATAAAATTGAAAGGTCAAATTCAATTGAATTATTTCAAGATTGATATATGTAAATAATAATGTTATTTCTTTAGGAATAAACCTAAAAAATGTAAGAAGTAGAATTGTGTTAATTATATTAAATGAAGCATTTACTCACTAAATAGAAGTATTACATTACACATGAACTTATATACAAAATATTGCATTTATAATATAACTAATGGTTTAAACCAAGTCAATTTGTATTAAATTTAATATGCAATTAATAATCACAAAGTAATAGGTAATCACAAAATATTATTTTTTCCAGCCCCGGGAAAAGACTGATCAATGTCCAAGACTTTCAAATTTCTTCTGCTGGAATTCACCAATTGTTTTATCGTACTGTTATGTTCCAGCATTTGATAAGAGTATTATCATCCCTCGGGGTTGCAAAGTCCACGCACCATGCACCCGGAGAACTTATCTATACTGGCGTACGTGACGAAACGCAACGCTTTGTATCAGTATAAAGGTTCACTCACCTGATCTATATAAGGGCATATCACATATCACATGTCAATCTAATTTTAGTCGTATTACATCTCACACGTGTTTGTTACTGTATTATTTTCAATAAATAGTTCAAACCTTTGCAAGTGTTTCCTTGTGAAATTGAAGCATTGAGAAGAAGAAGAAAACCATCCTGAAATCGCTCCCAGCTGTCTGCAAAACAATTTGTTCCACTTTAGGGTGTAGCAGTACGAAACGAGGAAAATAAAACACGAAATGAATCTTTATTTCAAGCAACGAAGATGAAACTTCTTCGAAAAAATATCGATCAAAAAGAGGAATAAAAATTTGAAATTACAGACTAGCTACGTATTGCAGCTTTGTAAAATATTACGAAAATAACGCCCTGTTTTTCCAAAAACTTTCACTTTTATACTCTCCGAGATTTATTTTTCAAAAAAAAAATATAAAGTTATGATTTAACATGTTCCAAATATTTATTCATTCAATTTTTTCAGTATTTAAATTATAAATTGTCGAATTCTTACTCGCACGAAATAATAAAGAAAACACACAATTTGTATTAATCCATAAACAAATATATTCAAAATATGAATCACTATCAATTTTTAAGACATTTTAATTATATATACTACATCACCAAATCATTCGATAGATATTTTGTGAAAACAACTACTATTATTATTATTATTATTAATTATTATACATATTATTAATATTATAATTTTACTAGTTAAATGAGTTTTTTATATCCATATTTAACTCTAATAATTTAATAATTTCTGTTGCGGTATGACATAATTATTTTATCTGAAAATGTTGTCGTTAAAGATATATTTATGACTCTGTATGGTATATTTATGATAAATGTATAACATACTAGTGTTCGAAGCCAGCGTTGCATGGTTAAAGGATTAAATTAAAAATAAATTTTCTTCTAATAAAAACAGTTTTTCCATTTAACGCTGGGATGGATGGAATATGCGGCAGGGAAATATGTTAATGTAAAAGTAATTGTAACGCATCGTTGTAATTATACCGAGAAAAAACCCGGGATTATTTATAGTAGATGAACATAACAGTAATCTACCGACCTGATGAATAAAATCCACCACCATCATTCATTAATGTAAATTGTTAGTTTGGGATGATGTTTTATACGTATCTATACCTGTAAAACTCAATGTCTACCTGTCTGTCAATTTTCTATACAAATTTACACCGTTGTCTAATCTGACCAAAATTTTGCATACTTATTCTTTAGGACCCGGCAGGTAACATACGTGACATTTTCTCCCTTCCCCTTTACCCCTCCCTCTCCCCTTGATGTATATTCCATGCAAATCTGTACAGTTCGAACGATCTGACTCAAATTTTGTACACTTATTCTTGAGGACCCGGCGGATAACATAAGTGACATTTCCCCATCGCGTTTTACCCCTTACCCTTCCAAGATATATTATTCGTCATGAATTTTTTCTCTTCTTTTCTTTTTTCTATTACTTATTTCATTTCTATTTAACACATGAAATAAGTACACATTCGTATTTGTGAAGTTTTAATTTTTCAGAACATAGTTTTGTGAAATATTTTTAATAACCAAATTAATTAATCAATTGAAAGACATACAGAAAAATCTAATTCACGAAAAAATATTTGGCTACTACCGGGATTTGAACTCGGGTCACCTCCTTTCCGAAGACGGTGCTCTGACCACTAAGCTATAGAAGCCTTGCACATTTCCGTGAATATATCGACCTTATAATCATGTATTAGCCCACACAACATTATGTGTGGAACTAAATTATTAAGATAAATAAATAATAAATAAATTACTTAATATGTAATTCTCATTAATTGATTAATATTTATTTTTGTCCACAGAGCAATCCACTTTTTTGATACGATAGTTCAAATTATTTCAAATTACCGGGATTATATAGCTTAGTGTACAGAGCACCGTCTTCGGAAAGGAGGTGACCCGAGTTCGAATCCCGGTAGTAGCCAAATATTTTTCATGAATTAGATTTTTCTGTATGTCTTTTTAATAGATTAATTAATTTGGTTGTTAAAAATGTTATTATGCTTTTTATGTTTGAAATATAATTTCAAATAACTGTTACACAGCTACAAAACTATACCAACATTCAGGGACGTGCCCAAGGGCTAGTTGAGTGGCGATTCCAAAAATTGTCCTGAAGTTAAAAAATATTTATATATATGTAAATTTGGATTCTAAATAAATAAAAATTAAAAATTTGTACCCAAATTTTGCAAACATATTCTTTAGCATCCGGCGGGTAACATGGGTGATATTTCTTTCGCCCCTTTAAACTGACATATTTTCCATGCAAATCCGTACCGTTACACCGATCTGATCCAAATTTTGCATACTTATTCTTTGGGATACGGTGGGTAACACAGATGAAATTCCCTCCCCCCCCTTTACATCTACCCTTTTACTGATATATTATCCACGCAAATACCGTAAAAAATGTTTTGAATGCAGTCACCGAGAATTACTAATTTTAGAATGTCATGTTTTCAAATGACTATTAAAAGCATAAACATCAATATTCTCACGCTCTAAGTGGCATTTGGAATCCAACTTTCTAACGGTTAGTCTACTTTCAAACACTTGATGCACCTGTTAATAACCCCCCATCGTGTAAATACTAAAGACGCGCTAGAAAGACAACCGGTATTTTTTCGTTGCGTTTTTTTATTTTTTTATTTTTATTTTGGGAATCTCAACAGTATACAATTTATTATAATAATACATAACATATTGGGTAATTCGTAGACCAATTATAGAGATCCACAGCATAAAATGTTAAATCAAGCAATAAAGAGAACATATATTAAATAGAGGGATAGGAGTGGGAGTTAGAGGGGGAAGTGGAGTGAGGTGTATGGGATTGTGGCTGAGTGGAGTGCGTATGTATTCTGTGCGCGACGTTGTATACAGATATGGGGGTATGTGTAAAGAGTGATGAGAGTTTGGCTGTGGTGTGTGTATGATTATGGTCGGTCTCAGTTAATCATGGATGGCTCAGTAATGGTTGCACAATTCTGATTATTTACCGGGCGACACCCGGACCTATGAGACGTCACGGTTGGAGGCAGTACTGTACGCAGAAGAAGAAGGATATTTAGTGTCCAGGGCTTTTTATAGCCTTCGAGCGGCGAAGCAACATCGTAGTGATGTGCATCCCATTTTTATTTATGGTTTGTTAAATATTTAATTATTTTTATTTTAATTACACGTGTTGGTGCTGAATAATTTCGTGACAATTGTTTAAATATTGTTTGTTTTTAGAGAAAATTATTAAATTTGTTTCAATAAGTTATTATTTGTGAATCTATTAAAAAAAAATTTTATTAAAATCAGTGTCAGAACTTAAAAAGCGGTTATTAGAAAAGGACATAAGTTATATATGAACTATATTAATATTGAAATGATGTGAAGTGTATTATTATGATAATGACAATGAATAATTTGTGATTTATATATATTTTGTCTTTCTCTTTCTCTTTTCTTAATTTGCTATGTATATATATATATTCATTTTTTCCTTTCTTAATTTGCTTAAAATTTTTTAACTTTGTACCGAAAAATTATTTTATGTTGTTTTTTGTACTTAATTATTCTCGTTTTTTATCTCCTTTATTTATAAAGTGAATAATATTTAGTAATAGTGTAACATTCAATTGTAAAAATGAACCTACAGACAAACGTCTTTTTAGACGTTTTGTGGAACTAGATATCATAAAATGTAAAGAAAAAAAATAAAAAAATAATAATAAAATAATTCTTAAAAGGTAATTAATCAAAAATATATTATTTATTTTTGATTTAAAATTTCACCTCAATATTTCTAGTAGTTTAAAAGTTATCAAATTTTGGGAAGGTGAAATTTTCCGAATGCTTAGAACAATTGTTTGTATTTTTGGGAAGTAGGTATATTTAGTAAGACGGAAGGCTGAAAGCGATATCGAAGAGACAGTGACTGTGGGAAACGAAGTAAATGGCACTCTAAATGCATTTATCGCCAGTAAGAATTTGTGAAAGGAACTGAATGGCGTTCAACGGCCCCGTCATGCATCATCTCCAACCAACAACAACAATTAGTGGAAACGAGAACGGGTGGAAAACCACGATTGGATAGAAAGTTGAATTTAGATTTTAGGACTGAGGTGAATGAGGAATAGATCTAATTTTTCCAACTGTAATCCAATGTATGAAACTATCAGACATGAGAGTAACAGAGTTCTGAAATGGAGACCTTGGAAAAATAAAAGAGGCGTCGGAAGACCGCGTAAGAGATGGGTCATTATAAATCAATTTATAGACCCCCGATTTTTTTTAATGTCATATTTATCTCTTTTAGTTAATATGTACTTTTTTTATTTATTATAAGTATGGAAAGCTGGTTGAATAGAATTTAGGATTTTTTTAAGTATTGAATTTCAAATAAACATATTTATTTATTTTTATGTTTTAGTAAATTTTATGATACGATTAAAAACACTTTATAAGCACGTGTTCTTTAGAAGATTTTGTCTAAATCAATCATATCATAACATCTTAAACAAAAGGTCTTTTATCCGATGTAAGGGTATTTAACATGAACCGAAGAGCTATGCAGGATTTCGTATTGGCAATCTTATTACTTGAACGATGGGCACTTAGGATAATACGTACCCAGACTGAATTCAAAGAGTGATTAGACTGAGAAGAGAACAGATAGTGAAATTTATTTATTTATTTCATTTATTCTAAATTATTTTTTACATAGAAATGGTAAAGGTATTAGCTTAACTAGACTAGTCTAAAGCAACTACCTGTACCGTTTTCGAAGTTTAGTTAATAATTAGAGTATAATAAGTGTGTGATAATTATAAAGTGCACTTAACAAATTCACTTCAGATAGAGATAAAATCAAAACATATTATATATAATTCACATCACGTAGAAAAAAAAATCAAATCATATTTAGAGAAGATATTTGAATTATAATACACACAAAAACGATTTACAATAGAATCTAAGCTGTCACATTTGACACACTGTTTTCGTTTTTAAGTCTACCTACATTTAGTAATCATTTTGTCAACTTCTGTTTAAATAAATGTTTCACTTTTAACCCTTTAATGTCCGATGGCAATATATTGTAATTCTTGGAGCACAGAACATGAAAAAGCGTGGATAGATGAAAGACGCTGGACCGATAAGACACAACTGGCAGCTAGGGTTCCTGCGATAGTAGCAATAGAGAAGGTTTGAAACGGTTGGGCGAAAAGTGACCTGTACTGGATGTCCGTGTAATAGCGGGTAAATAGTGGCAATATTTTTGAAAAAATCTTCTTCATGTATGTCTTCGATTTAAGATTGGCAACCAAGTTGCGTGAGAGTCAGAATGCTGATTTATTCGTTGCAAGTATTTATAGTAGTGTGTGGATTAGAAAATCTCAAAGAAGAGAAGAATGGAGAAATTTAGAAGAGGCCTTCATCCGACCGAATTAGAAGAAGAAGAATTTGTAAAGTCATATTGAGACATTATCTGATATTTCGCTGATTGCGGACAGACAACCTCCTTCAACCGATGCTTCTACTGCCTTCCACCACATAATGACTGTTGAGAATTCATATATTCCCTCCTCGAGAATATGTTCGAAGAACGTAACTTTCCTTTTTTGATTGTTTTATTTATTTAATATAACATACAGTATATTATATTTTACTTTATTCAAGTATACTGGGTAAAGTAAAACAATAATTTATACATAATTTTTTATAGTTATAAGTTTTCTCAATTTACTCATGCATCTTAGCACATTTAATTAATAATATGGTCAACTTAAGAGGTCTATTGCAAACACCAAAATAGACACATTTCAAATAACTTCGTTTAATATCCTGATCTAGATTCTATAAAATAGGACGGGTATGACTTGACATTTTATTTTCATCCAAAGTAAAATTGTAGTTGATAAAATAAAACATAAAATATTATTTGACTTCTTCTAAATATTTAATATTTTTGTACATAATTTAGTGAAAACCTTGTATTAATTTATTTAAATATTCACATGATTTAGATTGTTTAATAAAAGTATTAACTTTTTTTGTATTTAAATTTATTTGCCAGGAGCAGATGTACGTGTATCAATTTAAATGAAAAAATTAAATGAGTCAAATTATTTAACAAATCAAAAAAAAAAGAATATTTTAATTATTCCATGATCCGTGAGTACAATTTGAATCAATATATACAACAAATTAAATGGTTCATCATTATTTAGCCTTTAAATGTAATGTTTTGTAAAAAATAATTCAAAATATATATTTGAGAAATAACTTATGCTATGGTTAAATAATTTATCGTTTGTTTAAATTCACATCATGTTATTTAATATTCAATGGCTCTGAGGCAGAAAGCGGGAGTAATATTATATTCATAACATGATAAATGTGGATGCATTTAGTATGTGCTTACACAGAAATATGAATTACATTGTGCACAAACAATGGGCCATTTTGCGAGCATATAATTCCTGTCGTCTGCTTGGATAAACATTCGTACAAGTGTACCATGTGTGGTGTTTTCATAGCTGACAGAAAAACTCTAGGTGTCTCATTTTTTCATTCAGTATATTAAATAAGTTAACTTAAACAGTATTTACTCGTAAATAGGAGAACTAGGAGCACCCTCACCAGAAGATGAAATGACGAATATAGAAATTTTGAACTTCTTCACCAGAACTTTCTTAGATGCGAAAAAAGAAAAGTGGTGAAGAAGTCGTCATGTCCACAGAATGAGGCATTATGAGGTGCATATATCTCAGAGATTTAATTGTGAAAAGTCTTGAAATCGCGGACACATTTTTAAATCTGGATGTAAAGTTATATTAGCTTCACATTGGTACAAAATGACAAAATCTCAAGTTTTGATGTGTCAGCAAGACTTGGAATCAATTGGCGTTTTTGTTCTTTTCTACCGATTTCAAACAGATCACTGAATTTGCAAATCAAAATCTCAGCACTTGTATATTCGTACAGGGATTTATTTTAACTTAATCTATGAGGTTTATCTCATTCTCTAGAAACTGCCAATTTTCATTCCATAGCCAAATTTCCGAGACGACATATTTTTATTAATTCTTAATTACAGGAGTAGAGGGATTATAATAATAAAGTCACACGGATAAGGATTCAAAGTGGAGTTAATATCTTCAAATTCATTTTGAAGATAACAAAGCAAGAAGGTTAAATTGACGAGGAAAGCATGATTCTTTGATATATTCGAATAGGCGTGTATTTGGTTTATATGTATATTCTATTTTGAGTGTTGGTTAATTTTTTTTCGAAACGGATTTAAATTATTTAGATGAGCCGTGTTATTTTAGTGAACTCGTAATCTGATCTGGGATTTGAATGAAATAGTCTTTTTTGAATATCAGTTAGAATACCGGAATAAAAGTTATTTCATTGAATTTTCAGTGATTATTCGCATATTTTTGTCCAAAATATTCATATGTCATCGCTTCTACACACCTTTTGTGGCCATTCCACTGACACGTAATACAACACTTTGTTTAAAAAAACGTCCGAACGAGTGTGTTCACTGACTGTTTTGATATTTATCTAGAAAAGATCTTTCTCGTTTTAACAAACCAATATATGCATCTAAAATGTCACTTTCCATAATTTCCGCTTTATCAAACAGCACCCAAGATAAAAAATCAGAACAATTTCTATTTGATTTTATATATTCTATACTGTAATCAAATGACGATAAAAACAAACCCTGTCTTCGTAATCTATTTGCGGCTATACCAAGGTTGGTATTCCTGTCTTATTACCTAAAATTCTAATGAGCGGCTGGCTGTCGACAGCCAGTATAAATTTTCTACCAATAAGATACTGATAGAATTTTTTTAACCCGGACGTTTCAAGGTCTATTATGGCATATCTACTCTCTGCTTTCGTCAATGTTCGACTTGCATACCAGCGTGGCCCCTAACCCTTTCAGTGACGCATTAGCCTTGGATCAAAATGGACTAAAACTCTCTATCTCCCGTTATTAGAATTTTTACTATATCAATTGTTTTTTTTCTTCGATTTTCTGTAATCTACTACTAATCGCTTCGAAATTAAAAGCAATGAGCTCCATATCCACCAGAGATTGATCATCGGTTACTAAAAACAATTTTTCTCTTAATTTACCATCTCTCACTCCCAGAACAAAAATATTTCGTAGATTATCTTCTAACCGTTTTCCAAATTTACATGAACTACTTAATTTTTTCAATCTAACTACAAAATTTTGGGCACATTCATGTTCAAATTGTTTGGCAGAGAAAAAATTTTCGCGCTCTTGTAAACTGATACACTTTTAATACAGAATTTTTCTAGATGATCCCATAGCGTCTCTAATTTTTCATCTGTTGATTTTGTAACAATGTAAATGTACTTTCTGATAAGGTTGTTAAGAAAATGGCTTTTTTCTTGAGCTCACACCACTTTTCATCATTAGCTATAAGGTACTGATCGAAACAAACCTTATACACGCTCCATGTGTCACTATTGTGATCAAACGAAAGTGTCCTCAGTTACATGCTGCCCAACAACTACAGACAAAGAGAAAAAAGTACTTAGCTTTGGCCCTGATGAAATCTTCTAGAATAATGGATTTCTCTGTCTAAGGTGTGCCGTCAATAACCTTCTATATATTATCATAGACTAGTGTCTTCTTTTGGTTTAGATATGTCTGATGCGTACCTATTTACTGATCAAATGTATATTTTTATTATTCCGTTCCCTCTTTTCTTTGTTTCTGACAAGGCGCATACATCGATATTGTTATTATCAAGTTCCAATATGATCTCCTGATCTTTCTTGTTCCAAGTTCCATGCAAACCTTGTTGTGTTTATTTTCCGAAATCGTTTATTCCTTTTCCATGCCGAGGTCTTATTCCAGATCCGTCCGTGTTCCGAGCCTGAGTTTAGCCTGGACTATGAGCGCAAATTTGTTTCACTAAAGGCAGGTGGTTAGCTTAACCTGGTGACCCTCCTCGTTTTTCATCCGGGCTTGATACCGGCCATGGCGGAGTTAATAGTAAGTAAATATTGATTTCAAATACAAATATTAATAAAATCTCTTCGTTTATAGATATGAGTTTAAAAAAATTAAAAACGGAGTTTTTCCAGTAACTGAATGATATAGCACAAGGTCTTGCAAGTTCAACTATCTGATGAACGTAATTCTCTTCTAGTAGATGAGTTGTCTGATCTGATGATAATGGATCCGCAATATTGGTCTTAGCAGGTTTATATTAAATATTATAACGATACGCCTGAAGTCTCAAAACCCATCATTCAATACGGGCACATGATTTTGATTTCGGACTGAGCAGAAATTCCAATCGCTTACGATCCGTTATCAAATCAAATATTTTTCCAAAAAGAAACATGTTAAAATGTTCGATTGCTCATACTAAAGCAAGGGCCTCTTTCTCTGTTTGGCTATATCATCTTTCATATTCACTGAGAGTTCGATTGCCGTATGCAATAATTCTTGGTCCCCTATGATCAATCTTTACCAAGCCTGTTCCAAGGCCTAAGGGGCTGGCGTCTGCTATTACCTGTGTCTTATCTTTGATGTCATAATATCCCAACGTTTTTATTTCCGATAGCAACTCTTTTAACTTTTCAAATGCCTCATTTTGTGCCTCCTTCCAGTATTCTTCTATACTTGTTTTCTTTCCTGGTTTCAGTCTTAATATTTGCTTTAGCGGTTCTGTAGTCGGAGCCAGATGTGGGATCCATTTGTTTACGTAATTTACTAACCCTAAAAAACTTTGTAATTCTTAAATTTTTTGTGGTAATCTAAACTCTGCTATACTTTTCATATATTTAGGCAACGGTTTTACCCTTTCTGGTTTTAATTCATGGCCCAAAAAGTATATTGTCTGAACTTTATAAATGCATTTTTGTTTATTCAACAAAACATTATTGAACTTTAATACTTCCATCACTTTCGAAAATCGGGAGTCATGTTCTCTCTCGTTACTTCCCCATACTAATATGTCATCTATAAAATTTGTTGTCCTTCGCACTTAATTAAAATTTTTTACATGGTTTTTTTAAATAATTCTGGAGCGCATGTCATTCCAAACATAAATCTTTTGTATCTATAAAGACCGTTAGATGTTATAAAAGTTGTCAAGTATCTTGAATTAGGATGTAACTCTATTTGATGAAATGCATTTTTTATGTCTAGTTTAGAAAAGTATTGCGCTTTATTTATCTTTAGGTAGGTCAGTAGGTTTCGTGATTCGTTTTCAATTACGTAAACAGTAGCGCGTTCCATCTTTACATTAGCTTTAATTTCTGCTTCAAACGAACCTTTGATCTGTAATGGTGTCTTTTTTTCGTATGCCAATTATATTTGGTTTGGCTGTTTAACTTGTTTCTCACACTAAATATTCTTTTGTTTTAGATATTCCCAGGTTTTACAAGATATTAAATTTAATTTACATCCCGAATCAATCAGCATTTCAAAATTCATCCCTCTTATTTCGCATTTCATTGTTGCATCGTCGTTCATATCGAATATGTATTGCGCTTCTTCATTTTCTACAGAACTAACCGCAGTTTCTCTTCATTGTCGCTTGTTATGGTAATCACTTTCTCTGTCTTCGTTTTGTGAAAGCTTACGCATCTGTTCATTTAACTTGGTTCTACAGCATCTCTGGTAATGACCGAGTTTTTGACAACTGTTACATTTCTTGCCTATTGCTGGGCAGGGAACACCTCCAGGGACATGTGCGAAAGTTTCACATCTAGTACATTTTAACGTCAGTCTCCTTTCATTCGACTCTTTGCCTTGTTTATTCCATCTTGTATTATCTTTATTCCTATTTCTTAATAAATTAACCTCATTCGTTTTATTTCTTTCTTTTTGTTCATAACTAACTAGCTCATAGCTCACAACTTCTAAAGTATTAGCTATAGTAATTACTTTGTCTAATGTAATTTCATCACCCGTAGTTAACATTTTTTTCCTTAATTATGATGACAAAGATTTTTCTAGTATTTGATCCATTATGTGGTCGTATGGTTTTTCGAACTTACATTTGCTGCTTGGTCTCTTAATTTAATAAGAAATTTTTCTAAACTTTCTCCTTCATCTTGCTTAACAAGTCGGAAAATGTTCCGTTCAAATGTCTTGTTTTGTTTAGGGGGGAAATAGTAATTTAATTTACTAATAGCTACTTCGAAAATGTCAATATTCTCTCCCGGCTTTGCATTTGCTCCCGGTAAATTATAATATATTTCCTGCAGTGCATCTCCCTTTAGAACTAACAATGTAGCTCTCTTTTTTGCTGGATTTATGATATCCGTGGCTTCAAGATAAATGTGAAGGGATCATATCCATTTCTCCCATCTTAAGCTGACGGATGCACTGTCACCCTCTATCTCCAATTTGCCAGGTGGCGGCAGCTGACCTGCCATGATTTATCGACTCGGGGCGACCTGAAAAATACATCCAATTTAATGGACGTCAATTTAATGAGAGCCAACCGTACATTCAATCTAATGAACGTCCAAGTGTTTCCAATTTAATTAAAATCAACATATACATCCAATTGAATGGATATCAGAGTGCTTTCAATTTAACGAGAGCCAACCTTACATTCAATTTAATGAACGTCCGCGACCTGAAAATAACATTCAATTTAATGGACGTCAAAGTGCCTTCAATTAAATGAGAGCCAATATACCCTTCCTATTCAAATGTAGTTCAACTTTATTTTCATAAAAAGAAAAGTTCACAACAGCCAAAGTATATAAAATAACTAACAAGATGATAACCCGTACAATGTGTGCACAACTTTTTTTTGTATTTAAATGGTAATTATAATTTAAAATTGTAATTACACAAGAAATATTATTAAACCCTTAACCACCTACCATACGTCTCACAGACCCCGTCGAATTGATAAACGTGAATATTTTTGTGCCCAAATTTCGTACGAACTTGTTAGTTCCTGTTCCTTTTCCCCGCGCCCCTAAGTGCCGCGCAAGCGCTCGTACATGCGTGCGTTTGCTTCAGGTGAGTAAAAAACTATCGCAGGGGGTCTGAGAGACCTATGGTAGGTGGTTACGTAATTTTTTTTTAATCGCGTATTTTATGGTTTTCGTTTAAAATGGCTCTTAGTGACAATAATATCGAGCGGTGTTTGGAACAAGATCTGTCAAGATCATGTTGGGCTAGATCATGTATTGGAAGAAATTTGTGCATTTGATTGCGTATACGAAGAGCCAACTGTACTAGGTGTTAAAGAAAATTCTCCATACCAACATCATTTGTCTTCAATTTTACGTGGAAACGAAGAGTTTTCATCTGAAGATGAGGATGTGAAATTCAGTGGAGACCGTGGAAGAATAATTATTTTGAAAGGAATTACTTTCGTTGGTCATCTGCCTCACCGTTTTTACGATTGAGAACTTTGCAGCATAATATAGTGCAGGGAAGAGAAGATAAAAAAACAGCATATCATAGTGAGCTTAATTCTTTGTCTTGTTCACTGGATATTTAGCAGCATTTTTTAATGACGAATGCAATGTGAAATTGCAACGTGTGAAATTGCAATAATGTGAAATTTTGAAATTTGACCACTTTATCAGCAGTTCCATGTAGCAGCAGTGCTGTATAAAGGTTAGCGTTCGTAAAAACTGTTCAACTTGCAAATACACAAAGAAACGCAATACACAATACCTGTGTTTCGAATGTAAAGCACCAATTTGCCTTGAATGCTCAAACAAGCTGTGTTTTCGCTGACGTGAAAAACTATAAATTTAGAGCCTGCAATTTTATTTAATTTGTGATTTTATGGAGAATTTTTATTTTTTTCTACGTTTGTTAATTATTCAACACTAAAAAAAAGTTGTAAGAAGTTCCTATTCTACTTGATAATTTTTGTGGATCTCATTTTCCAAATATATTAGTTTGTAAGCCTGAAATAAGAGGTATTGACAATTATTTATGATTAAAAGAAAAAAAATGCTGATTTTCATGTGCCTTCTTTTCTAATTAAGAGTTTAATATGTTCCTCAATAGAATTTTAATTAAAAAAAAACATTCTTTACTAAATTTTACCATTGTGAATTATTTTATTCGGGAGTCCCACAGACGTATGACAGGTGGTTGTGTAACAAAAATATGTGCTAGGTGGTTAAGGGTTAAATCTAATCTAAATGGAATCTGAAAAGTTATATCTAACACTTTTCAATTTTAAATCCAATGAGATTTACTTGCATGTTATTTTTAATACTATAAAATCTGTATTATTTACTTTATTTACTGTAATTTGTGAGTCTAACAAATTCTTCGATTGTGTAGGTAACGTTAGGTAAAAATACACGACGTCACAATATGAGAGAAGTCAACAAAAAAATCCATTTTCTTCTCTAAAACAAAAATGTCTGCTTGCAAATCAGCATCCTTATCTCAGACATCGCATAAGACCAGTCATTATCGGATCCCCCGATCATTCATTTACAAATAACACCCGCCTGTCATTCGATCCGCCATTTCACACAAACTCGCAAACATGGATGCTTCAGTGAACACGCGACAGCCCGCTTACTCTTTCGATCATAAAGAATTTTTTATTTACTGACCTTTATCCTCGTTGCAACTTGTAGTGATCAACACCTCTCTAATAAGTACTACTATAAGGTAAAGAGGTACAACACTGGCTCACTATTACTCTCAGTTCTGAGCGCAGGCGCCCGTTCAACCCAAAGTGTTCCGCACAACCACTGCCTGCATTTTTGGTTGACAGTCACCCCCTACACTAAGAGTACATGAGACAATGTAATATATCTATTTCATAGATACAAACGCTACAGTTGCCAAGGCAGACATCTAATTACAAATAATTTTTATAAGATGCAAATATGCTACTAATATTCATGCAAATAAACACTCCCCATCCATCGATTAACCCATCGGCAGAGCATGAATCTCAGAGGCGGATCTACAGTGATCATAGTGGATAATTTCCAATTCATTTATTTGATATAGAGAGGATTTAATCTGAGAAGAAGCCTTACAATAAATAGAAAATCTAAAAGGTAATATTGTGTATTATAAGGCTCAAGATAAGCATAATTTAATATTATTAAAATATTTAGTATTTTTCATTTTTTTACGCTTCAACAGGCCAAAAGGCCCTACTACAGAAGCGAAATACCTCACAAAACATCCAGGCTTAAATTAGGAGTAAATCACATTGTTTAAATTGTGACCTCACCCTCGGTTTGGGAAGCCAATGTCATACACACAGCGCCACGAGGGCCGCCATTGAGACATTATACATTTAGACAGAGTGATAGTTAAATTAGTATAAACCACTACCAAATTTTAGGTCTACCGGTTTTGAGACGTACTCGTCTCTTCGTAAGGACTAGCACTACCCTACTACCTTCACAACAATATACACCACAACCATAATATTGTTAACCTTTCACTAATATTTATTACATACAGTTTATCTTGTTTAAGACTATTATGCACTTATTTGCTTACAGAAAAATCAGGAATCTATGGTGGAGAGGGTTTGAGAGGGGGCGGGGTCTAAAGTGGGTGTTACCAAATCTTTTGTGAAAGTTAAATTGAACAAAGGTTGTATTTTTTTAATTTGTCATTTTACTATTTATTTTATTGTTTATTTTCTTCAACTTAACTTTCACAAAAGATTTGGTAACACCCAATTCATACCCCGCCCCCTCTCACTACCTCTCTCTCGTAGATTTCTGAACGTTCTGTAGGCAAGTTAGTGCATGGCTAGTCTTTGACAAGATTAAGACGCATGTGATAAATACTGGTGAAAGGTTAACAATACTATGGTGTGGTGTGTAGAATTGTGAATATAGTAGTGTGGTGTTGGTTCTGACGAAGAGACGGATACGTCTGGAAACCGCTGTACCTAAAATCTGGTAGTGGTTTATAATTATTTAACTAACAATGTTAGTATAATTTAAAACTAGTTATAATTAGAGGCTTATATTAATCATAATTATTAAATTAAAATTAATATAAATTAACTTTGTTTAAACCACTTATTTATTGAAAAAAATCAACATGTTTCAAAGCCAATGGCTTCTTCATCAGGAAAACAAAAATAAAGATAATGATGAAGAAGCCATTGGCTTTGAAACATGTTGATTTTTTTCAATAAATAAGTGGTTTAAACAAAGTTAATTTATATTAATTATAATTATGTTACTACAAAATAAATTTGCTACATTTGAAGAAGAAATAATTATTAAACTTTAAAATTCGTCTAGCTCTCCAGAACAAAGAACAGTTTAATATGAAATAATATAAAATTGCCCCTCCAAATGATGCACATACAAACAGAAAACTTAGCACAGTAAAATTAATAATTTTACACTACCATGTACAACAAAATAAAGAAGATAGGGTACGACATTTTGTCGACCATGATAATGTCGACATGTTTTATTAAAGAGACAATATTATGAGATTTATACATGTCATGTCATGTGCAATACCTGTGTGTGTGTGTGGTGATTGTATTTATTGCGTGTCCCAAAATCACCAAGTAAGCCCGGCTTCTACTGGATGCCCTGATCCAAATAGATTCCGCTGTAGGGACATCGTGCTGTTATGTTCCAGCATTTGATAAGAGTATTATCATCCCTCGGGGTTGCAAAGTGCACGCACCATGCACCCGGAGAACTTATCTATACTGGCGTACGTGACGAAACGCAACGCTTTGTATCAGTATAAAGGTTCACTCTCCTAATCTATATAAGGGCATATCACATGCTTCAGCCCTGTCAATCTAATTTTAGTCGTATTACATCTCACACGTGTTTGTTACTGTATTATTTTCAATAAATAGTTCAAACTTTCCAAGTGTTTCCTTGTGAAATTGAAGCATTAAGAAGAAGAAGAAAACCATCCTGAAATCCGCTTCCTGCTGTCTATAAAACAATTTGTTCCACTTTAGGGTGTAGCAGTGCGCCGTGACGAGCAAAAATCTAGGTTTGATTATGCACGCGGGACATCAAATCTTTAGTGCATAGTATGGAGCACACCTCTCAGAGATATTATACACGTGGCGTTGTGATGACCTGGTACAGATCCGGAAACAAACCCTGGTATATCTATGGTGTTGTGTCAGTTTTGATGTTTGAAAAATAAAATCATATTGTTTGGCATGGGGCCCTGGAACAAAAAATACAATTATTTCCTAACTCACGTTTTGGGAAATCTGCTGATGCAGATGTGATATTCTACCGGTGTTAAAAGGTCCCTTCTGATATAAAATGGTCACCGACCGTACACAACCCCTTTAATTAAAAGCGGTACAGAGCTGTACGGCGTGCGTTTGGATGACCTCGTTGTATTGTTGTCTTTCCGTTGTGCTCGGGTGGTCAGACAATCAATCGCTTCCGATCGTCACCTTAAACTCTAGAAGCCCAATCTACATCTACGTCATTTTCACGTACACTCAAAAGCATATTTGCGATCTGTTAGGAGGCGACTGCCTCGGTTATTTTCACAATTTTATAGTAATCGCAATGTTGCACGTTGATTCTACGTATGATTGGGCTTTGTGTTACTTTTGCCATTTTACTGAGCGATGTTTTACGGGACTAAATATTATATTTTGTTTTATTTCTAATACTTCAGCTTACCAGGAGATACCTTGTGAAAGAGATTCTTAAAAAAGGTATTGTTGATACTTTCAATCAAAGTGCTCCTTCATATTTTCTAACAAAAAGACAAATAGGTGGCCCAACTCAGTGTTTTATGAGATGCTCGATAAGGCTTTTATAAATTGTTACATTATTTCCTACCACAACAAACCGACTAACCAAGAAAAAACCGTAAACAAAAAAAACAAAAAACCGAGTCGTAAAGTTTTTATAAAAAGATGGAGTATTAACATGACTTTACCAAGGATGCAAAACGACTGCATACCCTAACTTTGAAGCATTCCTTATGTGAAAATATCACGAACATAGTTCAAATTGTACCACAGAAGTTTAAAGAGTTCACTAAGAAAGAGTTAGAATCAAAGTAACGTCACTTCTCTGGGTTTTGTCCCTATAAAAAAAATCGAAGGACCAAAACACAGGGCTTCGAATGCCAAAAATCCATACGCGGCGAACACAATGTTGATGTGTGTCAAAACTACTAATTATATTATTATATATAAAACTATATATAAAAGTCTGAATAAAACTGTGAAACTGCTTAATTATAGTTAATAATTGATTTGACTATCATAAAACAATAAAGAATAGTGGATTTTTATTATTATTTTTTAAGTAGTTGAAAAAAACCGAGATGATCTTAATTTTTGTACAATTTTTTGTGTGCATACTTATAGTTAACAGTTTGATGTTTCAGAAAAAAAAATTCTCTTGATTTTCGCTTTTTTTATTTCATTGGTTTTTCTATATAAATAAAAATGAAATTGTTCGTTTGTACAAAAATAACTAATCTCTGAAAGTTCTTCACCGATTGTTTTGAAATTTTGTTGCAACAACGTATTCATTCAAATACGAAAATGTTTTTGTATACATATTTTTTTAAAAAACTTACCATTTATTTATATAAATAAAAATGTAAATGTTTGATTGTCCAAAATCTTAAATCTCTTAAAGTTCTTCAACTATTGCTTTGAAATTTTGACACAACGTTCCTTTCAAATTCGCACAAATTATTTGAAAAAAAAAAAGACGGCGGTACCAACCTTTTCAATATTGATAAATATTTAGATATAGGTACCTAACATTTTACGAATTCAAATTTTTTGATTACATTCGGTTATCTTTGCTTCAATAAAACGTTTGAACCGATAATAAAGTGAAGCCAATTATTTGGCGATATTTCAAAATAAAGGACATTTATATATACTGTCTATGATTGATTTTCAATTTTGATACTTCCGAACTTCATATCATCTTGACAAACATTAATATTGCATAACAATATTAAACACAATCACAATATACTTCTACAAATCTAAAATAAAGTGGATTCATTGTAGAAACACAGTTAGTAGTATGCACCAAAATTGTTAATATATAAAATGCACTTTTCGGTTCTCTAATTCGTGCAGAAAATTTATAACGATACCAATAATAATAAACGTTCTTTGTATCAGCGCCATCTGTTGGACGTAAAAGCAACACACACTATCCATACCTATAAAACTCAATGACTGTCTGTTCTCTATAAAATCTACACCGTTTATCTGATCTGACCTTCTTTAGGACCTGGCGACTAACATACATAATATTTCCTTCCTCCCCCTTTACCCCTCCCCCTCGACATCCCTTGATATATTTTCCATGCAAATCTGTACCGTTCGACCGACCTGATCCAAATTTTGTGTACTTATTCTTTTAGACCCGGCGGGTAACGTAGGCGTCATTTTCACCCTCCTCCTTTACCCTTTCTCTTCCCACTGATATAATGTCAACGCAAATCTTTACTGTTTTACCAAATTTTGCAAACATATTCTACAGGACCTGGCAGCAAACAAAGTCCACATTTTCCTCCTGAAAATTACATCCATTCCACCCCAGATTAAATGGAAACATTGTTGTTTTAGAGACTTTCCCCTCACCAACTTATTTTTTACTTAATTCTTATCCCGTGAAACGCCGGGTACGACCAGCTAGTATAAAATAAATTTTATTAAAAAAGAAATAAATGCAGCAAAATATTATATTGAATTACAATTATTTTTGAAAAATGTAATTGTGCTTCTAGGGTTTAGTTCCAAATGTGCTAACACGCACGTGCCGATCTATGAAGCCTGGTGCTTGCGCGCTTGTAATGATTAAAATTTTGGTAAGTTCAGTATCACGATCGCGATCATTTTAATTATTTCGAAAAATGCGTCAAGTTTTTGTAATATAACAGTATTTTGTTACAAAAATAAAACTTTCTGCTGGTAAATTAATTTAAAATAAATTAATTTAAATAAATTCTTATATTCAAGAACACATTATTATTGAGAAGTTGCAATTTTTCGGAAAAAAGTTCTGTGAAATTTAAAACCAAATTAATTAAACAATTGGAAAGCCGTACAGAAAAATCAAATCCACGAACAAATATTTGGCTGCTACCGGAATTCGAACCACGGATCTCCTATCTGGGGCAGGCGCGTTATCCAATTACGCTACAGCGGCCTTGTACATTTCCGTGAATATATAGACCTTATCTGTAAGTCTCATTTATTAATTGATTAACATTTATTATTAATTTTTAGAGCAATCCACCTTTTCTGGTAGGGTACGCACATATTAATTTGTGTTACTGCCGCTAGAGGACGCCGGAATTAACCGTTTAATTAATTTTTTTAACACATTCGATACAACACACATATGTTATATTCAAATACACATATTTTTTACCCGCCGGGTCCCAAAAAATAAGTATGTAAAATTTAATTCAGATCGTTCGAACGGTACAGATTTCCATTGAAAATATTTTATGGTGAGGGGAGGGGTAAAGCGGGAAGAAAATGTCGTCCTAAAGAATAAGTAAGCAAAATTTGGGTCTGATCGGTCAAACGGTGTAGATTTATGTAGAGAACAAACAGACAGATAGACAGACAGACATTGAGTTTGTAGGTATATACTTGTGTAACACCATAGCTCACATTCATATATGTGCTTGAGGTCTCACATATTGTTTTCTATTTTTTAGGTAGCTGTCGAAGATTTTTAGAATATTACCAGTGATTCCGATTTTTTAAAGTTTATTATCTAAGGTGGACTGTGTCAAATGCTTTTTTTATGTCAAAGAAAAGTCTGGTCACGCTTTTACCTTCATCAATTTTTGTCTACAAGTAGTTTATTAGAGTAATCATGCCTGTTGTGGTTCCCTTTTTTTCTTGAAATCCGTGCCGTGTTTTCGTCAGTATGTTGAGTTTATTGAGGTGTTCAAGTCACTCACTATTCATATATCACTTTCAGAAATATTTTGCTAAATACAGTAAGGTTTGCACTAGGGTTGTTCTTTACTGGATGCGGTGAAAACAATATGATCCACTTATTTTAACCGCTAAAATATGATCATGTATGCTTACATAAACCCCTTTTTATTTATTTATTACCAACCCCAATATGGGCTCTTACGGGATGGGATACTTAGTTAATATAAGTTCTTAAAGATATTATTATTTATTATTTTTTCTAATAATGTCTATAATAATTTTATTGAATTTTTGAAATATTCTTGCATTAACTCAATTAAACTAGAAAATTTAATATATGAAACACATTAGATGGATCAGAAATATTAAAAAAAACTATATTACAAAACAATTCTTTAATGATACTCAAATGCACTTCAGTCTGTCGAATCTCTTCGCTGTTGAACAAGTGCTTCTTCCACGTCTGTATTGATAGTATTGGATTTTATTTTTTTCTTCGGTCCGATGAAGTTTTCAATTCTCTGCTAAACATTTAGGTAATGAAAATTGAAATAAAGATATTTTATACGGACCAAATAGATGTATAGAGGTTTTATTCTACATAACTCTCATTCTTTTCTCACTGTTGTGATTTTATCTTCAAAAGACACGAGACAGAAAAGCTCCGAAGATATCATCAGTTCAACCTCCATTTTGTGCACACAATCTACTACCGCGTAAGAAACAAACGTCATTAACCTCCAAGTCTCCCGAAGACGGCGTGATATGACTCCAGCGAAACGTCGAGAATTGAATCGAATTAAAATATCTGTTTTTGTTTCAATTCCTGAATAGGTCGAACTACCGTAATAATAATCTTTAACTTTAATTTATAAAAAACAAATTATCACTACTTGTTGGTGGGTCGCCATTTATTGAAAAAAATATTTGTTTGTAGCCTTTAATAATTGCGATGTAATCGCGTACCCACCTTCATCGCTATGGTATCATTTGTTATAAGTGCATTTTTGCACTGGCAGCAACTTTGGTGGTTTTTTCACGGAGCGCGAGCCGGCGCCATTTTTGTTTGTCAAAACCTTGTGATAGCGGTCTTACCGCCAAGTGAGATTTATGAAATACGGGCCCGGGAAATAACTTTTACGGGATTTTCTGGTGAGTAATGATACAGCAGTATTCCGCATCTCTCGTGCGCTTATTAGTATTAGTTTGTGATTGTGTGATTCGATGCAGGGCCCGTATTCGCACGATTGCGCACTGTAGAGTGTAGAGATGATGCTGCTGCTCTGACGGGCCATATTGGGGGTCATAATTCATCTTGTTGGGCTGGCGAGATGAACGCCCCTGGGACTCCTGACGGCCGCCGGGCTGTTCCGATCGGCCATCGAGTGACGGTATTGTGAATTTATTATTATTTGGACCACCATACCCAGGATCATCGTTGAAGAATACCGAGCGAAGTCCACACTGGATCTCCGCCGCGTCCCGATGGACTAAAAAGTTTAGTGGGAACTGTAATCGTGACTTTTGGTGTTCTTAGTACGTTAAGAGCCTCGCCCACTGCGTCGCGAGCGAGGCTCTTAACGTGCTATATTAATAAATGTCAACTCTTTCATTTATTTTTTATCTTCAACGAGAATTAGTACTTTAATTGTGTGATTTAGCCTTTTGCAGAATACTCCAGTCACAGATATAGTCGTTTTTGCTTATTTTTGATGCCATTATTCCTGGAGTTAGAATACTCATAATTTAGTGTACAGCGAGGATATTCAATAAAATGTCACATGCAAAATTCTCTTTTCATTTGTAATAAATGATTCCCCCGTAGGAATCTGGTAAATATTGCACTAATACGCACCCTACACACTTAACATACCCTCATGGTAAAGGTCCGTCAGCGGATCTTGGACGAGTCAGCCGCAAAATATGAGATTGTCGTGCTCCTGCCGCTGGAGCTAGCCGGTGGTGCAAGTCAACCCCATGGAGTGGCGGCCTATCCGCGGGTCACATGGCATAATTTTATTGCTTTTTCAATAATATTGTAGATGAGTTTACTTTGGGACAAGCAAATTTTATTTAATTTTGCGTGTCAATAATTAAAATACTTCCTTCAATTTTAAGACCATAATTAATATTGAAAATAAATCAGATGTTTTTTTCGTTTTTGTATTAGCCCTAACTTACATGTAATTCGTAGGTTGCATGTATAATTATAGGTTTTGTTTATTTATACGTAGTATATTTAATAACCTAACGTAAGTTGCTAGTTCTTAATTTATATTTTTCAAAGATGAGCCTGAATTCCTATAAAGTTCATAGATTATATAGGAATGCAGGCTCTCAAATAATTTTTGAAGGATTTATGTCTGCATCTATTTGTAATTCATAAGCTATAAAGGTTGTTCTCCTTTACAAAATCTAAATCATGTTGGGAATGTCCAGAAATTTGAAGTTAATATTCATTTTAGGAAAGATTACTGGCGTGTCTAAAATTGATATAAAAAACCGCAAGGAAAAACTGTCGGCTCATGTTTGAAAATACACCCTTTGAAATATCTAGTCTGAAAAAAGGGGAGAGAGGGTGGACATAACCACGAAAATATAGTTAAAAGGGCTTATTTTAAAGTAAAGATAATACGACTTACTCCTTGTTGGTCTTATGCTTAGGGAACATTTTGAAATGTAGTAAAAATGTACGGTGATCCATTTTTATTAATAGATTCATTGGTCGAGAGGTTTGTAGCTGGAGAGGTCTGAATAAAACATGAGCCACAGTTACCTCCTTCCCTCGTTTGATACAAGCCCCACATGGGAGAGAAGGGTAGTAAAATATTTGAATAAATGTTTGTTTTTCTACCACCTAGAATGATGAGATTTTAAAAGCGTTTACAGCGTAACAAACACGAAGCACTACGTTGCACAAATACAAAGTACTTAAATGAATATTTGTTGAGTGTGAGATACCTATTTAGTTACTTCAATGCTATTTTTTTAAATAATGTTGTCAGGACATAAATTTCAAAACTTTATATTATTTAATTGTGAAACACGTTCTTTTGTATTGACATTGATAATATTTGATATTTAGTGAATGTATGTAAATTTAACGGATAATTTTCATCCAACTCTGATTCAGACACGCCAGTAAGAAATTTGGACGAAAATTTATTTATTGTACCAGACAATCATTATAGGATTATATCACCTTGGTAAATTAAAATTCAGATTGAAATTGGGAGATTTATTACTAGGAGGTGAGCAATTATTTTCTACCTACCCACATATTATTTTATTTGAAAATGTTTGACAAAAACGCTGCCGCGATTTGTCTATTTCCGTAGGGCTCCTCTTCCGTGACTGAGAAGGAAATATTCGATACAGAAATGAAGGACATGTACTTCGCAATGGAATAAATATAATAAAACATACCCGAATCGAAAAATATTTTTTTTTGTAAAATATAGAGTAAATTGAATAAAAACAAAAAAAAATTAAATGCTATTGTTTTTAACAAATGGTTTATCGGATATAAAAATCCGTATGTTACATTTTATAAATTTCATTTCCAAATAAGTAAATAATCTTCTATTCTATCTCCAATAAATCAGGAAAGTTGCATTTCAGCCACGGAGGAGTTCCGCGGAAATAAACATGACGAGGCCATTTTTTTTTCATAAATTTTTCATTAAATCATTAGTTAAATATGTATTTTAATAAGTACCAATAAAAAAATATAAAAATAATCATATCCTTGTGAAAAACCATCAAATTTCTAACAAAATGTTATTCTCCCAGAGTAGTGTAACCTCTTAATCTCTTAAAGTAGCGGGAGTAGACGAGTCAAAATAGCAGGATCGTGTTGGAGAGGAAGACCAAGCGGATAATATCAAAACAGATCTGTGAGAGATAGGCGAGAGCCCAGAAGACTGAATCAAAAATGTGTGACGGTTATAGACATCCATAATAAGACATAGACATCCATAATAATACTTTATAAAGTTAAAATTATACGTATTATAGGTTACAGTTACAGTTACAGTTGTTTGTATATCGCAACCCTCTCCCGCGATCACGTTGACTTGGGTAGATGAAATCTATACCTATAAAACTCAATGTCTGTCTGTCTGTCTGTTCTCTATACAAATCCATACCGTTTATCCAATTCAATTTAAATTTTGCATATTTATGCTTTGGGACCCGGCGGGTAACACAGGCGATATTTCCCCCCTATTCTCATATCCCTTCCCCTCCTCCTGACATATTTTCGATGCAAATCTGTACCGTTTGACAGATCGGATTTAAAATTTGGAAACTTATTCTTTAGGACTCAGCGAGTAAAATAGGTGACATTTCCTCCCTATTCTCATATCCCTTCCCCCTGACATATTTTCGATGCAAATCTGTACCGTTTGACCGATCGGATTCAAAATATGGAAACTTATTCTTTAGGACTCAGCGGGTAACATAGGTGATATTTCCTCCCTATTCTCATACCCCTTCCCCCCATTTTTTCCCCCCACATATTTTTGATCCAAATGTGATACGGTTGGACTCAAAATTTGAAAACAAATTCTTTAGAACTCGGCGGATAACATACGCGACATTTCCCACCTGATCTTTTTACCCTTCCCCTCCCCTGAAATATCTTCGATGCAAATCTGTACCGTTTGTCCGATCGGACTCAAAATTTGGATATTTATTCTTTAGGACTCGGCAGGTTACATAGGCTATATTTCCTTCCTTTCCTTTTACCTTTTCTTCTCCCCCTGATATATTTTCGATGAAAATCTATACCGTTCTGTGATGAACCAAATATACACCTTATTACAAAGGGATGGTAAAGAAGCTGTGATAAACTATCTTAATTCAGAGAGAAAATATGAATATTTTATTCGTATTCAAGAAATCGTTTGTATTCGTGAAAAAATATTCGTTGCATCACTGAAAGCCCATGGGTACATACAATGCATATTCTATAAATAGACTTGTTTACGCTAAAAATCGACACGTGTTAATGACCTTTAGGCCAGGGGAAGTATGAGGGAGGGGAAAATTCCTGGAATTTTTGTGCGAATTGTTGTAAACAAGTGACGTCAGCAGAAGAATAGAGGTCAAATAAGCCTATAAAACGCGGGACGCACTGGGAGAGCGAACAGCGGATTTTAGACTCGTGGGTAGAGCGAAAACTATGCCCGATTTAGAATAAACAGTTGTTTTTAAACTTTTCTCGTAAAATCTTTAAGTCACCGAAAAGTGAACCTTTAAAACAAATATATAGCTGAAGCTTCGAGTTTTCTATATTGGAAGATCTATATATACAATCAAAGAAGGAAGATGAACTAAAAAGGAAGACGAAACCAAAAGGACAGGAAACAAGGAACAAATAATAATGTGGAATACTTTGAACCAAGCAGAGACGTCTAAAAGGGTATTTCAGTTAAACTGATTTATTTATTTTTGATATTTCACGTACTAGTTCTAAATCATACACTAACATTTAATGGGTTTATTCGTCAAAAGGTAAATAATTAACGGTCATACAAAACATTTAATTGACGTTTCAGTTTCGGACTATAATACCTAATAAGTAGTAGATTCTTTAGTATTGTTCTTGATTGGTTTATAATCATGCGATCTGATAGGCAAGGTTTGTCGTCCGTTGGACCGTCGAGGACCAGGGCTTGTGACGATTGGTAATGGATGTTCCATCATGTCAGAGCATGACCACTAGTCAAGGGTATACTAGAAATAGTGCGTTTTATGCAGCCTGAGACTTCAAGAATAGTGGTACTGACTGTTTAATGTATGCTAAATTACTGTATGGAAGGACCTCAGGATTTGGCAATCTTCGATCTGCCGAATGACATACCTTGGGGAGTGTATGGAGGATAATTAAATTCTGCGTTATCTACATGAAATATGTATTTCAATTTCGATAATTCAGATAATCCGTTATGTCACATTACGTACGTTCAGGATAGGAAACAACTGACTTACCATTATCATCATCATCATTAACACTATAAAATGATCCTGCGGGGCTGCCTATCGGCGATATGTGCACATCACGAGTTTCGCCGATGGCCGAAATCACCATAAAGGACTGCATTATAATTATCTACTCAATAACTTCAAGGATACCTTTTCATCAACACGAAATCAACACAGCAGTGCCACAATGGATCCGTTTGACGCAGGATTAAGGATTCCCAGCGGATCTCTGTGCCACTAGCTTGATAACGTTGTATCACATTTCAAATCATCATCAGTTAACTTATGTCTACGAAAATCACCGTCAGACGCGAGGAAGGATTCGTGATGTGTATATGTCACCGGAAACCTAGTATACTTCGTGGGATCACCATCTTATTGCATGATACTCAAGCATTTAAAGGATATCGAGTCACGGGTTGACCTGTTCGTTCTAAGGAGAGGGGGTTCATCATTTGTAAAAGGTCGGAACCCATCCGGAATGGCGTACGTGGAGGAGCCCTTTCCACTCTTATCTTCGCGGAATGACGATCAATTAAATCTGGCGTCATTCATATCTTCAAATCTTCTTCTTCTTCCTTCTTCAAAAAAAAGTCTTCAAATCATTTTAAGTATTTTAAACTCACGGGCTGCTTATAAAATAAAAACCTACTTCGGACTTGTCAACCTCGAGCATTCATAATGTAATTAGAATTTATATAAATGTTTCTTTCTTCCAAATTCATGAACAGAGGAGGCGAGACCTTCACTTCAATATTCCAAATCGAAAGGTAGGAAATTTATCATAATAACTGGATCTTTTATGTTTTTCATAAATTTGTTTCCATATATGTTTTTCTCTCCCGTCCGAATTAAATTATGTAGCGTAAATTTATTCTCTCTCGTATTGTTTGAGCACTAGAAATCCAACACGTTTTCTAAAAGAACTAGGGTTGCATTGCGTCACAATGTGGGAACTAGACTATACATCACGAGCCATTTTATAGATAATTACGTATAAATATACATTTTAATAGATTAGGTTAAACGACATCACCAGCAATTTTTATAGATAATTACGTATAAATATACATTTTAGTGGATTAGGATAAACGACATCACGAGCCATTATATAGTATCAGCGTCTAGAATGATATTTACGTAAACATATTAGAGTCTTGATATTAATAAAACATCGATAAACGACATTACGAAGGTGTCGCGATTTTAGAGAACAATTCTTTCATTTTCAATTCAGTTCTTTAAAAAAAGGGATTATTCAGATGTTTATTTACGTAGACATGCTTCTAGTTATGTTAGATATTTATATGCGCGGTTTCAGAACAGTAAGAGCGCGGTGAAGGATAGTTAAGCTCCTCATATTAGAAATAGAATTTGTATTAAATAATTTATAAAAACGATATTTTTAGTTGGCAGCTTCGGTTGTGTAAGTGGACTTAGACCTTTATACACCGAGGGGTAGGCAGGTGTCATTACAGTTCGAATCAAACCTTTGGTTCCCCCCACAAATTTATTTTCAACATAATCCTTAATACGTGCAACGCCGGGTATGAACAGGTAGTATATATATAGACGATATTGTATTGTACAACTGTAGCTTATTTGGTTAAGGCTATAAATATGTACCAACAATATAAATTTTCGGGTTAGTTCTTTGTAGATCTTTGTGGTGTCTTTAAGAGATTCATATAATTTATATTGATTTCCAAAGATTTTTTCTCAATTATCGTGCTTTCATTTAACGTATTTTCGGGGTTGTAAATATGTGTATTTACAACAATATTTGCATTAGTTTTTATTTAGTGTCATAATAAAATAATCTTAATTTGTTCATTATACAGTAATATTGAAAGTGTAATTAATTAATTGATTTATTAATTATGTAAAGAAAATAAAGTTCAAAGGAATATACCATAATAATCTACGGTGTATTATTGTGAATAACCCATGTATTGAGTATACCTTAAACCAGTGGTTCCCAAAGTTGACAGGACCGCGACCCACCAAAAAAAAATTTTTTTGGGACCCACCTCCTGCCTCACATTTTCCCAATTCATATTGTAACCATACGAAATAGTGTTTAATTAAGAAAAAAGAAAAACCTTCAAATATAATCGAAATTTTTATTACAAAAAATGTTAATATGTGATATTTTAATGGGAAGGATGAATTTGTTGCCTCTTTTTTGTCTTAACAGCATTAGTGTTGGCAGCAGCATAATTACAAAAAATGTTAATATGTGATATTTTAATGGGAAGGATGAATTAGTTGCCTCTTTTTTGTCTTAACAGCATTAGTGTTGGCAGCAGCATAATTACAAAAAATGTTAATATGTGATATTTTAATGGGAAGGATGAATTTGTTGCCTCTTTTTTGTCTTAACAGCATTAGTGTTGGCAGCAGCATAATTACAAAAAAATGTTAATATGTGATATTTTAATGGGAAGGATGAATTAGTTGCCTCTTTTTTGTCTTAACAGCATTAGTGTTGGCAGCAGCATAATTACAAAAAATGTTAATATGTGATATTTTAATGGGAAGGATGAATTTGTTGCCTCTTTTTTGTCTTAACAGCATTAGTGTTGGCTTCAATTTTAGTCATTTTTAATCGCAGTGAATTCGATACGTCCAATTTATTTATGTACTTAGTCTTAAAAGAAACCACGGCAGAAAATTCCACTTCACATAAGTATGAGGTAGTGAAGGGGAGGAGGAATTTCATGGCTTCGTCAGACAAGCAGGGATAAGTGTCAGCAACTGAAAGCCAGAATTTTGCTAATTGCTTGCGATTAGAAGTATTTTTCAGGGACGTATTTTCTGATAAATCAATAAGGTCTTCACTTGCTTTGGTTGACATTTCAGTCGGTATGTTATCTTAAATTGGATTTTATTTCCAGTTTATCCTGTTGAACTTTTTCATCTCTTCTTCGAAGTTATTGGATGCACTTCGTTATCTATAATAAACACGATACGACCTGGACGAGACGCGTTGCGCGGTGTTGTGACTGCGACCCACCTAATATCCGCTCTCGACCCATCAGTGAGTCGCGACCCATAGTTTGGGAAACACCGCCTTAAAGGAAAGCCTGATTAAGTCAGTGGTCTCGCAGAAGGATCTGGATGTTACTATTACCAAGGACTTTAAATGGTGTGAGCACATAGCGAGTGTGGTTAAGAAGGCTAACTCTATTTTGCATTTGGTGAGAAGATCATTCCAACATCTGACGGTACCACTATTCACAACTATTTATAAGACATTTGAGGGCGTTGTGTCTGCAGCCAGTGTCAACCAATTTAAGAATAGGCTGGATATTCAAATGAGAGACAGTGATATGGGTCTATCAGCTTAAGCTGCCTGCCCATTATCAATAATAATAATTATAATAATAATAATAATTTACATCTAATATTAATAATAATAATCATTTAATCTACAAATAATCATAATTTGTAGTTATGTTTACAATATTTTTAATGGAAAAAAGCAGTTTGATTAACACATTCGTATTACTCCAGAATCTCCTTCTGGATCTACTTCATTGTGCTACGTCCTCTATTTTGCAAGTTTTCTTTTTGTCTACATTTCGGACACGATCACATAGAGTTTTTCCATTGATGGATCTTAGCACTTTTATTTCAGATGTTCTGAAGAAGCCTTTAGTACGGACAGAATCAGCCCGACCTATCACACAGACTCTCCATATGTTTTTCTCAGTTTTGCCCAGGGCGATATCGACCGCCGTCTTTGTGAAATTGCTGAACAAACCTTCAGGGTAATCTTCCTACATGTATCCTGATTAAACGTCCCAGCCAACCCATTTGGGATCTCTACGAAAAGAAATAAGAGTTCCGTTCCAAACGTTCTCTCTGATTGTGAAGTTTCTCGCTCTGTCTCATAAAGTCGTCACCATATTTTTCAAAATTTTTGAACATCTTGCTAAGAAAAAGATTTTTTTTAAAAGACTTCAAATTTTCAGAAAGTTTCTTTAACCGCACTTGAGGTAGGTAACGTATAATTATTTCTTACATTTTATTTTGGCAATCCAACATTTATAGTGCTAATAATAAAATAAAAGTTAAGTGTTAACACCAGACAGTTTTTAAATCCCTGTACAACTGTATACGCCCACATTGGTATGTGGTTACCAAATGTCGGCCCTCGCGGAGAGAGTTAGATCAAGTATCAATGCTGTCATATTGTATCATTGACTAAAAACCAGCGAGCGCAATACTTACCTTATAGTATCAAACGTTTTTTTTCTGGTGCCTTATATGGTTACTTATATGTTTTCACATATTTCTTCATCTTTTTTTTCCAGCTACCACTTTATAAATATATTTTTTTTCTTTTCTTTCCATTTTTCTGAGCTACATAAAATTACTTACATAAAATAAATATGTAGGATTGTTACTATTCTCACTTTTAAATGATAATAGGTACGGTGAATAAAAAAAATCTACCTACCTTAGAACAGGTTATTAAATATACCTACCAAGGTAGGTAGTGACGGGGAGGTTTTTACTTCCTTTCTTTTAACTCGTGGCGTCTGCTTGCTTGCTTGATGAAAAAACTTTTTAACCCTTTTCCCGTGATCCAATCGAGCTGAAACCTTACAGGCAGACTCGTGGCGACGATAAAAATGATCTAACAAATTTTAGTTTAAAAAATTAATAATTATTGTATAGTTTTGGATTTTTCGAAATTTTAACGATTTATATATTGTTTAATTTTCGAGCCCGACGCGTGGAGTAGGCGCGAAACCTGTGTCAATGAGAAAGGGAGTATAATAAGAACTTGTTTTTTATGGGTTAGTTTTTTTTGAAACTCAAAATAGTTTGAACTGCGAACCTTGATTTTTCAACCAGGAGGTACATCGTCTTCCAAGACCTCTTCCGCAATTTTGTCTCGAGTGATGAGATGCAGGTAAGGATAGGATACGATAATGGTTTTTAAAAAGGATTTTTTTAAATATAATTAAAAAATATATATTTTTCCAACATCATTTCAAAAAAAAAGATAGTACATTTAAAAAAAAGTGATATACCTAATCTCTTTTATTTTCAGCAACACTCACAATTTTAAGCCAGTATTATTTTTTTTGCCGACGAAGGGTCGCTGAGAATTTTCGCAAAGCGATTTATTGAGGAAAAATTACTTAAGGTAATTAAAACTTTGCCAGGTGCTAGAGATTATTTCAGGATAAGCAACAATAAGGGAATTTAAATTTATCCTCTGAAATAATAAAAGATAAGGTCAGTGACTTGAATTTTACATCTCTTAAATAAAAATGAGTTGTTAATTATATTGAATGTCTTTAAAACATTGGTCATACGACAAAAATAATGATTGACAATAACCAGGATGACAGAAAGACGAGGGTGAAGTAAAAATACATACAGCTGGTTGGGCGAAAACTAGGGCACATCCTCATAGCCAAATTTTCATAATCCGTATGTCTTAAGCCTACAACCAATGCGTGCTCCCAGCACTTAACATGGAAATAAGATGTGGACTCTCACTATCAACGGCATACACAAATTGAAAGTTGCGCAAAGAACTATAGGAATGGCTGTCCACGGAATATCCCTGAGAGATTGAGTACCTAATGTGCAAATTCGCCGGACAACCGAGGTATTAAAAAGATGTTGTTAAAAAAATTTGCTCGCTCGTGCGGCAATGAGCTGGACATATTTTTCGAAGAAACGATGACAGGCGGGGAAGGAAGGTCCTGGATGGAGGCCCCGCGCTGGTCGAGTGTCGGTCGTCCGCAGCTCGTGGGGAGACGGCAGCAGAAGACTCTGGCCATATCTCTTAGCGCAATAGTAATGCTTTATGCTATAGAACGAACATGCGCATTCCTCTTCAAAACACTTCTAAGTGTGATAAAATATCATTCTTTATATTACACCACGTCTACATAAAATATTTTTACTCCCTTTCTTTTAACTTGTAGCATCTGCTTGTCTGCCGAATCCTTTTACCGTGATCCAATCGAGCTGAAACCTTGCAGGCAGACTCGTGGCGACGATAAAAATGATCTAACAAATTTTCGTTTCAAAAAATTTAATTATAGTATAATTTTGGATTTTTCGAAAGTTTAATGTTTTTTTCAAATTGGAAACCATACAAATGGAAAAGGAGCCCGACGCGTGGAGAAGGCGCGTAACCTCTTTCAACTAGTCTGACTCGAGCCATGGGTCCGATCATACGGTTTCGCCGACGCCGTGCCCCCCTGTACCAATTATTACTCTTTCAATATTCTATAAGTTATAAGTTTTAAGGATAATAGATGCATGGAATAGATTTTACACGTGAACTTAAAGCAAGAGGAATATATATAATATTATATATATATCTATATATCTATTTAATACGAAATAATAAATGAAATAAATGGAATAATATATAAGTGAATTACTAATTCAAAGAGAAACATATAACTATCAAATATTGACGACTTGTTAAGTCGCTGGGATAGTGAAATTGGTAACACGCTGTGCGCGAAACACAGAGGTCCGTGGTTCGAATCCAGGTTCCAGCATTTAATTTTTCAGTTTTATTATTTGATATTTGTGTGTTTCTCTTTATTTATTTCGTATTAATATTACGGGACTCGTTTCCTTACATAAATGAAAAATATTTTTAATAGATATATCTATACTCTATATATATAATATCATCTATATAAAAAGAATATCAAATTGGAAACAATACAAATGAGAAAGGGAGTATAATAAAAACTTGGTTTTAATGGGCTAGTTTTTGTTCATGTGATAAAAACATTGAACTGAATTATTCGAACGATGACGTGCAGAGACGGACATTCATTATATTTAAATTATAGACAATTTCTAATATACATTGTGAAATGTAAAATGGGGCTTTGAAATATATATTTATTAATTATTTAATGTTATGAATTGATGGGGATATTACTGTTGAAAAAGAATATCAATGGGAGTTAACTAACTAATTAAGAACCTATGTGAAAACAAATTTAAAAAGCAACTATTTTCAAAAAGTATTTGGTTATTTATAATATTTTATTCATTATTAACATTTTTCATCATTCACTATTAACAAGCTTGCAACATCGATCAAATGCAAGCCCTTTTTGTGCACTGGCCACACAGAATACAGGTCGCCCGCGTCTCAGATGGCGAGTTTTTAATTTGAACAAAGATGGTTAGATGAAAGTACAGATTGCTATTTATACTGTTATGAACGTGTCCTAATATGTTTTCCTCTTCTGTATGTAATCCTCAGCGGGTGACCTGGGCGTCCTGGATATCAATTCTGGGCCGCATCTGCCTAGACTCATCGGGATCCGACAATGGGGGAGCATCCTAGAGAAGCCCGGACAAAACGGCAACGCCGGAGCTTTGCCTCGTCGCAGGAGGGAGAAACGCTGATTTAGGAGTACAAAAGATCAAGCAGAAACACCACATCTCACTCAAGTAAAAGCGATCCTTTTCTACATTCTGGACCGTAAGTCATGGTGACATGAAGCTGCGATCCCGTCTAGGAGATTGCGCAAATTTCAAGATACAGGGCAAATCTTACATCTATGCCTCGCACAAATCTTGCTTTTATTGAACATTCTGCAACCTCATTTATCTACCCAAGTCTTCTTATGCAAAAGGCTACGCGCGGCTCATGCCAGAAGAAGATTGGATGGGAAACCTTTCGTCAAAATTCAACACCATAGGATGTTTTGGAGCAGATGCAATACTAAATAACTTGTAAACTTAAATTCTGCTTTCCTGAGGACCATAGTACTGTGAACCAAGGCTTACTTCATCGTATTATCTCTGAAAATATTGAGTTACCTACTACTTTAAAATGTCGAGTTTTACTATGGCACATTTCATTTTATCCTCCGAAAATGTTCCTTTTACTTGCTTGAAGAAGACTAAAAGTAAATTCACTAATCTCTCTCTAATTCGACAACTTAACTAGAAGCATTTTGGGTCTTCTCCCATCAATTTTACCAGTCTTTCTTACATTATTTCTCTGGAAATAAAATATGAGCACCACAAATTGTGCTCATAACCTCATTGTCTGCAACTTGGAAAATCTGTGAACCCACCATGTGCTTATCTTATACTAATTGTCTGCTGCAGGCTGGCAACCATTGAGATGTAACCGCCCACTTTATTTCCTTTCTAAGGGCCGGTTGTTTCAAGTTGGATTGAAGTAAACGTTCTTTTAAAGCATAGATTTTTGCATTCTCCAGCAATCAGACGATCCGTTTTCGTAAAAATCTATGCTTTAATCGACCGCTTACTTTGATCGAACTTGAAACAACCGGGCCTAACTTAGATAAAATTTGATTAGCGTGGGACTAAATTTCACAACTGAGAAAAATTAATCTCTTCATTCTAGAATCTATCGTTGCAACATTACCCATTAATAAATTGAATTTTATAACTAAGAAACATGTATTTCCTTCATTTTGAAATCTTCCCTCACGAAACAAAATTTTTCAATTGCGCTGGAAAGTCCATGCAATTTTATTTATTTTTTATTTTTATTTGTTCAAGATTCCACAGTAAGTTAAATTTTATTTTTATTCATGGACCATAAAACCCTTTCGAAATCTTTTATTGTACTGGAAAGTCCATGGAATTTTATTTTTAATTATTGTCTTTATGTTTCTTTCTCTCGATGTTTTACAAAACAAGTTTACTGTACTTGGGAGTCCATGGAATTTTATTTGTTTTATTTTATTTATTTAAGGTTTCACAATAAGTAAAATTTTATTTTTATTTTATGGACCATAAAACCCGTTCAATTTTATTTAGAGTCCAAGGAACATTTCTTTATATTTTCTCTCTCGATATTTTGCAAAAAAAAAATTTATTGTACTTGGCTTGTAATGTACTTGTATTATATTGTATTGTAATGGCTCACAAGCAGGTTATTTTATCTTTATTTGATGGACCTACTGGTCATTTTGTTCCTTTTTAATTACCTAGGAAAATTTATTATTCTTTGCGTAATGTTCCAAAACAAAATTTATCCGTTAGGTTGGGAGTTGCATAGAGCAATTCATGTATTGTTAACAACTTACTTTTATAATAAATGTAAATTTAACTATCCATTTATATATCTGCTTTTTACTATATATATATATATATATATATGTTATTATCTATATATATATATAATATATATATATATATATTGTTTCGCAGTTTAATTTGAACGCAATGTCTGTAAAAAATAAGAACCTTGTTTTTTCATAAAAGGGTATTAAACTATTAATATTTTTTCATATGAAATTCTCACCCCACCTATTCTAAATAATTGTCGATTAATGTTATAGAGATTTTAATAAGATGTTATGATGGAATGGAGCTTTCGCTATTACTGAATACTATGTGTAAACAATTTAACATAAATTTTCTATCTTTACGATATTGAGGCCTCGTTTGTCCATAGGGAACACTTAAAATTCATGTTGAATAAGCCAGCCTTGTTTGGGTAAATATATAATATTGTACATGTTACTGTATTTTATAATACTTACCTTAAAACAAGTTATCATCAAAAGATATTTACCAGTATCAAAACAACTTGTTGTTTAGGAATTTTGATATTGGTAAAAATCAGAACTATTAAAAATATTAAATTATTACAAATAAGGGATATAAAAGCAAAGGCAGCAATAACAAAAAAAATTGAATGCAGCCATCGAGGATTAATAATTTAGACTGAATTCGAGATTTTTTTGAAAAACATTTAAATTTTTTTTGATATTGCTTCTTTTGCATTTATAACCCTCAAATAATATCTGTATAATATTACTTCTTAAAAACAGCAAAATAACTTTGTTGCAACATTATTTATATTAATTAAAACAAAAAAATGTGTAAATCCTCTATTAATTGAATTATCAACATGTATATAGACCAATGGTTCCATAATTATAATACAACGTAGATGAATTAAAAATTAAATCAAATAATCTTTTTATTTTTGTGAAGTCTGTACCTCGAATTTAAATTTTCAGTATAAATAGCACGCTGATGAAGGGACCATTGGCCTGAAATATGTTGAAAATTTAATAAATCTTGTTTTTATATTAAGTCCCTAACTATGAGACTGACGTTTTATAATACTGGCTGGCTTGAAGTTCGATATCTCAATTGACTTGGAATTCAAAATTCAAATTGACGTCATACAAACGCTATGACATTTCGTTTTCAAAATTGGTTATTCATTTGTCTTTCTGCTGATTTTGTTTTTGATACCGCTGTGTAATGTGACCATGGAGAAAAGAAAATTCGCATTATTTTTGAATATGAGTTCCGACGTGGCACTAATGCTGCACAGACGGTACTCAATATCAACGACGTGTATGTAAAAGGATTTTGGTTTGACCGCTTTTTTTATGGAAATTCCGACCTCATCAATGAGCCCCATGAACCACCGGAGACTACAGTCGTCAATGACGAATTGAAATCTAAAGTGGAAGCGGATTCATCGCAAACCACGTCAGAATTAACAACAGTCTTTAACATAAATGACAAAACGGTAATAATTTATTTGCGTAAAAATTTGAAAATATAGAAGCTCGCAAAGTGGGTACCGTATGATCTTACTAAAGAATGAGGGAATTCTGATGCTTGTAATGAAAAATGGATCCTGTATGATTATCAGAAACTTTATTCGCAATAGTTGAACCCAGGAAAGGCAGCCAAACAATATCCTAAACGTAAATTGAATCAAAATAAACGATTGTATGGTGGACCCGTGATGGCATTATTCATAACAGCTTCTTGAGATCTGGCACAACAATTCCTAGAGAGGTATACTTCAGTCTGGTCAGATATACAGAGAGTCGAGAATTGAAAACAACGATGGACAAGCTCGCTATCAAACAACTGAGACTTAAAGTCTTAAAATTAGAGGAGCTTTGACTGGAAACTCTCCGTCACCCACCTTACTCGCCGGAACTTGCACCTACTGATTTACATTTTTTAGAAATTTGGATAACATGGGAAAAATTTCAGCTCCGATGAGGTGATGAAAAACGTTTTAAAGGAATTCATCGATTCCCGTCCCCAGAATATATATAGCAAAGGTAATAAAATGAAAGTTTATTTTAAAAATCAATAATAAACATTCATTAAAATAGCAAAAGTGTATCGAAAACAATGACCAATATTTCATTTTATTAAATATGTACTTTCATAAAAAAAAATGTTTGACTTTTTCTATGTAAAGCGGTAATTTCATAGATAAGGACCTCATACAGAGTGCATTATTTTTATATATATATATCACGTTACCTTGTTATAAAATCGGGAACAGGTTTATTGAGCAGGATTCGCGCAAAGAAAATGTAAAAATGAATATAGTATTGAAGCTCAATATCTGAGTTTGATCTAAATGATATCTTGTTTGAAGAACACGAAATTCTCTACAACGGTTAATTAAAATTATAACAGATATATTCATATTTTTTCATTTTTAATTTTATTTGTTAATTTTACATTTGTTTTAATATAAGTTACTAATAACTGCTACTAGGTAAAATCTGTTCTGTGGCAGTTATTCTCATTTGCTGGTTATGTAATAGTAACGAACAACAATAGCAAATAAGTATAAACGTAAAAAAGGAAGCAGAAAGGTTTTAGTAATATATACAATCATAAGAATATATAAATCTAAAAGAAAATACACATACATATAAAATTAAGATAAAAATTTAAGTATATACAAAAATAAATACAAAAGATAAGATACAAAAAAATAAAAATTTAAGTAGATACAAAAATCTATATTATATTAGAGTATACTTGAAATTATATAAAGCAGATTTTGCCTATTTAGAGGTCAAGAGCGGATCACTTCTTCAGCATACATTCTACCTGATATTTTTATAAAATTAGTGATACGGTGTTTAAAAGGTTTGTGTATTGAAATTTCTTTAGTTTCATTTGGTAACTTGTTTAAAATAAGCGGGATAGTGAAATTAAATTGTCTTTGTCCAAAAGACGTTTTCATTTTAGGTACCTCGAACTTAATTGCATTTGCCAGCCTTGTAACCCGTGTTTGTTGTGGACGCTTAAAGTGTACCTTGGAATTTTAAAATATACGTTAAAAAATTTATGGTCTGTTATAAATTCCACTGTATCTGTCTAACAACTGAATTTAATTGATTAAGTGTAAGAGTACAACAAGTATGGTATGTTTCGATATTAATAAATAAAATAAGTTAATTAATAAATTCATGTAATTAGTGAGAAAAAATATAGCAACTTCCAACAAACACGGCGAGGTTACAACATCTTGGAAAGCCACAGATTCAACGAGTATTTGTGAAAAGTTGTAGCCGTAAAACCACTAAATCCCTTCATGCGGTCTCTGAGAAACCACAACGCGAACGTGTATTTTAACTCTATCGTGTATTGATCCGGAATATATGAAAACGTAGGTTTAGAACAACGTATAAAAGTTTACCACGTACTAAATTTAAATAAAAATTGAAAATTTAATTGTTTAAAACATTGGAAAATAAATAATTAAAAATATTAATTGATGATTTTATGATGAGGCTTTAATCTTCGAACGAAATCTCCGTAATAGTATTTTATTTTTCAATTTCTCTCCCAAAAATCTTAATATATACAAGCAATTTGAATTAACATAAAAATTTACTCAAGAAAATAATAAAAAAAAATTTTGACCCTTAAGGACGATATTATCTAAGTAAAAATAATATTAAAATAATCACTCCAATAAAACTTCAAATACGCTCAATAAAACAAAAATTAATCGTTTTTCAGTTAATCAATTAGAAATGGTTTCAATAATTTAGACAATTTTCCTTTAAAGTTTTCCCACAACTAACGATACCTACTCTATAATTTCATTTAACATGATTCTATACCTATAAAACTCAATGTCTGTCTGTCTGTCTGTCTGTTCTCAATACAAATCCACACCGTTTGTCCGATTCAATTTAAATTTTGCATACTTATTCTTTAGAACCCGGCGGGTAACATAGACAACATTTTCTCCCTATTCTCATACCCCTTCCCCTCCTCCTGACATATTTTCGATGAAAATCTGTACCGTTTGACCGATCGGACTCAAAATTTGGAAACTTACTCTTTAGGACTCGGCGGGTAACATAGGCAATATTTCTCCGCTATTCTCATACCTATTCCCCTCCCCTGAAATATTTTTGATGCAAATCTGTACTGTTTGATCGATCGGACTCAAAATTTGGAAACTTATTCTGAAGGACTCGGCGGGAAATATATTCGACATTTCCCCCCTATTCTTTTAACCCTGCCCCTACGCTGATATATTTTCGAAGAAAAATCTGTACCAATTGACCGATCGGACTCAAAATTATTCTTATGGTCTTGGCGGGTAATATAGGCGACATTTCCACCAATTATTTTACCCCGTCCTTCCCCCTGATATATTTTCAATGCTTATTATTTAGGACCAGGTGGTTAACATTGGCGATATTTCCTTCCTATTCTTTTACCCTTTCCCTTCCCCCTGATATATTTTCAATGCTTATTATTTAGGACCAGGTGGTTAACATTGGCGATATTTCCTTCCTATTCTTTTACCCTTTCCCTTCCCCCTGATATATTTTCGATGCAAATCTATACCGTTCGAATCGAAACTTTGATTACCCTCACAAATTTATTTTAAATTTAATCCTTAACCCGTGCAATGCCGGGTAGGAACAGCTAGTTAGACATGAAAGAAATAAAGAGGTTGTCGAAGAGTGTGGGGGGGGGGGTCGGAGGTGTTAATAGAATATGTCATCGGAAGGGAATGGAATTTTTAACGAAAATGTGTTTTTTTTTATATTTGTATTAGAATATTTAGTCTAGACTGCAATTTTTTTAGAGTAATAACTTAAGAAGAACTTTTCATATTATATAAAAGTAATAAACTGGACATTATTTACTATAACTAATAAAATATAAGCATTAATCGACAGGCCGCGGCCAAAAAATCGTTTATAGTGTCCTAGGCGGCGCTAATTTTTAATGAATATTTATATGTACGCATAATATGTTTTTTTTTCATACGCATAAAGTTATACTTCACTATCTAGAATCCGTAATGAGAAAATTAAGAAATATTCAATATTAATAAAGAAATAATGTTTTAAATTTGCAAGAAATTTTTACGTTTTTTCTTGATTTTAAACGTTTTTTATTTATATTATATTTATTCCCGTATTTTGAGGCTTTACTAACTTAATAAATTAGTTTTTTTGTGAAAACACATTAATTATTATTTAAAAATAAAAATTCCAATGCATGAAATACGCCAATAAATGACGCCACTACCGACGGCATTCTGTTTTATAATTTTGACACTTTTCCTAATTTCAAGTATTTCAAGATTAATTATCTGTGGGATCTTATAACTAGTATGTAAAAAATTTAAACCTGTACTTATATTAAATTAGCGGTCTTATTCTATTAAATTTTTTGCAAAATCCGACTCAACATTGCTAGTGAAAGCTTTATATATAATATATTTAAATATACCTATCTTATGTATATAAATATTGCAGACTTATTCTTTAGGACCCGGCGGATAACAAACGTGAAATTTCCCCCTCCCCTCTTACCCAACCCCTCCCACTGATATATTTTCTGTACAAATCTACACCGCTTGACCTAACTGACCGAAATTTTGCAAACTTATTCTTTAGAACCCGACGGGTAATATAGGCGACATTTTTCCTCTACCTTTATCCCACCTCCTCCCTTTAATATATTTCCTGTACAAATCCACACCGTTTGACCGATCTGACCCAAATTTATTTTTTAGAACCCGGCGGATAACAACAGGTTGTACAACGGTTAACAAGGTGGCAAAAAATAGTCTCTTCACGTATAATAGCAACATTAACAGAATGTGACCAGCTTGATTACATCGATTCCATAAAATATTTCATTCAGAGACCATTCAGTTAGTACAAATTTTTCAAACATTTCGCCAGAAGAGCCAACAACACATGATCAGGCTTGTGGTGATTACTGGGGAGTCCCTCTGGACGCACGGAACAAATGAAAATTGCCACCGGCCCGCTGCTCACAGACAGGGGCGGATTTTTAGTATTCAATAAAATAATACAATAAGTGCAAAGTCACTTAGCACGAATTTAATTTAACGCTACTTCTTAATCTTCACCATTTCACAATACATCACTTGTATATGAACTCATTATTATCGCTGTGTAACACGTATTAATTGCTCGTAGAATATTCAATTCTCGCGCATAAAATTCGCTCTGTTTTATTTCGCCAATTAGCAGGAGCGTTAAGTGAGAACATGAAGCATGAATTTTATTTAAACGTATATTCGTAAAAAATATATATATATATATCTGTCAGAATATTTTTAAATACTACAATCCGAATAATCTGAAAATTATTGTGATTGGAAAACAACGGGATGTATTTCTTATTTTGGTTTCTTTTCAAAATATATGCTTTGGAAAAAGTCTTGCTTTTTGTTCTTACTGCACGCTCCTACCAATTAGGTACTGAATTTGAACGATGTATATTCCGTATTTATACCGAAAAACTGGATTATTGAAAGTCCTAGATAATTCAAGTGTTTAGGAAAAGATTATCTTAGATTCTAGGTGTCCCTCAAATGCTGTAGCTAATTCCAGAGTGTGATAGTATGTTCCAGAATGTAGTGGAAGGTCCGAGAGGTTTCGATGTTATTGTCGTCATAGACATAAATTACGAGGGATTCTATACGTAATCTCTTTTGCCATTTCGTTACAATGTAAATATTTTCTGGACACAACAAGTTAAAATATGCACTTAAACTGATGTTAATTTGTCAATATCTTTTTTATTTCAGGGGGAAAGTGGTGTGGGGAGCACAGTGCGCAGAGCACAGAAAGCGATGCGCAGTGCGCAGTGCGCATTAAAAAATTTAGAATTGTCGTAACTATTTAAATATCTTAAATGCAATATAATTCTTATATGAAAATTTCTACAAGATTTACTAATATATTTACGATAACAATAATTACAAAATAATTTATTATTCCTCGTTTAAAAAAATTATGTATTCTTATCTTTGTTTTTTTATATGTTATTTTTTATTTTATGATTAGTATTATTATTATGTATATTTAAATGAGTGGTAAGCCTTCTAGAAAGCGATATTCTCGCAATAACGGCTTACGCAACTCCACAAATCCACCACTGCTGACAGATGCTGTTTGCTCTTCGGAATGTTAAGTGAGGAGAATCGTCGATGCAACTGCAGAGACATCTTATGCAGGTCACGATCGTCAATCACACAGAAGCGATGAAGAAGAAGAATTTTAAAAATATATTTTGTGAAATAATATTACTTTATAAAAAGGTAAAAGAAACGCATACACCATTAATACTCAGAAAGCTCTCAATAGCATTAGAATCAATATAAAAATATTATAAGCACTAGGAAAACTAAACATACAGTTTCAAAGAATAAAAATAGAAGGCTGTGATTATGTGATGTGGCATTAACACAATACTACCACTGCTGCAAATTCCTACATACAGCCTCCAGATGCTTACATCGAACCAACCCTCCAATATGCCTTCACTGCACGGGAGATCACACATACGCTAAGTGCCCCACTAGAAACAACACTCCAGTTTGTGCTAATTGTACAGCACAAAATAAAAAATACGGTGAAAGTTATAACACAGATCACGAGGCCTACAGCAATTCTTGTGATTACAGGAACAAAATATTAAAAATCGCGGAGGACAGAATTGACTACGAAAAAAAATGTCAGAATTCATATGCGATGAACCAGACAAGAATAATTATATCGACGAAAAAATATTTAACAATTTCAGTGAATACCATCACCATCAAAATAACCTCAATCTCACCCCGATTATTCTTCATATGAGTATCAGGAGCATCGAAAAAAACATTAACGAGTTTCTAACAACAATTAATAATGCTTCAAAAAAGCCAGCATGCATAGTGTTAACAGAAACATACTCCAGCCGAGAAGTGAATTACCATTCTGGGTATACTATGTTACCGTGTACCTGGATACAAATACATCGCTACCATATATAAAATCAACAAAAACAGCGACATTGCAATGTTCGTATAAGATGATTGTGAAACTATGTGCGAGGAAGAAATTAAAATAAATGGAACAAACTGCCTACACCTGCAAATCAAGTACTGTAAAAAAAAAAATACATAATCGCCCTCTACAGAACTCACTCAGCAAATGTTTATTTATTTATTGAGGAATTACAGCATTTACTTTTAAATTATAGAAGTGAAAATACAATAGTACTAGGTGACATGAATTTAAACATCACACGCGATTAAACATCGAATAATAAAGATAACTACGACATTCCATACTTTATGTAGATTTTTTCTAAATAAATGCTTTGATTTCGAAAAGTACTGAGGTTTCAATTTGTTAGTTTGTAGGACTAATATTTAGTTACAGTTTTACTCGAATATATGTTTAGCGATCTAGGGTTGAGTACAAAAATTATAAAAAATGTGTATTACGCCAATATTCCCTCTCTGCTCATATACGGCGTTATCGAATGGGGAGGTTCTTATTAAAAAAATCTAAACTTAGTAAAAATATCACAAAGGATCATTATTAAAGTAATACTGAAAAAAATCTACCTTTTTTATATACAACTCTTTTCAAAAACCTTACAGAAAACCAGGAATATTTCAAGCTTATGAGAAATGGAAGCCAATTTATAATGACTAAATTTAAAATAACCGAAATGCAGAACCACTATATTTATAAAGCAATTAAATACTGCAATAATTTACCTATCGAGATACACTGCATCAGTAACCTCTCAGAGCAAATCAAAAAAATTTTAATCTTCCTAAAATCAAACTGCAATTTATAAATCATTCATACCTATAGCTTTTTTCAAAATGCTTCATTACCAAATTATCTTTTATTACCGTATTATTAAATGACTCGCATATGTACCTATATATACAAAATAAAACCTTAGGCTCCCTCATCAGACTCAAGAGCTTGATGATGAGGTCTACATGACTACAAAGTATTAAAAAAATTAATTAAAACATTATAATTTAAAATACGTTTTATTTTAACTTTGTAATATAAACACACAATATGAGTTAATAAATTACTACTATAGTTTCGAGAAGAGCCGTTCCTCTCATCATCAGATATAGATAATAGTATAGGTTGGTCAGGGGGCGCGCGGTGGGGAGGGGTACTTTTTTCCGCAAAAAGTTCTAGGATTGGTGAAATGGACGGAAATGTGATATTGTTTATTAGTATTTTTTTAGAATTCAATATTTTTGGATTTTAATGATTTTCGGACTATTCATTATCCATCCTCTATGAGAAATCGAGTGGAGTAGTTTCAATTTGTGACTATCAAAAGAATGATTACATAGTGTTAATTGTATGATTGGCAAAGTCGGAAGTATAGTAGGCAGTAATTTAATAACTCGCATTGTGTGTGTGTATTACAAAGTTAAAATAAAACATATTTTAAATTATGAATATTTTATATTGCCATTTAAATTTAACCAACTAAGCTTTTGTGATAGTATGCAACATTGACAAATTACATTAATATAGTTTATGTTATCGTTATACTGACATTTATTTATGTGTAGAAAGCGACCGTCTTTTCAATTACAATATTTCTCAAAAACGTTTAAGTAGAATCTGATAGGCAGCCCACTAATCTTAGAGTGGAATCTGTAAAGTAGCGACTGTGCAGATTCGACTGCTAGGAGATTTCCAGCCCTGGCCCTAGCGCTAACTATTTTGTTTATACAGACAAATAATAATATGATTATTTAAAAAAAAATGAAATACGTTAACGGAATACGTGCCACATCAATATGCTTACAATTTTCTTACTTAGCTAAATGCTTGTGCCAGCCAAGAAAACAAGTAATGTAAGTAAATGTAAATTCTGAAAAACCGTAATAATAAAATAAATCATTTTTAATTGAAATGATGTATCTAAAATCCCAGCCGTCTTATTTTGTCGGTATTGCCGCAATAGGTGCACTGTAATATTGTTACTGTATTTTTATCTCGAGTTGATTTAGTATCGTCAGGAATACGCTGGGTTTATAAATTACGTAATGAAAATGTCTTCAATAAGATAACCATCTTAGCAATTTAGGAATGGAAAAAATGGCTCAAAAAGGTGATCAAAAGAAGGAAATTTTCGAGGAGACCAAGAATGACTGTATCACAGGAAGGCGGCTCACACTGCGGTCAGCTAAATCAAGCTGGTAGTACCAAGGAGACTAGGAGCCATCAAGTTTGTGCAACGTGCATTCAGCATTCTGGGCCCAGCTATGTGACATCAAGAAGGGGCTGAAAACTCACTTCTCCAAGGTGTCACATCTATAAAGTGTATTTGAAGAGTGTTCCACGCAAAAACGGAGCTATAAAAATTATCACAAACATAAACATAAACTGACTAGAGGTTGCAGAGCCAATAGCCAAAATGACTACGATTATTTTATCATTTGAATATAAATTTTAGGTCAAAGAACACAGTTATAAAAAAATAGAATCATTAAAACACATTTTTAGCCTTCAAGCCCTTTCAAAAGTATAGAGAATTTTTTGAAGAAGGTCACCGTCGTTTAGAATCTATAATTAATATTTCATTGGGAAATATATTCAAAACGAAAGCTTTAAAATTTTTGGCAAAAAATGTCTGTTGTTAACAAATTGAGTGTGACACTTGGCGCTTTGACTTGAAGTTGTCAGTTGGTGCGAGTTTTAAAAAAGTTTGTTCAGAAAGATTAATTGGGAAACGTCATCGAATAGAAAAAGTAATTTGAAAAGATCTGAAGTGATTATTTTTTATAGGTACATCAGAATTTTTTATTAGGTACAATTTTGATAGCTAATTCATTTAAAATTGGAATTTCTCATAATTTTTAGTGATGAATGATTTAATTTTTAGTAGAATACCGTAATAAGTTTAGTTTTAAAGTTCAAAGGTCTTCGTATTTAGATCTAAAACTACGCAAAACTTAAACCTAACGGCCAAAGGGGATTTCTTTTAAACCTTTCAGTTATTTTTTAGAAGACCCATTTTATTATATTATGTATGAAATATACTATTAAAGGACCGTGAATTAATTTTGAGGGATTTTCTTATAAAATTACAGCAATGTTATATTCAAGAATACATTCTTATTTTGAAGTTACAATTTTTTCAGAACGAAGTTCTGTGAAATTTAAAACCAAATTAATTAATAAATTAGAAAAACATACAGAAAAATCAAATCCACGAAAAAATATTTGACTGCTACCGGGATTCGAACCACGGATCTCCTCCTATCGTTATACAATTACGATATAGCGGCCATGTATATTTTCGTGAATATATCGATCTTATCTGTATTCGTAATAAATAAATAAATATATATATCAACAGAATAGCTTATAGCGGCGTACCAAAATTGTTTAACGTTTATTTCAATCTAATTTCTATATAAGAAATTCTATTATATACGAAATATACGAAATTGTTAATTAAAACATCTTCCATCTGTAGAGATTATTAGAATCAGAACCAGAAAGGTGTGGCAAAATGTAAGAAGTTAAAAGACCGCCTGAGTTCGTGCAATACTGAGCTGAGCATAACCGGAGAGAGGAGCCTGCCTTTCTTTTCGAAAGACACCCCTTACAATGCATACTTATATATTATATCCATTACTGCAAGTAGCAATTTACAATTAAGACAATAAACTTTTAAGAATTTATCAAAGCTCCCCTTTCTGGGGACACGCGCTGATTGGACTACGCGTTTGGGAGTTACGGCCGGAATGGGTGTCACAGACAGACAGCGACCGCTGCGCGGTCGAAGTTCATATATTTGAAGTTTTTTGATTTAAAAAAATATTACATAAATTTTAACAATAAAAATTGAACTACCCCCCGCGAATCCATGGGCAAAACTTGGATGAAAGTGTCCGCACTTTTAAAACTTTGTTGTATTTTAAAAAAACTTTGTATATGTGAAAGAAGTATGTTTCGAAAAAAAGACATTTTATGCCAAAAAGGTAGAAAAATTAAAAAGATATTTATTGTTAAAAATACAATCCATTACGATTCAAATTCAATTTATTAAGTTATTGTCAAATCGGCCATCTTCCTTTATCATATTAGTTGTTGTTGTTGCCCATTTTTTCAGGAACTCGATAGATATATTGTTGTCATTGAAAGATTTGGCAGATACTTCGTGGTGCAACATTATAATTTCAAATATGTTTTATTATACTTTGTAATACACACACAATATGAGTTATTAAATTACAACTATAGTTTCGAGAGGAGCAGTCCCTCTCATCATCAGGTATAGATAATAACCTATCTATACCTATACCTGATGATCTATACCTGATGATGAGAGGGACTGCTCCTCTCGAAACTATAGTTGTAATTTAATAACTCATATTGTGTGTGTATTACAAAGTATAATAAAACATATTTGAAATGGATATATTGTTGCTTTATTTTTAGTGCACTACATGTGAGTAAATAAAATACAACAATACTCATAATTCAATTCAGTATCTATAAAATGATGCCCGTCTTGAAATATATCTATCATTATGTGTGGCAATTAAAGTATTTTAGATATTTATACATTTAATTGAAAATAATAACAAGTATTCCTTTTTGTAACGTTGATTTTCTTATTCTGAAGCCGTATTTCCATTTGCCTTAGGTTTTTAATAGTACCACTACCTAGTAGTACCGGCTGAGGTCGGCCACTACTTCAGCTGCACGAAGTGTTGAAGAACCTATCATCCACTGCCAGAAGACTAAGTTTAGTGAACGAACATTGCGATAGAAGACTCAAGGGCGTAAAACTCTCTTCATTCCGTTATGTGGTACAGTTCATAAGAAACAATGTTTCAAAAAAACTCAAAACAAACCCTTTTATAAATTCGTTTTCAATAAATTAAATACTGATATAGGACTAAACAATGTTTTTGTAATTCGCCCTTGAGATGAAATTTTTACGATAATTATTCATTTTTATTTATTTTTGTCCGATCGGTCAAACGGTACAGATTTGCATCGAAAATATATCAGGGGGTGGGGAAGGGGTATGATAATAGGGGGGGAAATGTTGCCTATGTTACCGGCCGGGTCCCAAAACATAAGTATGCAAAATTTGAATCGAATCGGACAAACGGTGTGGAGAAAAAAACAAATTTGTAAAGAGAACAGACAGACAGACAGACATTGAGTTTTATAGGTATAGATTTATCACAGACAACAACCAATGATAGTCAAAACTGATGTCTATCTTTGACAACTTTAACAGCTCCTCAATGTTTTGTAATTAGGACAGATTCTTTCTTACCAACAGTTTGCCTTTTACGAGTTATTGTTGATAACGTTATAATGAATCACCATAATTTGGAGTGAGGTTACTTTTAGCACGTTTCTACATCCTTTAATCTCATATTATTTCATTTTCAATTTAAATAAATAGGCACATCGGATTTTTATATAAACATCACATTTGAAGCATTACATGAAATGTACAAAAAATACAAGAGCTAATATTAGGTCCTTACATATGAAATTGGCGTTTTGCCGTACTGGAAAATTTGATCTCAAATATCTTCTCTTTGGTTAGGAATTCTAAATCCAAATTTATACAGCTTTTTACTCATGTATTTGTGTTTTGAAAATTATAATTCACTTGTTTTTTCCTCAATTGTTTTTTTCTTTGCGTCACTCAGTTTACAAAATGAAAAACTTGAAATATCGCGTTATTTACGAGTACGAGTTCCACCGTGGCACCAGTGCTGCAGAAACGGCTCGAAGGATTAATGATGTGTATGGCGACGGTGCCGCAAAAGAAAACACAGTGCGTTTTTGGTTCCAACGTTTTCGTTCTGGAAATTTCGACCTGCAGAACAAGCCCCGTGGACGGCCGGAGACCAAAGTTGATAATGAAGAATTGAAGGCTATTGTGGAAGCGGATCCATCGCAAACCACATCCGAGTTAGCTGCAGGCTGCGGTGTTAGTGATAAAACTGTTTTAATCCACTTGAAGCAATTTGGTAAGGTGAAAAAGCTTGAAAGGTGGGTACCTCACGAATTTAGTGAAGCAAATCAACAAACGCGCGTTGACTGCTGCGTTGCATTACTCAACCGGCACAATAATGAAGGGATTTTAAATCGAATCATTACCTGTGATGAAAAGTGGATCCTGTACGATAATCGGAAGCGCTCATCGCAATGGCTGAACCCTGCCGAACCAACCAGACCATGCCCCAAGCGAAAATGACTCCAAAAAAGTTACTTGTGAGCGTATGGTGGACTAGTGCTGGTGTCGTTCACTACAGCTTTCTTAAATCTGGCCAGACGATTACGGCAGATGTCTATTGTCAGCAACTGCAAACCATGATGGAAAAGCTAGCTGCTAAACAACCGAGGCTGGTTAATCGCTCTAGGCCACTGCTGCTTCATGATAACGCTAGACCACACACTGCACAACAGACGGCTACCAAATTAGAGGAGCTTCAATTGGAATGTCTAAGACATCCACCGTACTCTCCGGACCTTGCCCCAACAGGTTACCATTTTTTTCGAAATTTGGATAACTTCTTGCAAAGGAAAAAATTCAACTCCGATGGGGCAGTCCAAACCGCCTTCAAAGATTTTATTGATTCCCGTCCGAATGGTTTTTTTAGTAAAGGGATCGATGAACTACCTATGAGATAGCAAAAGTGCATAGATAGCAATGGTACATACTTTGATTAAATAAATATATTATAATGAAGAAAAATCGGCTTTATGTTCCTCCCATATAAACGCCAATTTCATATGTAAGGACCTAACATATACAACTTTTCATAAACGTTTATGAAATGAACAATTTGAAAATGTGTTCGATACCTTATGCTGTATTGCGGTTTTCAAAATTTTAAGCAGTTTACAATTCAAAATACAATTTTGTTACAAACTCATTAAAGTATATTACGTACTATTCCAAAAAACTATCCAGAGCACGCCACGCATAAGTTTTTCCCGTATAAAGTTTTATACAAGTCAGGGCTGGGTAATTTTAATTTCAAAATATTTATTTAGACGAGATATGGTAAACAAGTGCTATACAGGCCTACACGAAATATTGAGGCGAACGAAAAACAATTTACTGCAGTGCAAGGCAAAGTAGATACTTCGGTAACTTAAGAAATCCTTGAAGAAAACTCTGAGTAGCAGTTTCCCAAACTATTATCGGAATATTAGAACTGGAACGTTTGCTGGTATATTTTCATTTTAAAAGGATTCTTATACGAGTATGTCTGTATAATAAGACGTGTGGGCAATAGGGCCACGATATTGATATATATATTTTTTTTTTTGTTGAGTTGTTGCAATATAATTTATTTATATTGTATATTATATAGTTTATTGCCACTATCGGACAGGAGAGTTTTATCCGATCTGATTTTATTATATAAAATTGTAAACTCGCATTACCACAGCCCTGAAATTTTGTCCTTAATAATGTTCCATGTACCCAGTCGAACTACTCGAGTGCCGACGCCTTTTTACTGTGACAATACTAGAACAAATGCTCACTACAACTCGCTAGTACCTAGAACACACAGGTTAGGTAACAATTATACAAACATAGCGGACGTGTTTGGTTCTGGCCTGTTACAGTATAGGGGCGCGATACTGAGAGCGCTTCATTCCGCCATAATGTAAATTATATACACTTTCTTTTTTTTGTTTTTCTCTCTGTTTATATTATTTTTGCAAATAACTGTTATATACCTACATATGTAAAAGCCTATTTAGGCGTAAATGAATGATAAATAAATAAATAAATTAATAAATAAATATCTCCGAACTCAGTCACCGACACGACGTCTCAAGGGACGAATGGGTCACGCTGGTAAATTTTCAAGTTTATGTTTACTGGGGTATTATGCCTTGTTGTTACGACCTTTCGGGCCGATGTTTCGGATCCCATTGCAGGGTCCATCATCAGGGATGATGTGTTGTCTTGAATGTTGATGTTGTGGTTAAGTATCGGCTTGCAATACCGTGCCGAAGTCATGATGTGTTGTATTGTGCTGTGTGTATGATTCATCTATTGTCTGATCACTATCTCTGCGGAGTCTGCGACGAGAATGACTTTGAAGCGCCGGATACCAAGATGTTTTTAATTTGAGACCATCATCTCTATTAATATTTATCGGGTGCTTGTAGATTTCTAGTGCTTCCTTGATAAGACGCGTATGATGACTCTTAGGCTTTCCAAGGATTTTCGGTTCGAATGCAAAATGATGGCCGGTATCCAGAAACAACGCGTCATAAGAACGAGGTCTGTTCGCCCTAAAAAATATACAGAACCTGAGTGCAAAGGCATCGCCATCATGTTTAGCATTTCTAGCGATTAAACCTTCCCTTAAAAGAGTATTTTCTCTTATTTTTCCTGTGCTCCCAATTTTTCGAATATCGGTTTTTCGAAATCAGATATGCTTCATTGTCGATATTTCATTTCTAAATAAATACACGACCTTCTTTTCTATATCAGATAAAAGTGCACCAGAAATTGTTGCATCTCAGTCACGGCTGAGGAGTTCTATCGGAATAAAAATAACACAGAATTTTTTTTCAACAATTTTCCAATAAAATAATATTTTAATATATACCTTTAATACAAGTAAGTGCCAATTAAAATTTATGATCTTGAAAAAAATCACTCAATTTTACCTAAATATCAGGCTCGCCGGGTGGTGAATCCCTTAATGTTGCCGTTATGCGACAAATATCAGCCCACTGACCATTGATAATCCGTTCTACAGTCGGGGAATTTGGATTTAAAAATAAACATAACAAACTCTCCAAGACTTGATTGCGACAAACTTTCGTGCCATTTTTATTATTCCCTGTCTCCTCGTTGAAATACGAAAAAGTATAATAAAAATGACACATTCAATTGATTAACCTGTCCCCTAGATGTCAGGCCCTTCACACGGCCGACTGGAGCCCTCAGAAGTCCGCAGGACTAAAAGGTCAAATTTATCCAAAGCCCTTTGAAAATTATATAAATTCACTCCGAAGGAGTCGTGTTCGAGACCTTTTCGGGGTCACTTATTCCCGCCAAGTGACCCTCCTAATATTACAAAGAACCAAGATTCAAATTTGAATAAACAAGTTTTTGTATTTCCATAAATGCTGATTCACGAATGATTGTTGACTCTGACAATAAACTGCTGAAATAATTTTCTGAAATACGTTTTTACCTTTGGGTTGTTTTCAAACGAATTCTTGTTCATGAAAAAATACAAACATTTTCCGCTTTTGCTGATTTTTCGAGAAAAAAACCGCCGAGGCGTTCACCTTAAATTATGCCAATTTAACATATTTTTTGGCTCGTGTTTCGTGACACGACAAAAGATCCACTGACATTTGTTCCAACATCAAAAGATCCACGGGACAATAGTTCCAAAGACATAACTTGTGATGGTATTTTAACTGGTAATACACTAACGGTTTTTTGAGATTTGTATCTGATTGCATCGATGATTGGCAACTGATTTTTTGCAATTCGATGGACAAAGTCGGTATTAAACGACAATTACATCTTAGTTAACAATCATTGATACAATCAGATACAAATCCCAAATAACTGTACGGAAAATCATCATCATCACTCTTGGCACTACAAACCCTGGTGGGTCTTGGCCTCCTCAAGAGTCTTCCTCCACTCATCTCGGTTTAGTGCCAGCTCTCTCCAGTTCCGAAGCTCCAAGACAGAAATGTCTTTGAGCGCGTTGTCACTCCATCTTAATTTTGGCCTTCCTAAGCTCCTTCGCCCTATCGGCGTTGAGTTCAGCAGGGACTTGGTTCTTGATGCTCGAACATTCTCTCCACACGACCCAGCCACCGAATTCTTCCCAGTTTTATAAATTTTGTGACGTTTGGCTCCTTAAACAGAGTATAGAGCTCATTGTTGTAACGTCTGCGCCAAAGTCCGAACTGTACCGAAAATAACCGGTTAAAATAATGGTTTAACCATCCCTAGACATAATGAACATAAATAAAAAAATTACATTATTTTTCTATGAAAGAGCTTTAAATAAATGAGTGAATTGGTATTGGTGATGTAATCGATGAATATACTATCAATGTTTTTTTTTAAATATGCTCCTTTTGGTGTATTCAGGGTAAATTTTTTATTGTAAAAGAAGTCGCAAGTCGCGCACGCAGCATATAGCGGAAATGCGATACCAGTTGCGTGCACCGCGCGGGTTGGCTAACCGCGCGGTTACGTCTGAACCATTACACACATACCTACATAAATAAGATCTGCGCGGATCCCACGCGATTCTGAAACCGCGCGGTTCCCGCTGTGTCTGAACGTGCACTTAGCCGTTGACATGGATCCAAGGTATTTAAAGTGCGACACTTTGGGTAGCTTTGTCTTGTTGTCGATAAGTATATCACAACCTATGTCTTTTTTTCCTCCAAAGTACTACACAAAGTACACTAACGCTTAATATTCAATATTTCGTCCGTTGATCTGATCGGTTACTTTTTTTAAGGGCGTATTCAATGATTTCGTCTTCTTTCATTAAAGAAGTGTTTGAAATATTGTTTGTGCTCATTATGTCGTTGGATCTAATGCTTCGTGGATCGTTTGTCACGTGGGCCTTGTACCGTGGACCTATTGTCGTGGAACCCTTGTATTTAATTCCTTACGAGGATCTGGTCTGAGCTGCCTTATAATAAAGAGAGTGCCTTTTCTTGATCAGATATTTCTTATGCAAATTCATTATTGCGTTTGGCTAATTATACAAATACTCGCTAGGGCTCCAGGTGCCACTTAATAGCATATCATACTTCCGGGCATTCTATAGTTTTTGATAGAGATCAATGTGATAAGTTACAGCGCATAAATTTTTTGTAGACGTGCGAATATTCTAGAAGAAAGTGTAAAGACAAGTGGAAGATTCTCAACTAACTAGTGTAGAAATGAGTCCGCATTACATAATACTGCTCATGTTCGTGTTCAGTGACGTTAATTAATAAAAACATTAATTAATTTCGAGTGTTACACCACCGCCGCGACTACTTACTTTTGGTGTATTCATATAATTTATTATATTTCATAATTTATTCGATCCCTTGTTCTGCTGTAAGTTCTATTTCATATAAATTGTCACGGGACCGTTGCTGTGGTAGGAAAAAAAACTTTATTTACTACACAAAGTCACTGGACACGAATTTTATCGGAGCATACTAATCTTTAATTCACACTAATTGTTTCGTAAGTCGTACGTACTATCACTAGTCACGCGAACACTTTTTATTGTGCTGTTTCTATCGCATCGATCAGTTTCGAGAATATTCCGCTTAATTTAGCGCGTAAGTACTCGTTCGCGCCTGATGTCCGCTTGTTCGCACCGTTGCTTGTATAACAGACCAGGTCTTGCACCCTCAACCTTGTTTACCTTGTTTTTTGGGTCGCAATCCTAGGATTGGTATTCAGCAAGCACTCGCTTTCTTCACTCCTCTCTGTCACGTGCCAGCATCTTTATTTCTTGGTAGGTGCACATCTCCGCAGCTTAATCTCGGGCGGCCGCTTGTTGCCTTCAACATTTCCCTCGACAATGGTTAAAAGTAGACTCGGATGCCTTATATTATGGCCTATCAAAATTGCTCGCTGTTGAACGATTTTGTTAAGGAGCCGCCTCTTTTCGCCCACCCTGCTCAACACCTCGTCGTAGCACCACATCTCAAAGGCCGCTAGCCTCCCGGACATGCTCTGGCCGATAGTCTAAGTTTCGCTACCATATGTCAGCACACTTCAGACAAGAGTTTAATTAAGTTTTTCCTAACCTTTAAATCTATGTTGAGGGATTCAAGGATTTTGGATTTTTTATTGAAATTGGAGTAAATGTATTATTATTATAGTTATTAAAAAAAAAACATACTATAATAGTTAAAATAATCTAATACAAGTGTATGGTGTAAAAATTAGATCCGCTAAAGTATTACAACATGCATTTATGAAGTGAACATCATAAAAAAACGTGAAGCCATTAACACTGAACTCCTGGCGTATTAAAAATGAGCCAGTAGGATCCGGCATCTAATTAACTCCGAAGTGCATTCATTCCTGTGGCAACTGCCGGTGCATTACCAGGCCGTGCAGCCCTTTGACTAGGAATTACTAAAGGGGTCCACCCAATTAAGCACAGTTCTTTACAGAGCAGCGCCTAACAGCCTTACCCAATTATATTTCAATTCAGTCCACGATTTCGCGACATCACAGGGGCAGGAAATCGGACAATGTTAAATTTATTTAACATTATTGCAATACATTACTTATTTGCATTATTAATTATTATGTTTTGACCGCTACGCAATCATGTTTCCGTTCTTCTACCGTGGAGTTCTTGCTATTAAATTGCCAAAATCACACGTTTATTCAAGACTAATAGCACCATTACATCCAAGATAATCTCTCGCGGCGGTGCAACTTTCCAATCAAAACACAAAATCTGGATTTCTTGAATCTTCCATCGCAGTCACATCGAGATACACTACATCAAAACTCCCAGTGCCAAAACAGTTACTCCGCACGCACGCAAGACGCTTCTTCATTCCCACCTCGGGCAATAATCGAGTCAACAAAAATATCATTAAATAAGTGCCATAAAGCCATAAAAATTCTTCGATTTAAGATATTCTTAAAACTTCAATGACATTTCCTTAATAAAATTGCTTTACTGTGCAATTGTCCCAAGGATCGGCAAGAGGAACCACGTCATTCCGTCGCCCGCACCGGTCAAGCGAACATCGCCCCTGTCGCTCTTAATGTAGAATAATTTAATAGCAGTGAATAAATAGCTGGATAGATGTGTGGAATTCGTACCACAACGCAGAAAACCACCAATCTAGGCCACACACACAGTGGCAAGGAATGCCACATAAGCAAATCGGGGCACGAGCGAGACACGCACGGACGGCAGGTCATTGCACCATCAGCATTTTGGACGATTTCTTCACACTCACACAGAAGACTCTTTTGTTCGTAAATCATGTAAAAAGAGGCACACTCCCTAGGCGGGCATGCCAGTCCTTTGTAGACCTCCGGCGGGTGGCCGGAGGCTATGGCCCTTAGAGTATCTATCATTGTCTTTATAATCATACTCATGTATGTTTTGTACTTGTTTTATCGAGATAATAAATCCTCAAATATTCTACGCTTTTGGAGCTTTTCCGTCGCATGACGGTGGTGACCCGATAAAGCAATTGCTCCTAATCATCTCTAAACCCCCAAAAATGTAAAAACGAATGGTATAATTATTCCTTTATATCTTTTGATCAACCATTTTTCTCACATCTGAGTCTGCCTATACCGGGTCAGTGGTAAATACCAAATTTTTACGACCATAATATAACATTGACTGGTGGTACACTGATATATCAGTTTACCGGTCAGTTTGTGTACAACCATGTACTCTCGTTGATGTTTTTTGTCTTTGATGAACAAATATTTAAATATCCACCTTTTTTATGTATTCTTCCACAGATTTGGAGACCCACCCTATCAAACCAACGGCTTTCATACTTCAGTTTAAAAGATCAGCTTTTTTCTTTAAATGGTAGTTGTTTCATGATTGCCAAACGTTACGCCATTGGTTAGATTGTTGCTTGAGACGTTTTCACCAATTGCGGGCCAGGATTTGACATTACTAAAAAATCCGTGCCAGTTCGAAAATGACCGCTTCCGCGACCGACAGACATTTCTCTCTATTTTCAATAACTTTAAAGTGTTTGTAATAAGTTATTAACCACCAATAGATCAGCTAAAATTTTAAGAAAGAATACCATCGCCGTGAGCACTATTCAACTTGGTTATTGGTGGTGTATTTATTTTTCAATTATCTGGATCATGTGCTTCCAAGACAGTAGTTAGGATATTATTTTCGCAATTTCTGACCCATTTTGTTAATAAGAAACTCTGCACACGCCGAACTTGCTCATTTCGACATCGTTATTCAACGAGTCATTTTTTCTACTTTGTTTTAGACAAGAGTATATGATCGAACTAACCGAAGAACGAAGGTTGTAAAAAATTGAAATTTTGGGACCAGTTGGATTGCCCTGCTTCTAAGTTACCAGACAAAGACGCGTCAGTGATGAAGTCTCGTGAATGAGAGGCGATCAGTGACCATCCACAAGTCGACGCACGGATTTCTCACTCACTGACCGGAAGCATTGTGAAGAAATAAAATAGAAGCAGAGATCAAAGGGCAGAGAGGAATAGCGGTGTGGACAGACGGGGGCTAAAAAAAATAAACAAAAATATTCATCCAAAGGAAGAAAATTTATTTGTAACTTCGAAATTTTTAAATGTAACAATATTAGTCCTCCTTATTTTTTCATCACCCTGTTTTAACTGCTGATATAGATGGGGGTAAATTTCCGGAGGCTCCTGAAACAATATTAATACATTTATTTATCCAATTACGGATCCTTATATTTAATGTTTATGGCCATAGGATAGGTTTATCCTTTAAAAACCCTCAAAGTCTAAAAATTATCTTTATCACCAATTACAGCCCATTGCATTGTGGGCCTTGGCTTCCACCAACATTCCTCTCCATTTTCCTCCTATCCTAATACCTTCACAACAGGCCAATATGCACTAAATTTCTTACAAAAAGGATTAAGAATTTGAGCAGAGGAGAGGGGGCGACGTGGTGGGGTCTATAGGGGGTGTTTGTCAATACCCCATATCTTAGGTTTTACCTGATAATTTTAAATTAAAGATAGGACTGTAGGGGAAATTTATTTGATTATAATTAGAGGAATGTTGTTTTTTATGGCTTTACGAATATTATTATTCAGTTTTATTATTCATATTATTCAGTTTTAACACATTATTATTAGTATTTTATATTTTTACTACCGTTGCCGAAAAAAAGTAATTTTTACGGTTATTTTTTTTTATTTATACAGTAGATACATAATGTTTTTTTTATAATAGATTGATTCTATTTTATAAAATTTTACAGACATTATACTCCCCATAATATGAGCCAAAGCTCGAGCTTATGGGAGGAGTATTTACAAGCTAAATTAAAGTATAAAAGCAGAAACATTTAGAAGTAGTAATTTTTTTTATTATACAGAAACCATTTGAGACATGTGGGCAATATTACAATATATCGTTTTCCAAAATAAAGGATTTGACTTCTTTCTTAAACTGTTCGTATTTTGGAATGTTCCTTTCTTGAAATTTGTTTTGAGACAACAACTTATTGTACCATTTAACTCCCAAGATGTCTATATTCTGTGCTCCCAAGTATGTATAATGACGTTGTACCATGGTAGTTCTTAAAGTTGGTATGTTTATTTGTCTCTTTGTTCTATGTCTATTTCTTATAAAATCTATGGGGTGAAATTGATTTATAAAATAATCTTTGTAAATTTGGCATAGGGAGTTCGTTTTGTATATTTTTGTGAGTGACGGTACATTAAACTCTTAAAATATATTTACAGTAGGATATTAATAAGTTTTTTGAGAATCGTTTTAATAAAAAAAAAATCATTATGATTAATGGCTGTACGGTGGATTTATGAGCCCCTCCCCACCCAATAATACCATACTGTAAGAGGGACTGCACCAATACTAACATAAATAACATTTTGTTGAAATTTCTGACCAAAAAGCTAATGCTTTAAATATTAAAAGTATTAATAATATCACGTGTCGTGGCTGCGGGAGAAATTAATGCAAACGCTGTAATTAATTAAAGATTTATTAATTACTGATTTATTAATAATTTAAACGTACAGAGTCATTTAACGCCATTTAAATTTACGTTATTCTTTAAATTACACTATTAAACACACGTAAATTGACACATTGTTATCGCTTTATTAAACATTCACTAGAACATTCCATCCGATTTCACACATATCATTCGCTCCGGTTTATTTTGCTACGTATATAAGAAATTCACTAGAATATTCGCTCGAATTACTCGCACGGTTGGCCGCCCTGGCCTCGCGGCCTGCGGCTCACCTCGCTTCTGTTACCACCTGTCAAGCGCGTTCAGCAACAACAACTACTCGCGCGCCGCCTGGCCCCGTATTTATTATCCGTGTATCGAGGTATCGAGCATCCTAGACCTTTACAGTGTTTAGGAGAAGATTTTCGTAGCCTCTATATTCTAATAGATGTTTCCCGAATGTTGTAGACCTACAACTTCAAACAACTGTCACTCGACAGGTGTGCGCAATTTCTTTCAGCCTCGTTACAATAGTAAGGTTAATTACTATTTTATAATAAAAATTCCAAATACTGAAACGTGTCAAAAAATGAAGCAGTTTTGAAATCAATATTTTTTTAATATATTCGTACATATAAGACACTTAACAAATTTTTTGACCTGTCGATCAATGATTATATTTTCATAATTATTGAATTCAATATAACACTGTTTACTTTAATATTTTATATTTTTTTAACATATACGTTTTCAATGATGACTTTAGTAGCTGTTTTGCATCGAAATTGCAAATCTGTACCGTTTGTCCGATCGGACTCAAAATTTGGAAACTTATTATTTAAAACTCGGCGGGTAACATAGGCAACATCTCCCCCCTATTCTCTTACATCTTCCCCTCCCCCTGACATATTTTCGATGCAAATCTGTACCGTTTGACCGATCGGACTCAAAATTTGGAAACTTATTCTTTAGGACTCGGCGGGGAACATAAGCGATATCCCCCCCCCCATTATTTTTACCCTTCCCCACCGCTGATATATTTTCGATGAAAATCTGCACCGTTTGACTGATCGGACTCAAAATTTGGAAACTTATTCTTAAGGACTCAGCTGGTAACATATGTGACATTTTCCCCCTTTTGAATACAATTAACCCTTCCCCTCCTCTGATATATTTTGGATGCAAATCTAGCTGAATGGTACAGATTTTGCATCGAAAATGTTGAGGGGGTAAAAAAAAGTAGGGGAAATGTCATCTATGTTACCTGCCTGGTCCTAAAGAATAAGTTTCCAAATTTTGAGTCCAATCGGTCAAACGGTACAAATTTGCATCGAAAATATATATTTTCGATGTTCAATTCCTCTGATATCAGAGGAAGTGAAGAGGTAAAACAATAGGGGGGAAATGTCGCCTATGTTACCCGCCGGGTCCTTAAGCATAAGTATGAAAAATTTGAATAGAATCGGACAAACAGACTTTTATAGAGAACAGACATACAGACAAACAGACAGACATTGATTTTTATAGGTATAGATACTAAACTTATGTCTAAAGGAGGGCGTGAGGAGTGGATGGAGATTAGAGACAGGTGGGTGTAGAGGTGTGGTCACTAAGCGCAGAAGATGATGACAGCGTTATAAATGCACTATAAATATCAAATAGTGAAAGTAAGTAGATGTTATCATTTTTTAATATAATTTAAGACTTTCATAGGTAGACAGAAAAATTTGTACCTACTTTCCCATAAGAAATACAGTTTCATCTCTGTGAGATATCTATAATATACATTAATTGATTAATAATGTCTCTGTGACATAAATCCAGCACTGTTCTGAAAGATTTGAACAAACTCAAAAATATTCTGAGAAAAATTTCGAAAAATTGAAACAATATAAAAAATTCATTCGCTTTGATACGAGTCAAATAAAATTATTAAAGCCTTGCAAAAATGTGAAAAATATTTATTTGTAAGGTTTTTGTCATTTTATTTGACTTGTATTGAAGCGAAAGAAATTTTAAAATCCGTATATGTTAGTGTATTGATAGTCCAACGTATTACAGAAATTAAGTCAGAAATATTAAAAATAAAAAAGAACTAAAAAATTAAAATTAAAAAAAAAAAGATGTCGTTTGTCTCCGTAACTGTCAACATTTCACTCTAAATGTAAAGAATATTACCACGAGACTGTACATAGTAACTGCACATAATGCACGTATTTCGAACATTCTACATGAATTTGGAATCAGCTAAACTATTCTCCAAGAAACCATAACCACTGGAAATGTAGAGTAATCAGTCGACCATTCTCGATGTATCGCGAAACGACATTGAGTATAAAAAAACTAGCGGATCGACACTTTTGACGATAAACAAGATTTGACAAGGGTAAAGCGAAATAGAAAAGTACCTACGTACTTGTGAAATGTTCTGGAGTGACATACAGTGCGAATTTCGAAATTAGTGTGAATTAAAGAACGATGCTCCGATAAAATTCCTGTCAAATGATTTAAATTAATCAATAAATCGATAAATAACTTTTAAGTGTTAATCAAGAAGTTTTTTCTTCTAGTTACGAGACCCCCTGTTCATTGTTAAATTTAATCATGATTGGTTAATGCAAATATCGATTACAGTTTCATTCCATTTAATAATTCATCATTCAACTACCTTTTAAAATGCAATGCTTGAATTTAAATAAAACGGATATTTTATACAAACAAATTTCGACGTTTCGCTGTAGTCTTAACCAGCGTCATCAGGAGACCGTCTTATAATGGCGGCAAACTGATTATTTCTTTCGAGGTCGTAAATTATATGTGGTTCGGGCAAATGCAACTATTTCAATTCTGGTTTTAAGACAATATTTATTTCTAACATAGCTAAATAAGGCACCCCCGACAAACCAGGCGCAGCAGAAAGCCGTGCCGACAAAGCCGCGCCGACAAAGCCGCGCCGACAAAACCGCGCAGACAAAGCCGCGCCGACAAAACCGTGCCGACAAAGCCGCGCCGACAAAGCCGCGCGAATCAAAATTATTAAATTATTAAATTTTTAGGTAATCAAAAAAAATCATTTTTACCTTGAGGATTGTTTCCCGGATTATCCAATCCTAATTCGCCTCCTGAAATTAATTATTTCCTTTTAATTAAGGTTTGTAATGATAAAAGTATTATATTAAAGTATTATATTTTGCGATCATTCAGCAAACGAACAAATTCATTTCACAATGTAATGCTTAAATTAAAGTTAAAATTGTGTAAACAATATTTTTATATGAAAGTATGTTCTAAGAACATAGTTACCGGGTTTTGTCCCCAGAGGTATATAATTAATTAATTAAGGATAAATTATAGAAGTCTCCACACATTATCAATTTTTTTGAAAGTTCTATATACACGAGTATGTTCGAATCAAGATTCTTTTATATGTTACTATGGTCTCTACTAGACATCTGTTGATATTTTTCATTAACAAGTTAGTACACGTAGCTTTATCGTGTAAAAGACTTCCAGCCACTTTTCTCTTATGTAAATTATAGCTAGACCGCATTCAAAAGAACGTGCGCAAAAAATATGTGTGTTGTTACTATTCAAAAAGTGAACACAAAAGAAGTTTTTCTAGTAAGTAAGTAACCTTTTTTAAATTAAAAAATATTTATTTGGAATATCATATTGAGGATTGTAATACGGGCCTGCCAAACAGCTTTTCCCCCGCTTCCTTCTTACAGGACAAAGTTAGGGAATGGTCTTTTGATTGTGGTCGACCTATAGCTTTGTCCCTATAAGACGTCTATAATTTATTGATAGTTAAGAATTGTGTGATTTGAGAAATTACCACTGTAATCAACTATTGTTAATTCTTCTTCAATAACTGAAAAATGATTTTGTGGCAGCATTACTAATATAATTAACAAGAATATACTTTGCATTAAATGCTAATTTGTTGAATATTGTAAGGAGAGTGACTGCGGGAAACAAAGTTAATGGCGTTCTAGTGCCAACCCTGATGTATGGAAGTGAAGCCTGGAATTGACAAAGAAGGAATGAAAGTAGACTGAATGCGGTGGAAATGCGGTCACAAAAAACGCTTGTGTGGAAAACCTTTGGTCGAAAGAGTGAGGAATGAACAAATTAGAAGTGAATGTAATGCTGGCTGCAGTGTGGTAGATAGAATAAAGAAAGAAGCATGAGGCGAGCGTTGAAGGCAACAGGAATAGAGGGCGTCAGCGAAAGACCTGGCACGATCATATACTGCAAGTATTTGAGGATGGCCCTGTTAAAAGCCTCAACAACCGTAGAACTTGTATGAACAGATGTATGAATGTAGCCGAATCAAAAGTGGTGTGCCAAGATAGAAGAATACGACGTTCTATCCTCTCTGCCTGCCTGCGGGGAAAAGGTGTGATGATTAGTTAGTTATCAATATGTAAAGATTATAATAATTTTATATAGGAAAAATGCGTAGAAATTTTGATATTAAAGCTAAGGAGTTCATTTTATTTATTTATTCACAAGTTCACAGTACAATAAACCAACGAAACATCTTGAAATATCCTACTGGAGCTCTAGAGAATAATACACGACTCAATATATCAATGTAATTTCAGATCTTAACGCTAATCTTACCAATTATATTAGGTCCTTACATATGAAATTGGCGTTTTGCCGTACTGGCAAATTTGATCTCAAATATCTTCTCTTTGGTTAGGAATTCCAAATCCAAATTTATACAGCTATTTACTCATGTATTTGTGTTTTGAAAATTATAATTCATTTGTTTTTTCCTCAATTGTTTTTTTCTTTGCGCCACTCAGTTTACAAAATGAAAAACTTGAAATATCGCGTTATTTAAGAGTACGAGTTCCACCGTGGCACCAGTGCTGCAGAAACGGCTCGAAGGATTAATGATGTGTATGGCGACGGTGCCGCAAAAGAAAACACAGTGCGTTTTTGGTTCCAACGTTTTCGTTCTGGAAATTTCGACCTGCAGAACAAGCCCCGTGGACGGCCGGAGACCAAAGTTGATAATGAAGAATTGAAGGCTATTGTGAAGCGGATCCATCGCAAACGACATCCGAGTTAGCTGCAGGCTGCGGTGTTAGTGGTAAAACTGTTTTAATCCACTTGAAGCAAATTGGTAAGGTGAAAAAGCTTAAAAGGTGGGTACCATCCCATGGCCCCGCGAAAATTGACTCCATAAAAGTTACTTGTGAGCGTTTGGTGGACTAGTGCTGGTGTCGTTCACTACAGCTTTCTTAAATCTGGCCAGACGATTACGGCAGATGTCTATTGTCAGCAACTGCAAACCATGATGGAAAAGCTAGCTGCTAAACAACCGAGGCTGGTTAATCGCTCTAGGCCACTGCTGCTTCATGATAACGCTAGACCACATACTGCACAACAGACAGCTACCAAATTAGAGGAGCTTCAATTGGAATGTCTAAGATATCTACCGTACTCTCCGGACATTGTCCCAACAGATTACCATTTTTTTCGAAATTTGGATAACTTCTATCAAAGGAAAAAATTCAACTCCGATGGGGCAGTCAAAACCGCCTTCAAAGATTTTATTGATTCCCGTCCGAATGGTTTTTTTAGTAAAGGGATCGATGAACTACCTATGAGATGGCAAAAGTGCATAGATAGCAATGGTACATACTTTGATTAAATAAATATATTATAATAAAAAAAAATCGGCTTTATGTTCCTCCCATACTAAACGCCAATTTCATATGTAAGGACCTAATATAAGAAATAAAACAAGAGAAAAGTGAAATAAAAAAGTATGACAACAGCAATAAACAAAGTATGAAAACAGTAATAAAAGCAATAAATCAAGAGAAAAGTGAAATAAACAAAGTATGAAAACAGTAATAAAAGCAATAAATCAAGAGAAAAGTGAAATAAACAAAGTATGAAAACAGTAATAAAAGCAATAAATCAAGAGAAAAATGAAATAAACAAAGTATGAAAACAATTTTTATATTAGTTTTTAAAACAACACTAGTTTTTAAAACAACAGTTTTAGAGACAACAGTGTAGGAGAGGTATTTGATGATTCAAATGTCTTCTACTAAAGAACTTTTAGAGAATTTTCTGGTATCTTTCAATCCTATTAATATGTACAAAGTACCACCTATGTGACTAATTCTTTCAATAAAGACGAGCTAAAGTGATCCGACAATAGGGTACATATTGACTCATCGTCCGAAGCAATATAATCACCGTTGGTCGTAGAACGTGGTAATCCTAGGTCAGTTTTTTTTAGTTTTTACGTATCTCCAGAAATATTTAGATTTATATTTAATATTCTGTTCTATGCGAGATATATAATTTTTAAAACATGACTAGCATCTCTAGCCTCTTTTGTCTAGCTCTTAGTAGTGAAAAAGAAGAATAGTCAGACGGGTAGTTATGTTTCCTAAATAATTTACGGTACTTCTTTTTCTCTCTTATCACCTTTAGTAATGGATAATGTTTATTACAAGTAGTGGTTTTAGGTACTAAAAATTCAATGAATGAGTTAATTTTATCGTAAAATACATGTACATTGTCGTTCACATTTGAGTGAACCAGCAGTTCAGTCCAGGGTATTAATGATAATTGGTAATTGATGATATCGTAGTTCGCTTTGTTATGTCACCACAAAGTTCAAGCCTTCATACAGAAGAAGAAAAAATGTTCTTCGAGCAGTTAGATATAAATATATTTCTCTGGGAGGTTCACTATGAGTGTTGAGATGGAATATCTCTTGATTAATTTCCTAATAATATGAAAGAATCGTCAGGATTTTCAGTAATGATGTCGGATTTATTTAGGTGATTTGTGAGTAGAATGTAATGAGAATGTCCTGGAGGAATATAAGCACCGCATATATGTAGTGTTTTGTTTCATATCGATAAAGTTACCCAGATGTCTTCGGATTCCTCAGAGATCCACTTTGATCTATAGCTGGATTGAATAAAGTTTTTAATACATACCAATATTCCTCCACCACGCGTTCCGTAACCTCTGTCCCTCCTGTAGACAAAATAAATAGGAAAAACGATTCTGAATTTTCCTAATCATCTTTTAGAAACAACCATTATTTTGACATTAACAAGGGTTTGCAAATTTAAAATATGTATCATATAGGATAACAATTGAATAAATTGGAAATTAGAAAAAGTGTTAATATCAAATTATAAATAACGAGGTCTTTTTTGCAAAAAATAACTTTTAAATTTGTGTTATTTTACATTAGGGAGGCGGTAAATAATAGAGCACCCCTAATTAACAACCAAATTAATTTTCCATATAGCCCTTTATTCAATTTAATGTTCACAAAAGATGGGGTTACACCCACATTAGACCCCGCCCCCTCTCACTCTCTTTCGGTAGATCCCTGATGCTTCATTAAGCTAATCAGTGCATGTTTATCCCTGAGAAGACTAACACGCATGTTATCAATTATTGGTGGAAGTGTAACAATATTATAGTTGAGGTGTGTAGTGTTGTGAATGTAGTGGTGTAGTGTTGGTCCTGACGAAGAGACGGGTACGTCTCGAAACCGGTAGACCTAAAATCTAGTAGTGGATTTTACAAAGTTAACTAACAATCTGTTTAAATTTGCTTTCATATTCGTTTTTAATTAGATATTCATCTTTTTTTTATATTGTTAATGTCTTCATTGATATCCTGAAGAAGGGGCCATTATTGTTAATTCAACAAATTAGTAGTTAATACAAAGTATTTTCTTCATAAGTGTATTGTAAGTAAAATAAAGTATATTATATACGCTGTTTATAAGCCAATTTTCGTTTCTAGCTTAGCTAAATGATTATATTTTTAGGTAAACATAAAATATATTTTTCACCTTGAGAATATGAGTTCCACGAATCACCCCCAATTAAACCTCGCCCTGAAATAAAATATTTTTATTTAATTAATCACAAATGTGTTAGATTGTACATAGTGTTGGAATTACTAAGCAAACTGATTTATTTTTATTATTAATATTTAAAGCATTAACTTTGTGGTTAGACATAATAATAGATCGTTAGTTAACTTAGTAAAAACCGCTACCAGATTTAAGGTCTACCGATTTCGAGACGTACCCGTCTCTTCGTCAGGACCAACACTACACTAATATGTTTACAACACTATAACCACAATCATAGTATTGTTAAACTTTCACCAATACTTATCACATGCGTGTTTATCTTATCAGAGGCAAGCATGCACTAACTAGCCTACAGAACAATCACGAATCTAACGGGGGGGAGTGGGAGGGGGCGGGGTCTAAAGTGGGTATTACCAAATCTTTTGCGAAAGTTAAATTGAATAAACGGCTGTATGATAAATATTGGTGAAAGTTTAACAATAAATAGGTTGTGGTGTATAGTGTTATAAACATAGTAGTGTAGTGTTGGTCCTGACGAAGAGACGGTTACGTCCCCGAAACCGGTAGTGGTTTTTACTAAGTTAACTAACACTCTGTGATTTATTATTATATAAATCGCATAAATCTGCGATATGTACAATTGGATACTGTTGTTATGACCATTACAACCATTCTTCTACTTTTTGTGCTGTGTCCGTTGGCTGTCATGACTTTATTTACTGCACCCGAAACAGCTCTGCGGTACAGTAGACTGGCCAAACCGCTGTCTTAGATTTTTCAGCCTCGAAGTTCTCCGTCTTCTCCCCGATTTCCGGCATCTTTCCCTGCTTTACGAAGTGCAAGATCTCGTACTTGTCTCGATGTCCCATCACATGACCGAGATATTGAGTTTTTCATGATTTTTATTGTTTTACTTGCTTATTTTCCTTTATTCGTCCGAACCATAACATCTTCATTCGAAACTCTGATCCCCCAGCTTATTTTGAATATTCTTCTGAAGATTCACATCGAATACCTCAAATTGCCAGCCAAGCATAGTCGGATAATCTTCTGTGTGGTCGGGATATCCGTACTGTTGCGCAAGACTTGTAGAATATGAGTCTGCGACCGCCAGACTTACGTTTAGTAGATAAGAAATTTGTGGATAATATGTAATACAGTTACAAAAACTGTGTAATTAAAACTTTAAAATATAAGGTATCGGGTAATATTTTTAAACTTGCTCTTCGTACCCGGCGTTGCAGGGGTTAAGGATTAAGTTGAAAATAAATTTTTGGGGGGAAACAATGGTTCCGTTATTTTGCAAAGCCTCTAATTAAATTTAATAACCATTTATTGTCAAAAGATAGACATGCTCTGTTTTCTTCTTTTACTAATTCATCTCATCACCGTCATCCCACCGTACATCTCATATTATATATATTATATACATCCTTTTATATACATCACTAACCATTTAATCAAGGATGGAATTGACAGGACGTCTAGGGAAGAAATATGGCCTTTTTAAATTGTGTATAAAAAGCTTCAAATTGAAGATCTACAAGGTGAATCGCCAATTTATTGAAGATCGCAGTGAAACCAAAGAAGATGGAAGACTATCAAGGAAGTGAGTTCGGCTATCATCCGTGTTTCTTTCCCTATTACATAGATACAGTTCACATTCGTTCCGTATTTACTTTTCCAAGTTCCTATCCCGTGATCCCTCCCTATTTTTATAAATTTTTCATTGAATTTTTTCCGTCGATTTGCGTCGGGAACTATATAATTTTAAAGTTCTAAACCTCGAAAAAAACACCCTTCACATTTAGGTCATTCACTTAAATCCGACAACGCCTACCTGACAAGGTATTTCGCCTGCATACCTATTTAACTTTTAGTAACCACTTATTCTTCTTCTTTTCAAACCTCATCTCTCCACTGCTGGATATAGGCCTCTTCCATACTCTTCCATCTTTCCTTGTTTTTGCTAATTGTATCCATTTCTTTCCCCCACAGCGGGTATGTCGTCTGCCCAACTCTTTTGAGGTCTTCCGACGCCTCTTTTATTCTCCCAAGGTCTCCACTTCAGAGCTCTGGGAGTCCATCTTGTAGCATCCTGCCTTGCAACACGCCCTGCCAATTGCCATTTTAGCTTCGCTACCCGATGCATGCTATCCACTACTCTAGTTCTGCGTCTAATTTCATAATTTCTTATTCCATCTCTTAGAATTATTCCAAGCATGGATCTTTCCTTGGTCGTTGCGTGCATTTGAGCTTTTCTAAACTTTTCTTTGTAAGGGCCATTGTCTCTATTCTATACGTCATCACTGGCAGTATGCACGATTCAAAAGCTTTTATTTTAAGGCTAATTGGGATCTCTTTGTTCTCGAAAGTACGTGTGACTTGGCAATTCTGCTGTTTGGTTTTCTTCTTTCATGTTCATTTTGATCTTGTGTCCCAGGTATATATTTATTTATTTATTTATTTATTTAATGTTTATGGAAGACCAACAGCACAAAAAAAAAGCATAGAAAACATTGATACAATATAGATGGCCAATTACAGGTCTCCACATTTAGAAATATATTAATTATATAGAAAGAAAGAATAAAAAATTTAAGCAAACAGAAATATGTCAGTAATGATAAACATTTATGATATACTAAGGCATATTAATTATATAGAAAGAAAGAATAAAAAAAATTTAAACAAACAGAAATATGTCAGCAATGATAAATATTTATGATATACTAAGGCATATTAATTATATAGAAAGAAAGAATAAAAAATTTAAACAAACAGAAATATGTCGGTAATGATAAATATTTATGATATACTAAGGCATATTAATTATATAGAAAGAAAGAATAAAAAATTTAAGCAAACAGAAATGTGTCAGTAATGATAAACATTTATGATATACTAAGGCATATTAATTATATAGAAAGAAAGAATAAAAAAATTTAAACAAACAGAAATATGTCAGTAATGATAAATATTTATGATATACTAAGGCATATTAATTATATAGAAAGAAAGAATAAAAAATTTAAATAAAAGAAAAAGAAACTTAATTATTACGTGGAAAAAAATTCAGCACTCAAAATTTTTCTTAATCTTGTGTGGCTGCACTCGAACAGATCAATATCCAATAATCTCATCAGTTTATTGAATGCATCGCATACCCTCAAGAAATATGAATTCCGACGATTGGATCCGACGAAGTTGGATGAGGTAAAATCAATGTGAAAGACTGGGTTGTGTCTACGAGATCTACAGGGAACATGGAATTTTAGTCTATTTAATAGTTCAGGACAGTCGACGTTGCCTGATACAATTTTTAGTAGGTACATCAAATCACCTATTTCCCGACGTCTGTATAAAGGTAGGATGTGATATTTTTTGCATGAACTGTCATAATCGTCAGAAACGCAATTGAATTTAAAGTTGAGAAAGCGAATAAATTTTTTTTGAATTTGTTCCAAGCGATTTACATAGATCATATACTGGGGGTTCCATACTTGCGTTGCATACTCGAGTTTGCTTCTGACAAAAGTGCAGTAAAGTACTTTCAATGTCTTTACACACTTAAAATCTTTAGACATTCTCATGATGAAACCTAAAGCCCTATAAGCCTTACTTATAATAGAATCGATATGTTCGTCGTATAATAATTTTCTATCATTGATCACCCCTAAATCTCTGATTGACGTAGCTGTTTCTAATTGTTCTCCTTTTAGTATATAGTTAAATGGTATTATATTCTTTTTGCGTGTGAAAACTACACAAGAACATTTTGAGGGATTCAAATCAAGTTTATTTAATTTACAATAATTATCTAACCGTAGCAAATCATCTTGTAGATTGAACGAATCGTAAATACTAGAAATTGGTTTAAAAATTTTCATATCGTCAGCAAAAATTAGGACATTAGAGTGACGAAAGCAATCGTGAATATCGGAAATGAAGATTATAAACAACAATGGCCCCAGCAGTGATCCCTGAGGTACTCCGCTGGGAACTACAACCCAACTCGACATGTAATTGCTTACTACCACAGCCTGAGTTCTATTATCGATGTAGGATGCAAACCATCTTAGCAAGTCACCACGTATTCCGGCCAAGAAAAGCTTATTAATCAACAGATGATGATCTATTCTATCAAACGCCTTACTATAATCAGTATAGATCACATCTGTTTGAAGTCCTTTATCCATTTTATCAGTTAGAAAGTCATTAAAGAGGATTAGATTGGAGACGGTTGATTTCCCTTTGATGAATCCGTGTTGATCTGGATGAAAGGAGTGATGAAGAGCTGCATAGACTTGATCGTATATAACCTTCTCGAAAACTTTAGCAATTGTGCACAATTTAGAAACAGGTCTATAATTTGCGACGTCTGATTTCGAGCCTTTTTTATGAATCGGCGTAATAAATGCCGATTTCCAGATATCTGGCACAAATCCATCCTTAATAGAATTTTTAAATAAAATTGTTAGAGGTACGGCAATTATATCAGCACATTTAATTAAATATATTGGTGGTATTTGATCAGGTCCAGCAGATTTATTTATATCAAGATGCTTTAATTGATTTATTATGTTCGATTTACTGACTTCTATTGATGAAATGAAACAATCGGTGATTGGTTCGTAATTGGACAGAGAATTCGTATTTTGAGTACTTGAAGAGGGATTAGAAAACGTAGAATAAAAATAATCGGAAAAATAGTTACATATGTCGGATCCTGATGTGGCAGTATTGAGACCGTATGTCATATTACTTGGCAGGTTGAATGATTTAGATTTTGATTTAATAAATGACCAGAACGTTTTGGGGTTACGTACTACAGACTCCTCTATTTTAGAGATGTAATTCAAGTAACATTCGTTTTCCAATGACTTGGCTCTATCGCGTAAAATATTAAAAGATAATTCGTCAGATTTATTGCCATAAATTTTAAATTTACGAAAGTACTTGAATTTTTCTCTGATAATTTTTTTGAGTACCGCAGTGTACCAAGGAGGGAAATTATCAAAATTTCCCGTCTTGCATGGTACGCATTTGTCGCGAATAGTGTAAAGTACCTGGTAAAATGATCTCAATGCTTGCTCAACGGGCTTATCCGCTAGCAATAAATCCCAATCAATCTTGTTTAGTTCATTATTAATAACCTCAAAGTTAGCACGATGATAACAATATTTCGTTCGAGGTGCTGGTTTCAGTGAATGGAAGTCAATAAAATTAGCCATTATTGTCAATGGTTTGTGGTGGGGATCCACAGATACTAATGGGTCAAGACATTCTGAAACTCCGACCAATTCGTTGCAAAGAACCAGGTCCAAAATCCGCCTATTGTCGTTATATACCCCATTGAATTGATGGAGATCAAACATATTGGTAAAATTGATAAATTCACACTCGTCATTTTTGTGGTAATTGGTAGGTGAGAAGTAACAGGAGGAGGTATCGAAATTCCATTGGATTTTGCTCAAATTAAAATCGCCTAAGATTAAAATATGATCATTGTGATTGGATGTTAAGATATTGCTTACTTTTTCTACAAAATTGTTCAATTGTTTAGAAAAACAATATCCTTGATTTTGTGCACATAAATAAAGAACACATACATGCAATTTTTTAGAAGTACGGGTATTCGAGTTATTCAGGTGGATAGTAATCCATATATCTTCAGCTGAAGAGGACCAAGATGGTTGCGGATAAACATTTAGATTAATCCGTGACGCAATTAAGACACCTCAACCGTATTTTTGATTGGTTTCTTCGTAATTACGGTCGCGTCGCCTAACCAAATAACGACTATCAAACAATTCAGCGTCGCTTATGCTATCTGTTAACCACGTTTCAGTTAAGCACACTAGATCATAATTAGCCATAGAAATATTGCGATAAAAGTCACTTGATTTGGTTCGTAGACCTCTCACGTTCTGATAATAAGCGGTAAACCTATTAGATGTCGACATCTATTAATTAAAAATGAAAGATAACGACATAAAAATTCGAATAACTATCAATGAGAATAAATAAAGTACACAATTGATATTGGGCATGCGAGGCATTCAACTTTGTTAATGAGATATGAGTATTGAACTGAAGAAACAAATTTCGTAAATTTGACAAGTGCAGGTATATTCAAATATAGCTCGTTCGTTTTTAATTAATGAAACAGCCATAAATAATGTGGAGCTAGTGAGATGAATATAATAGAGTTAGAAAAATAGAAAAGACTGATGTAATCAGTGATCTTTTCAGGGTGCATTTACCGAGCTTCAATGACAAGTGCAACGCCAGTATAAGATATGTGAAATCGTAAATATGCCAGTTAATAAGGAGATAGACAATAAAAAGTATATTAAATATGGACAATCTAGAGAAAGTAATAAGAAAAATGAGAGACATGGAGATAATAAGAAACGAGATAATAATAAATTGCTATCGAGATTGTGTAGAAAGCTAATATGAGAATGTCAAACGTTGCAGTAGTGGAAACGTAGTAGTAATATAGTCACAGTTAGTCCAGGTCCTGTTCGTTCCGAATGGTGACAATTTTAGCGGTATCTGTAGATCTTGCGAGGATGAGGCCGTCTTTGACCCATACATACTTGTACTTTTTTACGGCTGCTCGTTCGCGTACTTCCCGATAGAGGATTTTATTTTGTAGAGTGAGGTGCTCGTTAATGAAGATCCGTTGGTCTTGGTTTCCTAATCCGAGGCGATGTAATGTGAGATGGCTTCGAGATTGGCGCGCATGAGCAATGACTTCATTGCGCATAATCTTGGATGACAGCTTCACTATGATGTTTTTAGGACGAGTTGAGTTCACTCGATGGGGGACAGTTTTTTTATTGTAATGAAATTTTCCTTTGATTCTTTTAAAAGTTCCTCATAACTTTCGGCGAAAAAATTTAGTGATTTTTGGATGTCCTCAACGGTTGACAGCTTTTCTTTTATTGACATGAGTTCCACGGACACTTTCGTTTCGATCATAATAGATATTTCTTTTTTTAGGTTGGCAAAAAAATTAGTTGTAAACTCATCTAATTTTATTTGCAATAAACCGTCAATATCTTTGATGCTGACGCAATGTGTATGGCCACTTTTATTTATCGGGGCGTTGGTTTTATCACTTGGCAGCACTGTTTCTGGGCTCTTGGAGGTACCTTGTCCGCCGCTAGATGTCGCTGTATTGCACTTGTTTACCTTACATGAATGACATTTCCAAACGGTTTTGTTTTGTTTGTTCATTTTTCTGAATTTGGTTTCTGTTAAACCCGCACAATTAAAGTGGTAATAAAAAAGGCAATGAGAGCAAAGGATTTCATCTCCTGCGTGACAAACCTCTTTACAGCTGTGACAGTGCATACTGGATGTGAAAAAACGAGGTAGGTAAGACAAAAAATTAAGACAAGGATATAATTTTACTTGTACCTTGATTGAGAATTCTTGATAAGCAAGCTTCTTGTGTTTTTACTATTTTTATTCTTTTTCAACACTTTACTGAATATCGAGAGTTGATAATTTCGTTTGCACACGTTGTATTTACAAATTTTAAGGAGAAGAATATTTATATTACTGTAGGTAATGGTACCATAGACTAGAATGAATATATATATATATGTTACAGCGAATTTGCATTTTTAGTGAGACTATACTTTCACTAGTAAAAATGTACTTTTCCCGGTCGGGCAGAGTGGGGGCAGTGAAAACATCTAAATCAACGAATTCTCAGATTCACTACACATAATCCGTGAAAATACATTACTCAAAGCATAGACAATATATCGGTGAAACCATCAATTTGTACACGTAATTCTTAAAGCGTAGAAAGTATAAAGGCGGCACTACACTAGACGATTTTTATTCATTTTGCGGTCCTATTTTAACTCCTAAATTAAAATAGGACAGCGGCACCGCAAAACGAATACGAATCGCGAAGTAAGGTGTCGGCTGAAAGATCGCGCACTCGGGTTTTTTATGATATCTGACGACTGCCGGAACAAAACGAGGTTATGTCACCATGTAAATATTGGGGGGTTAAGGGAAAATTTTTATTAATGAATATGTATTTTGTCAATTAAGTTTATTAAATATGTTTTTTTTATAACAATACAACAAAAGTTTATTTCTTACAAATATAGAAACATAAATAAACATACACCCGGTATTATTAATTTTAAATGAACCTTTAAAAGTGCGTCAAGTAACAAACACTCGATGCGAAAAATACAAAAATCAAAGAGATTCTAAGTCATCATTTACGTTTGAATTCATTCAGATTCTTCCGCATTTCCAATTTTCTATCTTTTTATCAAAAATGTGTCTAATGTCGTTTGCGTTTCTTGTTTGCGCACGTGTAAGCACGGGTGGTAGACGTACAACATAAAGTGCGCGGTTTTTAAGTTCGCAAACTTACTCGGCTCGACGTCGGTGACAGACGTGAAGCTTGCTCGCACCGTATCATTTTTATGAGTTTAATCGACTGTCTTTTGAATTATAAGATGATCAGAATTTCGTAAGTGTTCGCGATTAAAATTTTAAAAATATATTACGTTTTAGTTACCTACCTAAACTAATCATTGAATATCAAAGACCAGTCCAGAAGTGTGACAGTTCGAGAAACAGAACTATCGCCACAGAATAGAGAATATGCTATCGCTCAAAGGATAAAAATTAGAAATACTGTCGCTTTGTGATGACTTTGGACTAGACTAGTGTAGAATGAGACACAAAACGCAAAATAAATTTTGAAAAACAAGGTCCATGTGCCATTAGAATCTTGTTATAAAATCATATAATGAAGAATTGGTGCAGACGAAACTTTCAACACTTCAAAATGACTATTTTAATAATATCCGTTACCTACATAATGTTGATTTGCACAGAAGAAATTAATAATGCAGTAAGAACCTTGTTCACGCAATGACTTATTAAATTGTTATTCAAGGCCCGGTTGTTTCAATTTGGATAAATAAAAGTTCGTTTAAAAGCATAGATTTTTACGGAAACGGATTTCAGACTTGTCAAATTTAATTTTTGACAGTTCGGAAACCAATAAATTCACTAGTAAGTGCAAGTTAAAATATTGTATTCATTTCTATTGGTGAAAAACTCTTTGAATATGATAAGAATGACCTTGAATATACTTTCTCTAAAATGCCAGTGAATGATGGACTCACTAGAAAATCAGATTCACTGTAACATATACATATTCATCTACTATTTCAATATTATTGTTACTGATTGTGATGATTTTGTTTTCTGGACCCAAAATTTTTGTTTTCTTAATGTTCATATTAAGACCAACTTTTCTCGAAGCCTCGTTTATCGTTTTCTTTTATCACTATACTTAGTTCTATGATATTTTCACTTACAACTACGCTGTAGCATTATTACCTTGGGGGATGCTCCAAGTTGAATACAGTCCATGACCTGCAAATAAATAGTTTTGATCAATAGGCTTAAGATAAATAAAATTTATTTAAATAGTGACAGATGCATTTGTTTAAGGTGATGGTCTGATAATGCGAGCGAGGTTAAAGTAATACTGAAAGCGAAAGCTATGAATCTGCATATAGACTCAATTGTGTAACATCTAATGGATCGAGATATATTTTCCACGATTTTACGTCCTGAACATGCCGACCTATTCATACAATAACCATATTTGATGATTAAAAATCGTTGAAAGGCTGAGTGTAAGAAGGGTGGATAGATGATGCACAGGATTCGTTGAAAACTTCCCTTTGCGAATCAGCGATGGAAATCTGTAGCACAGCTAAGCAGGAAAGGATAATAGGAGATGTATGGTGGGACGACATTAATGAAGTAAAAGTAAAAAAAAAAGCATGTCTCTATCTTTTGACAGTGAATGGAAATATATACGCGAGAGTAAAAGATTTGGATGAAGAAATTAATAGATTTGTGCGAAACGAACTGATTTCTTCTAACTTTTAAAATAAAATGATTACTTACTTCATATAGTATTCATCATTAACTTATATTTTAGACAAAATTCCAAATTGCAATGATTGGTGTGCTTGATGATATAAATATCAATTTGACATCAAATTAACAGGACTTTTTTAAAACACCCAGACATCGTGGAGGTCCGCCCATTACAATGCATGTATATATGTGTGACAAATAAATGATGTAACTATTTTAATTTAAAATGATTTATATGCCATCACTGCATAACTGTTGAGTGTTGAAAATGATATTGCATCTTGGTTTATGTAGACGTGTGCTGATCTGAAAGAGTGACAACCGCTGGAATAATGTTAGAATAAAGGCTATGCTGGAAACTGAAGCCTAGCTTGTCTTCCAGCTCCCTGGACCATGACATAAGCATCGTAGGAAGCAGCTACTTTTGGTGGGCAGAGAATAGGGAAATAGGGAGAATATGGAGAATAGGGAAAATAGGAAATAGAAAGAAGAGTGGTCGTCATTTGGACGTACATTTATTAATTATCGAACAAACACAAGCGGAAGAATAAAAATTAGACATATTATTATCTTACCAGTGGAATAAGCCAGACTACCCCCAAACAGGGCGAATAAGAAAAGTGTGAAGAAAATTGATTTCTGGGACTTCATTATTCTTAATTGCACTGCACTTTGATTCCAAAGAGTAAAGCGGCTATGGATCTAATAGTATTTATACCTTAAATATTGTATTTCTGTTCAGGGGAGACGTGTGTGCATAATACCACTTTTGGTAGATTTACAATAAAAGTTCAAATAAAAAATTAACGAGTTCTCTGGGGAGTACTGGCAACACGTCTCAAAATCTGTATACTTTCACTCTCATCATTAGAGTTAAGAGAGGCTTCAAGAAAAAAGTCTGCAAACCTTTTTTAAGAAATACGAATTGGTACCTCTTTTGCGTTACCTTTTTTTAAAATACTAATAGGTACCTCTTTTGCGTTACATTGAAGTCGTTTCCTGAAGAGAGGAGAATTTAAGTTGTCTGTTTCTCCACTTCACCTCCGACTTCGGACCTATCAGAAGCTTTAATCATTCGCTTCGTTACATTGCTTAAGATTTATCAGTTTATTTATTCAACCTTTGGCATCATGCTGTCTATCATCACTGCGGCCCGAAATTACTCTACAGTAGCCTGGTCAAACCACTGTCTCAGGTTTTTCAGCCGAAATGTTATCCTTCTTCCAGGGCCCCAGCAATCTTTTCCTGCATTACGAGGTGCAAAATTTCGCAATTTTCTGGATGTTTCTGCAAGATTGATTGAAGTTTTCGGATTTCAATGACTTATTTTTCTTTATTCATCCAATCCATCGCATCTTCATTCGTAACTCTGTTCATACCTTATTTTGAGTATCTTCTATAGAACCACATCTCGAATGGTTCAAGTCGCCTTTTCAATTCCTCGTTAAGTATCCATGCTCTCATTCCATAAAATAATATCGAAAACACGTAGCATCTGACTATTTTCATTCGTAATCCAAGTTTGAGCTGCAAAACATTTGTCTTTGAATATGAACATTTTTGTCTCAGAAATCAGTTAATATTTTTAATTTTGTGAAATGTATTTTCACAAGATGATAAAAACGGAAGGAATTTCACTTAATCGAGGATTTTACAATACTTTACACCTTTTGCATTAAATTGGAAATTGTTGGAAGAGTCTGGAAGCATCGCGAGTGATATTGACTATAAAATGAGATCGACCGGGCCACTGCATTTTTGTATTGTAGTGACAGAATGCGAATCATAGAAACTAGCATGAATGGGAGTACACAAATAAAACGGTGAGTCAGTGTAAACAAACGAAAATAAATTTAGGGAGCGATTTCAGTGTGGATACTAAGCAATGACGTACCTACGTGAGAAATGTTTCAAAAGTAGTCAAAGCGATACAAACCAAAAATATTCTAGAAACAATTTAGTGCGAATTAAAGATTTACTTTTCTGTCAAGTGAATTGATTAAATTAATAAAACGAACTCCTTTAACCACGATCTCCTGAAAGTTGGTTAATTCAGCGTTAAGTTGCTATGCTTCTATTTTTTAAAGAAAATTTACAGAAACAATTGAAATATAAAATAATATTTATTTTTGCTAACTATGGAAATATTTATGTCTATAGGGGAAATCACTACATTCAGCATAATCACCAATTCTAGATTAACACGCGACCAACACGAATTGAAGAGCGCTGACCTCACACATCGTATCACAACCCGTGACTTGGTCATGTCAGCAAAGCGACACGGGCTAGACAGCAGACACACACACACACGTAATTCGGAGGCAAAAAGGCACAGCCAGCAGACACTCACACACACAGGGCGTTGGCTGGCCTACATTAGAGAATTCAACACAAAGTAAACGGCATGAGCGCTTCCATTTATGCTGACCGGAAGAAGTCCGGTCATGTGCCGAAGCAAACATCAGCGAAACACGACTATGCCAGACAAAGGAACGATCGTGTATATAAACCACGCTCTCGTGACCACCTCATTCCCAGTGGTTCATAGATCTTCACACGGCAACGGCACGCTGCCAGTCTCGACGTTGGGGGAAGGTCAGAACCTACGCCGCAGTACTGACCTCAAACCACGTTACGAAGACACCTCGCTGCACATTAGAAGCTACGCCATGACATCACCTCTACTCGTGCATCGGAGTAACTGACCATGGACGACATAATGATAAAGAAGAGCTACGCAGCCGCCACAGGACGATCTACACTACGCATTCCTAACGTTCGGATCTCTAAGGAAGCTTCTACCATCAACATCTTCTACCATCAACATCAACATCATTGTCGTCAGCAACATCAATCGTTATTCAAATTATATATTAGAGACTTTGTGAATAATAAATTAAAATCATCATCATCATCATCATCATCATTCTTGGCACTACAACCCTTGGTGGATCTTGGCCTCCTCAATAATTTTCCTCCACTCATCTCGGTCTAGTGCCAGCTCTCTCCAGTTTCGAAGCTCTAAGGCAGAGATATCTTTGAGGACGTTGTCACTCCAAATAATAAATTAAAATAAATGATAATAAATAAAAAATGAAATAAAAATAGTAGCTTGTTGGTCTCGTCGCGGGTTCGAACCTCACTCCAGACCAGCAAGTTAATTCTTTTTTCATAACACAAGCATTAGCTTAGTTTAATATGGTACAGTTGCCGGCAAACTTCATGAAATTCTTTGGCGAAGTGGGGGAATGCGCAGAAGACGAAATTTGGGTCTCGTTGGTAGAAAGGTAGATGCGCAAACGTCCCCCCACCACGCCGCAAAATTTCAAGATGTTTGCCGGCTACTGTAAGAATATTGATGTGACACGTATTCCGTGTTCGCATCCCTATTGAAAAAAACAATAAAACTAAAAAAAATAATAATAAATAAAACCTTGATTTTCTCTCATTTACAACCACCACCACATCATCATCAAAGTGGCGACCCCGACATTTGGTGAACCACCTTCATCCCTAAATATCAAATAACTAAGTTTTAACCTAATTTTCTGTATCAATATACCATAGACAAGAGATGGCAACAGGAATATTTGCCAATTCGAAAAGAATGAGCTAGGGTCCACCCTTGCACCTCAAACTCCTCTTTGATTGTCTACATTTAACACGTTCATAAAATAAACATTAGTTAACAAATAAAATAATGTAAATAAATAAGCCTTAACGCGTGAAAAGAATTTCACAGTAGGTGGTCTATCAAAATAATCTAAAGCGTACAAAAAAAAGTAAATAAATATGCCTTTAAGCATAAAAAAGAATTTTAAAGCTGTGGTCTATCAAATACGTAAATTGAATTCATTTTTAATCGATTCAAATTTTTATTTCCTAATTTCATGCATATTTTCCGGAAATTTTATATAATCCATTCAAAACGCCGCGCCGTCTAGCGATAATAAATCAAAGTTATATGCACTCAATTTGAAATAGAACTCAATTATGCAGGTGTTACAGGGGAGAAGAAGGCACTTTTGGTCAGAGGCAGATTTGGACAGATAGAATTTGGTATATTGCTAAAATATTGCAGTGAATTATTTTTATAGATAATAATTATTTTTTATAGATAGTATTAGTAGTCCGCCATTGTTGTTTAATAGTTGGTCGCGGATTTTATGCATACAAATTAAACTTAAAAAATATATTAAAAAAACACATTTATTCTCGTTGTTTTACGGATTTTTCTAAACCTTCAACTATTTTATTACACTGGTAAGTTAACATAAGTACCATGGAATTCATACGTTCTTATAAAAATAATTACATTACCTTGTTTTATCTTGTTGTCTATTCAAAGTATACATGCGGCAGAATTGGACAGAATTATACCGTAGATGCTGTGTTCATTCTCTCATATTACCGTGTAATTACTAAATAAATTAACGACTTTTTCAATTTTAGATGAGACCTTTGAAAGTAGTAGATTGTTATTTAAAACCCAAAACATGAAGCAGAAATATACGATGGATCAATAACACTTTTAAACACCAAACAGTTGTGCAGTAATGGCATTTGACCGATTTTTTAACTAAAATAAGTATTTCAACATTTTGTTACACATACATGAATTGTAATGTCGAACCTCCACGATGTCTGGGTGTTATTAAAAAAGACCTGTTTATTTGATGTCGAAGCGATATTTGTATCATCACAAAAACAATCTGGAATTTGTCTAAAATATAAGTTTTTGATAAATATTGTATAAAATAAGTACTAATATTGTTTTAAAAGTTGTGATTATTCATTGTGTTCATTCCACATAGAACACATCATTCTGTCCCCATCTTCAGAAAAATATAATGTTGAGATAGTGAGGTACGTACGATCTGTGTGTCCGCCCTATACCTCCGCGGGCACAGGTCGTTCTCCTGATGACGTTGAATACGACCTCAACGAAACGTCGAGAATCGTTTCTCGGAAAAACATACGGTTCGTATAAAATATCCGTAACAATTTACAGTTAAATAGAATCTGTGTTATTTTAGTATCCGTTATACAAAAATCATATTTCCTTACTGTATTTTACCTTTATAATATTAACAAGAGTCGTGGGTGCTGTCTTCCATATCGGTCCTACTCAATCATCTCCAGTTTGACATTTTTTTCAACCAACAAGCAGGACTGTACTGCACCGCACCGCACCGGTCGTATAAACCGTTGCGAAGCGGCATGGCCGGTAGAAAGAAAAGAGTATACAAATTATAGTCATAAAATGAGCATAGAGTAACATAATGGTTACAAAAAAAAATAAAGTAAAGAAAATTAAAAAATCAAAGGATCTCGTGCATGAACATTTTATTATCGCTGGATAACACCCTATTTATCACTTGTAGTAGATTTAATTTTCGCGCGGAGTATTTATAGCATTTATTTATTTCGCCACTTAGGTAAGTACCGGCCCGATTATTTTACTCGATGTATGTCTCCTCGCAATTCACGCCTAGGCACACCCGGCCATCGTCCGCGACTCACTTCACACTGAACGATCTGTCGATAACAAGGATTCGCGCCGTTGCACAGTCCCGGCATTTATATCCAAACGCTGCTAAATTCGAACTTTCGAGGTTATTTTCCTTTCTAGCGCTTAGGAGAAGTTTCCCGCCGGTTCTAAACTGTTCTAGTCATTTGTATATAATTGTAGACCGTTTTAGATCCTGCGATAGTGTTATGACAAATTACAAGGAATTTGGACAACGCACATTTCCTTCTACTTGCCATTCCATGACAAAATATATTTTTTAATTACTCCGTTTAATATTCGATTGCTGCTAATTTTAGCTAATATTGCACATATGATTCCCTTTTATATGTGTAATATTAGCTAATTTTGATATAAATAAACGTTTTGTTAAATCTAATAGGTGTTATGTTTGACGGTCCAATTATGTCCCTTAGGCCTGAGTAGGGTCAATACTTATATGATTTTAAGGTACAGATACACATGCTCATTAGTGGCATGCTTATGAGCATGCCACTAATAAGCATTCCCTAACAACTGTACACACTTGCTCATTACTGGCATGCTTATTAGTGGCATGCTCATAAATAAGCATGCCCAAAGCTAACAATCAAATACACATGCTTATTAGTGGCATGCTCTTGTCATAGAATAGAGACGCTCTTGTTCAAAATGGAAACTTTGCAAACTGAAATCTATTTTCTAAAATTCAAGTGAACCAATAAATCAAAAAAGTTCCCGTGTTTCCATCCGCACATTTTTGATTTTAGTTTTTATAATTTTTATTGTAAGATTTTAATCAGTCATGCCTAGTAATAAAGTTTCATAAACATTATTTCTCACTATATTATTTTTACACAACGGTGACCGAGTATTCCACAGACATTCGTGATTCCTATAATAAATCACGAAAATTAATGTTTTATCATCTCCCCAACGCGCCATATTTGTTTCATCTGTCGCGGACTGAGAAGATCGCATTGATAATACTAGCCGCGAAGCCCACGAATGACATAAGCATGCTCATAATAAGCAAGCCTGTTCACACATGCTCCAAAGATACCCCTTCTCTATGATGAACGACAGTGGCATGCTTATAAATCAACCGGCGGTTGATTTTTGAGCATGCCACTAAGTGGCATGCTCATTACTAGCAATGCGCGTACACACATGCGACTAATAAGCAAGGCCTAAAGAAGGTCGATACTGGGCTTGCTCACGTGCCACTAAATAAGCATGTGTATCTGTAGCTTAAAGGTTAAAGTACGCCTTACAAGTGTAAATTTGTGTTTCAAGAACAATGTTCTCTTCTTCACTATTTTGTGTTTGTGTGCACAAACAATCCTGAAGAACAGAATATTGTTCTCGAAACATGTAGATTTTATATATAAAATCTACATATAAATAATACAAAAAAATAAAGTGGTAAAAATAATGTGATTAGTGTTTCATTTTAATAATAATGTCACCACAATAACATTAATTCAGAAGAAAAAATATTATTCGAACGATTGTTAATTTGTACTGCAAATTATATTTTAAAAGCGTACCTTAACCTTTAAATCATTAAGTTTCAACTCTGTATTTGGGCCTTAGTCTGTCCAAATCTGCCTCTTAGACGTCCTAAAGCACCTCCCTGCTGGGCACATTTGGACGAAATGTAGACATTCACTAGAATGCCTACCATTCTCTTATAATCTTTTACAGACATATTTGTTAAAAAAAAACTATATCGTGTTAATAATGTCGCCTTCAGTATCCATTTGAAGATTTTTGAAAATCAAATAGCAAAATGCGGTAGCATGTAAAATACATTTTTGGTCCAAATGTTCCTCCCTCCCCCCTGTGATTCTATAAAAATATTTTGTTGTGTCACTGTTTACTGTGATTATTGAATTGAATTGTTGTTATTGCAAGAGTGAATTTTTAGTATTTCTTATTATTTATTTTTTTATATATTTTATTTATATATATAGTATACAATAATTTTCTCCCTTATCGTTCCCGCACGAATGACCGACCGTTGAGGGTCGTTAGCCCATCCGAGAACACTCATTAATTCATCTCTTAAATCTGCTTGACTTCCCAAAGTTATAATAATAAGTATTTATTTATTTATAAAAATAAAAATAAATTTAAAAAAATAGAAAAATGTTTTTTATAACTTACGAATGTTGAATGATGTTGTTTATTGGGATTATTATTAAAATCACGTGCAGGTAACATGATTTATGTTTTTCACCCAATTTAAGGATGTTTCTGAATAAATACGTTAAAGCCAAATCTATCAAAACAAGTTTGGGGATAAAGGTGAGCGTCGGTAGTCACCAATTTGTGGTTATCGATGAATGAGGAGAAGATTGCTTTATTGTCACCACGCATTATGTAACGGGAATTCTCCAAAGTCGTGGAATGTTTGATTAATTTATTCACTCAATAAAACAATTACAAGTTATACATAATTACGACAATAAAGACAATGATGAAGACTCGACGGAATAGGGCCTCCGGTCTGTGCCGGGGGTAGATGAGAGACTGACATGCCCGTACATGGCGTCGACTATTTTTATATGGGAACAAAGAACTCTCTTGAAGTCTGGCTATATGCACGTGCTGACGGTGCTCCGGTCATCGTCCTGTGTCGATGGCTCGTGTCAAAATTAAGGTCAGATATGCCTCAGTTTTGTTTATGCAGCAGACTCGCTACGTTTGTCTCTGTATGTGTGTGTGTGTGTGTGACGTAGATTGGTGGTTATGTATCTATGGGATGAGACGCCATACAAGTTTAGAGACAATTTATTATACGATTTTAATGTAAGATAGCAAAATTAGTTATCTCTGGTATCTTACTTGAGGCCTTTTATATAATACCTAATCTTAGGTATTATATAAAAGGCCTCAAGTAGGATTCTGTCTCACTTAAGGCATTTTACACAATAAAGGATCGAATTTTCGCTGGAGGTCCACGCGTGATCAAGACCAAGAAGCGAATGATGAAACGATTTGTGTGCTCGCTGGGCGCGTTTTTAGGGGAGGTCCCAGTTTTATGAAAGCTTGAAAATGGATTGTAGGAAAGCGGATGGAGGGGGAGATTAGATGATAAGCGAAATAAGAGTGTAGAAATATCCGAAAAAGGCAATTTATTGATTTAGTTCATAAAAATCCAAAATTTTAACATTCTTTGACATCTTCACTAATCAGTGCTTCGACAGAAGCTAGGGATGATTAATATCCTTTAGGTCCTGAAACAAAAATCATGTTTTTTTATGAGCACGCTTTTTAGAAAATTATTTACAAAACACTTTACGTAAAACATCGTTGATGAAACGACTTAAGAAGTGTACCACCCAGGGAGCCTGAAATGTTGGGTGATTTTTTACAAGGAGATTAAAATTGTAATTGGCAATTATTATTCATATTCAACAATTATTTCATTGAAAATTTAAAAAAACAAAACTGTTATATTTATTTACCTTTAGGCTTGTGCAGTCCAAAAACTTTTCTTTGTTCTAAAAAACATTTATATTTTTCAATTAAATATTTCTTAATTAAAAAAATATAAGTTACGGGCAGACAGACAATGAAATTATTATTATCGGTGTGAAGAATAGTCTCTACAACATAAACGCCAAATCCATCGAAATAAAATACCTTAAATGTACCATACCTACCCGATTTTTTTTTGTAAAATTGGGATCAATTTGAAAAAAAAAAAATTAACAATTTTTATTCACAAATGACTAACCGCTCAAACTCAGTGTAAACTGCATATGTTATATATATTTACGTGTAGGAATACCCCATCCTACTCCTAAATCGCGACCTGATACATATTTATATATAGAATATTTTGAGTTTGTCCAAATTTTTCAGAACACAGTTCCAGATTTTGTCCCAGGGACATCATTAATCAAGATATATTATGGATGTCTCATAGAGACGAAATTATATTTTTATGGTAAGTAAGTGTGGGAGTCTTTGGGTGTTCAAAAGGCCTAGGACCTATCGTACGGCTGACTTTAGTGATCACTTTGCACAATGTAACGCTCACCATTTCCACCCATGTTTTACAACCCGTTTCATATGTGTAAGGGAGCGTGTGTTCTCTTCTTTCGTCTGTAGTTCCCAGATGTGGGAAAGAAGGTCTCCATCCACGTTTTGTGGTTATCGATGGAAATGAGAGGAAGTTGCTTTACGGTCACCAACCGTGTTAAACGGGAAGTCGTGGAAAGTTTGATGAATTTATGTACTTGATTAAACAATTACAAGTTATACTAAATTTCAATAATAAAGACAATGATAAAGACTCGACGGAACAGGGCCTCCGGCCTATGCCGGGGGTAGTTGAGAGACTGACATGCCCGTACAGGGTGTTGGCTATTTTTATATATTTTGCGAACAAAGAACTCTCTTGAAGTCTGGTGGTACGCGTGTTGAATATTCGCTGACGGTGCTCCGGGCATCGACCTGCGTCTACGTTGCGGATTCCGGCGACCGTCTGTCGCCTGCTGCAGAAGTCGCGGCTATACAATGTGCCTCTTGTATCACGTGTCACTGGAGGTCGAGCCTTGCTTGCTGTGTATGTGTTGATGGTCTGCTCAGGGCTGTGACTGTGTATGGGGTAATTCCCATATATGTATGTGGTAATTATCATTAGCGCGACAATTAAATATAGATGTCACTAATGAGATATCTATTTTTGATTGAAATTTTCTAAAGCAATATCCTTTATACGTGTAATGAGATTCTTAAATTAGATTCTTAAAAACTAAGACGTCTCAATAGGATGCCTAGGTTTTTCACAACTTTTGTATAGGGTAAGCAATGATTGTTGATGCGAAGTGACGAGAGCGTTGAATATTTCAATGTAGATATCAAACGCGAGCTACCACCTACAACTGCCTGGAACTTAAATGATAGTTTTGTGTCTGTATGTTCGTTTATAACTAAGCTCAATAATTATATTTTAGATGCACTACAAATGCAATACGATTAATAGACTGAACGCGGTCACTCGGGCGTATGGTTGAATTTTGTTTGCACGATAGAATGGAGAATGAACGAATTAGATGTGAATGTAATTCTGGCTGTAACGTAGTAGATTTAATAAAGAAAATGTCGCTGAAATGGTTTGGCCATGTGAAATGAATGAGCGAGGAAAGTATGGAAAAGAAAATCTATGATCGAGTTTAAAGGCAGCAGAAATAGGGGGCTTTCTGAATGACCAGATATACCATACACAATAATTTGTTTGCTATAAATATAATTATTATCTTTAGCATCGATGAAGCCCGCGACTATTGGGACTGAAATAAAAAAATTTAATATAATTAATAGAAATGAACTTTGTTTTCACCACTTTTCTTTTGAAATATATCAACATGTGTCAGACGCCATGGCCTCTTCTTCTTCTTCTTCTTGCTGGATATAGGCCTCTTCCATACCCTTTCATCCTTCCTTGTTATTTGGTAATTGTAGCTATTTATTTTCCCCCACAGCGGTTTTGTCGTCGGCCCATCTCTTTTGAGGTCTTTCGACGACTCTTTTATTCTCCCAAGGTCTCCACCTCAGAACTCTGGGAGTCCATCTGGTAGCATCCTGCCTTGCAACATGCCCTGCCCATTGCCATTTTAGCTTCGCTTCGCGAGTGTTAAAGGCAGCAGAAATAGGTGGCTTCCTACATGACCAGATATACCATACAAAATAATTTGTTAGCTACAAATATAATTTTTACTTAGAGCATTGATCCAATCGATTGATAAATCGCTATCTGAAATTAAAAAAAAATAATATAATTAACAGAAATGAACATTATTTTCACCATTTTTGTTTTGAAAAATATCAACATGTCAGATCCTATGGACCCTACGTCAGGAAAAAAAATTTAAACTAACAAATTAAAAATCAAAAATGGGAAGTGGCTTTATGGTCAACACCCGTGTTAAACGGGAATTCCCCTAAGTCGTGGAAAGTTTAATGAATTTATTTACTCGATAAAACAATTACAAGTAATACTAAATTTCAATAATAAAGACAGTGATAAAGACCCGATGGAACAGGGCCTCCGACCTTTGCCGGGGGTAGTTGAGAGACTGACATGCCCGTACAGGGTGTTGGCTATTTTTATATATTTTGGGAACAAATAACTCTCTTGAAATCTTGTGGTACGCGTGTTGACGTTGCTCCGGGCATCGACCTGCGTCTACGTTGCGGATTCCGGCGAACGTCTGTCGCCTTGGTTTGACCTGCTGTCCGCTGCAGAAGTCGCAGCTATACAATGTGCCTCATGTATCACGTGTCACTAGAGGTCGCGCCTTGCTTAATGTGTATGTGATGATGGTTTGCTCAGGGCTGTGACTGTGTATGGGGTAATTCCCATATATGTATGTGGTAATTATCATTTGCGCGACCGGCATCCAAAGCTTTTTCATTCCCCTCAATTAAATACAGATGTCACTAATGAGATATCTATTTTTGATTGGAGTTTTTTTAATGCAATATCCTTTATATGTGTAATGAGATTCTTAAATTAGATTCTTAAAAACTTAGACGTCTCAATAGGATGCCTAGGTTTTTCACAACTTTTGTATAGGGTAAGCAATGATTGTTGATGCGAAGTGACGAGAGCGTTGAATATTTCAATGTAGATATTCAACGCGAGCTACCAACTATAACGGCCTGGGACTTAAATGGTAGTTTTGTGTCTGTATAATTGTTTATTACTAAACTTAATTTTTATATTTTATATGCACTATAAATGGAATATGATTAATAGACTGAATGCAGTCGCTCGGGCGTATGGTTGAATTTTTTTTGCACGATAGAGTAGAGAATGAACGCATTAGATGTGAATGTAATGCTGGCTGTAAAGTAGTAGATATAATAAAGAAAAGGTCGTTAAAATGGTGTAGCCATGTGAAATGGATGAGCAAGGAAAGGAAGGAAAAGAAAATCTATGAACGAGTGTTAAAGGCAGCAGAAATAGGGGGCATCCTGCATGACCAGATATACCATACATAATAATTTGTTAGCTACAAATATAATTATTACCTTGAGGATCGTTAGAGCCCACGTTTGTTGCGCCTGAAATAAAATGTTTTTAAAATAATTAATAAAAATGAACTTTGTTTTCACCACTTTTGTATTGAAAAATATCAACATGTGTCAGATCCCATGGTCCCTACGTCAGAATACAATTGTAAACTAACAAATAAAAAATCAAAAATTGAAGTAATCAAAATAGCGATGGACGACTCGAGTTAATTTATTCTAGTAACTCGAGTTGCGTTTCCGGTATCTCGAGTCAACTCGCTGTCTCGTGTGTGACAAAAATACGAAACCCAAATCACAAGGAACTTGAAGAACATAGCCGTTGCTTTCAAAAGAATAAATTCTCTAAATTCCCCAACCAAATAAATGATACCGACCATTCTCTCGATCGTTACAAAAAGCTATCATAATCAATTCCTCATGAAGGATGAATAATCAATAATTTAGAAACTGATAAAATCCTGAAGAATTTAAATTGAATAGAAAACGAGAAAACACTTAAGAATAAAACCACATTCTAAAACACCCCTTAATGACCAAGAGAACCCTCCCCAGTACATGGCTCCCTACGCTACTCGAAGATGGTCAAATTTTTGTATTTAAGTTACTTATTAATTATTGCTGATAATACGAGGAACTGCTCTTCTCGAAACTGTAGTTAAATAACTCAAATTTGCCTGTGAGGTACAAATTTTAAAAATGTTGGAGCGTGTACTCATGTACGCGCAGTAAAAGTGTTACTTCTTTGGCGTTATTTTGATAATTGATATTCACATATTTGTTAAAAATGTAAATAAATACAACAATAAGATGTCCAGGGAAGTGATAAATAGCATTGACAATACTTAATGTAGTTAAATTATTATAATCCTAATGTGTATTAAGGTGTGTACCTTAAATTCAATTAAACATATTATGGCGGTATCTTGGAGCATCAAAATAGGTGCGAACATAGAAAACCTTGTGCTTTACGGTGATACTTTCAAGTGATCATTTTCAAGCAATCTCGAAAGTTGTGTGATATTAATTGCATTGTAATTAGTATATACATACGTTTAACTTACTGTAAGTATTCGCTTTTACTTATTTCTAGGCATTTGGTTCTCGTGAAACAAATATACAAGGCTTTTTGACGTTGACCCTTCTTCCCTTGTCCTACAACTAATCAGTCGAAACCTGCCTCCTACTGTGTGAGTAGCGTCAGAATTGAATTCGTCGAGTGAGTATTATTATGTCGCAATACTCATCGAATTAATCAATGAAACCTAAGTAGACGTGGCTTTCGCAGCAATGAAGAGTACTTCAGATTCAAGATCTGTGAAATGCGATCGCCAATTTATCGAGCATCGCAGTGAATCAAAGGAAAAGGAACATTCTTATGTGGTGAGTTTCGACAGTTCTTCCATATCTCTTTCCTAACAAAATAACAGTCCACTTTCCTATCGTATTCACACCCTTCAACACCCCCACTGTTTTACATTGCTTTTTAAACAAATGTTTGCTTCTTACTCAGCTAAATTATCATGTTTTCATGAGGTCGCGCCTTGCTTACTGTGTATGTGTTGATGGTCTGCTCAGGGTTGTGACTGTGTATGGGGTAATTCCCATATATGAATGTGGATATTATCATTAGCGTGACCGGTATCCAAAGCTTTTTCATTCCCCTCAATTAAATACAGATGTCACTAATGAGATATCTATTTTTGATTGGAATTGTTTTAAAGCAATGTCCTTTATATGTGTAATGAGATTCTTAAATTAGATTCTTAAAAACTAAGACGTAATTGAATATTTCAATGTAGATATCAAACGCGAGCTACCAACTATGACGGCTTGGGACTTTAATGGTAGTTTTGTGTCTGTATGTTCGTTTATAACTAATCTTAATTACTATACTAGGTAGCATAGGTGTGTGGTGTGTATTTGAAAGAAGAAGAAGAGAGCTATCTGTGGTATTTTTCGAACTTCAAATCGGATGACAAACGCTCAAGTTACGTCAAAGTGACGTAATGTATGAAAAAACGGTTGAGAGTAATTGAGGGATGAAGCTGCGCGCCGAGCTCCAAATGGATGGCACAGACAGCGTCTATCGTGAAAAGGCGCGGAACTTTTTGAATTTTTGAAATTGGACATTGCTTCGCGGAGATAAAAGAAAAACCCAAAAACCACAACCTAACCTAACCTAACCCAACCCAACCTAACCTTACCTAACCTAGCCTTACCCAACCTAACCTTACCCAACCTAACCTTACCCAACCTAACCTTACCTAAGAATGTAGGAGCAATTTAACTAATAAATTATTTTTTTCCAATTTTGCAGTACTAATGAGACATCTATTAATTTTTTTTATAACCTTATTTTAAAAAAAACAATCGATAGAATTTTGCATCATCTACCTTTCTGCATTTTTATTTTTTTGGTATCTTTATTTTTAGAAAAATTGTAAACGAATGAAATATTTATCCAATTTGACCATGGCCTATATTAGACATTTGTTGATTTTTTTTAGAAGTTATTGTTTTATGTAAATTTTTGTCCTTGTGTTTTTTAGCCATAACTTCTAAATGCATGATCCAATTTAAGTCGTCGATATCTCGATCGATAGGGAAATAGTGCTTCCATCGAACGTACGAAAAAAAAAATTTACAATGTCAGACTTTAGAATTACGTCCGCTTTCATCCGCGTTTAGCTGTATTGTCTGTGGCTTCGCGGGGAATATTTAAATAACAATTCCAAAAAATACAGTCTGTATAATTTAACGTTGTCTATATTTCTGCATTTTTATTTATTTTATATCTTTATTTAAAGAAAAGTTTTAAAATATTTATGAAGATGAATTTTTTTATTTTATAACTTTTCTTAAAATAAAAATAAAAAAAATTAAAAACACCGAAAGATTGATAACATTCAATTCTACAGATTGTGTTTTTAAGAATAATAGTTAAAAAATTTCCCGCGAAGCCACAGTCAAAACCACAAAACTCGGAAGAAAGCGGACGCAATGCTGAAGTCTGTAATTGTAACAAAAATATTTTCAGTACGCTCGATAGAAACACGTTTTCCCTATCGATCGAGATATCGATGACTAAAATAAGCTGACGGGTTTAGAAGTTACAGCCAAAAAAATAAACATCAAAAATTTATCGAAATCTCGAGCTTCTAGAAATTCTCAACAGATGTCTACCTGGCCCCGGAAAAAATGGAAATAATTATTTTCGTTAATCACTTTTCTAAAAAATAGATAGGAAAATACTAAAAATGCAGAAAGATACATCACGTTAACTTGTACAGATTTTATTAAATACAAAAATTTTTTACATCCTCATTGCGAAGCTGCGGCCAAAACCGTGAAATTGGGAACGTAATTTTGAAGCCTGCCATGTTCAAAAAAATTTTTTAGTACATTCGATAGTGAAACTATTTCCCTATCGATTGCCATATCGCCGAATAAAATGGAGTTAGGCGTTCCGGAGTTACAGCCGAAATACTAAACATCAAAAATGTATCGAAAACTCGAGCAAAAAAAAAACTAACAGATGTCCAAGTTCATCTATATAAAAGGAAATCGTTTAAAACTTTTCTAATAATTATAATAGAAAAAAACTAAAAACGTAGGAAGGTAGGTAATATTAAATTCTACAGATCGTGAATGTCAGAATTTTTTTTATTATTTTTTATTTAATTTGAAAAATTTTGTATTGGATTATAACATTTTTAAAAAAAGAGATTTAAAAAACTAAAAAAATACGTAAACGCGTGAAAACCCTTATGCTACAAAATGCGATGATTAAAATCGATATGGGCCTCACCGTCGCGAAGCTATCGCCGCAAATGCAAAATTTCGACAAAAGCGACCGTCACGCGAGAGAGTTTCATTTGGGAACGATAATTTTTGCAAGACTCGTCAGCCGCGCTCTTCCTCTATCGAGTGGAGTACAAATGATGAATGTAGGCCTCCCCGTCGCCAAGCAGCATACGATAATTATAAAACGCCGAAAACACACACTAAACACATTTCCACTGCTCGGCCATGTATTTTGAAGCAAAAATTTGCGCACCGTCAAGCGCTATACGCTGATGCCACTTGCGTGCCTGTGCAAAATTTTTTGACTGAGTTATTTAAGTAAACGTGAGAGATTTTAAATTTTAAATATTTCTTTTCGCTTTAAACTTGTCAAAAAAAAGATGGAAGAAATCTAAAAATGGAGAAACGTGCGTACTGTTAGGCTCTACAAAATGTGCTTTTTAGTACTTTTTACAATCAATATGGGCTTCACGGTCGCGAAGCTACAGCTGAAACAGTGAAATAGGCCGTCACACGAAAAGGTTTCACTTCGAAACGATAATTTAGTTAGCGGCACTCTTTTTCTATCGAGTGTGGTGTGAACGATAAATATTGGCCTCCCCGTCGCCAAGCAGCGGGCGAAAGAAAAAAAACGCCAAAAAACCGCGCTAAAAAAATTACCACCGCTTGGCCACGCCTTTAAAAGCGATAATTTGTAATAGAAAAGTTGCGCCCAGGCAAGCGCCATGCGCTCGCGGTAATCTCGCCTCTTTGCGACGTTCTAGGACTGAGTTATCGAAAAAAAAAAAACGGTTTTAAGCGAGTAGCAAAAAAAGAAGTGGAGGTAAAAAAAAATTTAAAAACGCTGAAAAGACGGTCGCTCTATCCCTCATTCGTGCCGCGGCGAAATGCTGCGAAAAAAGGGGGTTTTATTTTTTCACGTCCCTAAAGAGAAAGATATGAAAAATCCCAGCGGTTGAAAGTGAGAAGAGCCAACGGTGGATTTTTAGAATTTTTAAAGTTTACGAAATTCAATATAGAAATATCGCGCGATTGCAAATGAAAAACGCCTTTTTTTACATTTTCTCATTTTTTTCTCTTTCGCTCGTCTCGAGCAGGGACGACGGGGGAAAATTTTCAAAATGCTTTATAAAGTTCCTGAACAGGTGAGGAATTTTTAATTTGCAAAAATTTTTAAATTTAGACACAATATCGCAAAGTTATTAGCGGTCTTAACTGTTATCGACCGGAGGTACTTACCTTCCCAAAATCTGGTAGATAACGCGGGCGCGCTGCGCGCGCAATGCTTGAATTGAAAAACACTTAAAGACTCATCTATATATATAAAGTCCAATTTTTATATTATTTTATATTATACCCTACTACTTTAATATACATATATATGTCTTTGTATTTTTTTTTGCATCAATATCCGCCGAGAAAACACAGAGAAGTGTAATTAATATCATTTTATATAAAACTTAGGTAGGTTCATTTTGAAAAATTAAACGCACATACGAAAATACAAAAAATGTCTGTTTTTTGACATATTTCATAACAAGTATCTTAATATCGCTTTTTTGCAGACTATATTGTATTAAAACAATCATTCTTTTTAATAAAATACATTAAAGATATATTAAAGTTGCTATTTGCAAGACAGGATTATTATTAATCTAAATTAATATTAAGATATTACACATTGAAAATAAATTAAAGCCAAAATTTAATTATAATTACGTTTTTAACAACGAAAAATTTTGTCAATAGATGTCTCTGTGCATACTGAAAGTATGCCTTTCTGACGAACTTAGTTTTCGACATTTTAATCACCACAATTATTTTTGTTTCAATTTGTACAGCCTTATGTTTCAACAGAGGAAATCATTTTTGTATCAAAAACATTAAAAAACATATTAAAGATTCGTTTAATGTAAATTTTTCATGTCTAAATCGTCGACATTCAGAATAAACTTTAAAAAACCCATGTGTACATGAAAAAATTTCAGCTGTCAGATGTGTGCATTCCTAACTTTAGTGTTTTGTCTCAAAAACTTTTCCCGAGCGAGAGTAAGTACTTTGTACTTCAATTGAAGTGTTACTGATGAAGCTTTCAACTCTTTCGATGATTAAAAATAGAAATAAGCTAATGAAAAATGTTAAAAAATTACACAAAATGCAGAAATGCACTTTCCACGAGGTGCAATAAAAAAAGGGATATAACGCGACAACTCGAAAAGTTTTGATTGAAAAACATGAAAAAAAAGTTTTTTATAAAAATAGTTGTCGGAGGCTGAAAAAAAGAGGAAGGAGTTTGAAAACTTATCCAAAAAATATTCATTTTTTAAGCTAACCCAAAAAAATAACAACATATTTTTAGCACGTCGTTTCGCCGAGTTATATATCTATATATATAATCTATTAATCAGTCTATTAATGAACGAATTTAGATGTTAATGTAATGCTGGCTGTAACGTAGTAGATATAATAAAGAAAAGGTCGCTAAAATGGTGTGGCCATGTGAAATGGATGAGCGAGGAAAGGATGGAAAAGAAAATCTATGAACGAGTGTTAAAGGCAGCAGAAATAGGGGGCATCCTGCATGACCAGATATACCATACGCAAAAAAAATTTATCTACAAATATAATTATTACCTTTAGGACCGTCGAAGCCGGAGTCGTAACCGGCATCTGAAATAAATATAATTATATTATTATTATTATATTAATATGATGAGAGGAACTGCTCTTCTCGAGACTTTAGTGGCAATAAATAACACAAATTTGCGTGTGAAGTACAAATTTTATTTTTTTTTAATGTAGGAGTGTGTACTCATGTACGCGAGATAGAAGATATACTTCTTTGGCGCGATTGTGGTAATTGATATTTACATATTGGTTAAAAATTTATATTATTAATGCAATAATAATAAATATTATTGATATCACTTTAATACAGTTAAATTATTAAAATCCTAATGCATACCTTAAATTAAATTAATTATGGTTGTATCTTTAAATAAAAAATAAAAATTTAAAAAAAGGCGCGAACACAAAAAACCTTGTGCTTCGTAGTGCATACTAGCCATTTTACTTATAATTGGCTAATTGATGGCGTAAGCATTATTATGTGCGATCTGTCGGTGGGATTTGAAACTTTAGAACCTACGAGTATATCACAATAATACGAGTATATCACAGTAAGTGTAACTTACTGTCAGTATTCCCTTTTACTTATTTCTAGGCATTTGGTTCTCGTGAAGCGAATATACAAGGCATTTTGACGTCGACCCTTCTTCCCTTGTCCTACAACTAATCAGTCGAAACCCATCTGCTGCCGTGTGAGTAGTGTCAGAATTGAATTATTCGAAGGAGTATTATTGTGTCGCAATACTCATAGAATTAATCAATGAAACCTAAGTAGACGTGGCTTTCGCAGCAATGAAGAGTACTTCAGATTCAAGATCTGTGAAATGCGATCGCCAATTTATCGAGCATCGCTATGAATCAAAGGAGAAGGAACACTCATATGTGGTGAGTTTCTACAGTTCTTCTATATTTCTTTTCTAGCAAAATTACAGTCCATCGTTTTCCTATCGTTTTCACCCCTTCCACACCCCCACTGTTTTACATTGCTTTTTAAACAAATGTTGCTTCTTACTCAGCTAAATTATCATGTTTTTAGATGAAATATAAATATAATTTTTGCCTTGAGGAATGCTCCAGGTATCTAATTTTGTATCGTATTCAACAATTATTTCATTTAAAAATTAAAAAATAATACAAATGTTATATTTATTTACCTAAATAAAACTGGTCCCATTCAACGCCTTTCTTCTGATCTGAAACACATTTATATTTTTCAATTAAATGTTTCTTTATTTCAAAATTATGAGTTACGGAAGTTACGGGCAGACAGACAATGAAATTATTATTATCGGTGTGAAGAATAGTCTCTACAACATAAATGCCAAATCTATCGATAATATAGAAATAAAATACCTAAAATGCACCATACCTACCCGATGTGGACGAAACCGTTTTCTTTTTGTAAAATTAGGATCAATTTGAAAAAAAAATTAACAATTTTTATTCACAACCGACTAACTGCTCAAACTCAGTGTAAACTACAAATGTTATATATATTTACGTGTAGGAATACCCCATCTTACTCCTATATCGCGACCTGACACATATTTGTATACAGAACTAGCTGTTCGTATCCGGCGTTGCACGGGTTAAGGATTCAGTTGAAATTAAATTTGTGGGGGGAAACAAAGGTTTGATTCGAAAGGTTTAGATTTGCTTCAAAAATATATCAGGAGGAGGAGAAAAGGTAAAAGAGGAGAGGGGAAATGTAGCCTATGTTACCCGTCGAGTCCTAAAGAATAAGTTTCCAAATTTTGAGTCCTATCGGACAAACGGTACAAATTTGCATCGAAAATATATCAGGGGAGGAGAAGGGTTATAGGTGGGAAATATCGTATATGTTACCCGACGAGTGTTTAATAATTAGTTTCCAAATTTTGAGTTCGATCGGGCAAACGGTACAGATTTGCATCGAAAATATATCAGCGGAGTGGAAGGGTTTAAAAGAAAAGAGGGAAATGTCACCTATGTTACCCGCCGAGTCCTAAAGAATTAGTTTCCAAATTTTGAGTCCGATCGATTGAACGGTACAGATTTGCATAGAAATTACGTCAGGGGGAGGGGAAGGATTATGAGAATAGGGGGAAATATCACCTTTATTACCCGCTGAGTCCTAAAGAAAAAGTTTCCAAATTTTGAGTCCGATCGGTCAAACGGTACAGGTTTGCAACGAAAATATGTGAGGGGAGGGAAAGGGGTAAAATAATAGGGGGGAAATATCGCCTATGTTACCCGCTGCGTCCTAAAGAATAAGTTTCCATATTTGAGTTCGATCAGTCAAACGGTACAGATTTGCATCGAAAATATGTCAGGGGGGAAGGAAGGGGTATGAGAATAAGGAAGAAATATCGTCTTTGTTACGCGCTGAGTCCTAAAGAATAAGTTTCCAAATTTTGAGTACGATCAGTCAAACGGTACAGATTTGCAATCGAAAATATGTCAGGGGGAGCGAAAGGGGAATGTGAATAAGGGGGAAATTTTGCCTATGTTACCCGCCGGGTCCCAAAGCATAAGTATGCAAAATTTAAATCGAATCGGACAAACGGTGTGGATTTGTATAGAGAACAGACAGACAGACAGACATTGAGTTTTATAGGTACAGATATTTTGAGTTTGTCCGAATTTTTCAGAACACAGTTCCAGATTTTGTCCCAGGGACATCATTAATCAATATATATTATAGTTGTCTGATAGAGACGAAATAATATTTTTATGGGAAGTAGGTATGGAAGTCTTTGGGTGTTCAAAAGGCTTAGGACCTATCGTACGGCTGACTTTAGTGATCACTTTACACAATGAAACGCTCACCATTTCCACCCATATTACAATTTATATACAATATATACAAGTTTTGGAAGTTGCATATATTTTTATGTTTTACAACCTGTTTCATATAAACCTGTTTCATAAGCGTGTGTTATTTTCTTTCGTCTGTAGTTCCCAGATGTGAGAAAGAAGGGCTCCATCCACGTTTTGTGGTTATCGATAAAAATGAGGGGAAGTTGCTTTATGGTCACCACCCGTGTTAAACGGGAATTAGCCTAAGTCGTGGAAAGATTAATGAATTTATTTACTCGATAAAACAATTACAAGTTATACTAAATTTCAATGATAAAAACAATGATAAAGACTCGACGGAACAGGGCCTCCGGCCCACGCCGGAGGTAGTTGAGAGACTGACATGCCCGTACAATGTGTTGGCATTTTTATATATTTTGGGAACAAAGAACTCTCTTGAAGTCTGGTGGTACGCGTGTTGAATATTCGCTGACGGTGCTCCGGGCATCGATCTGCGTCTACGTTGCGGATTCCGGCGACCGTCTGTCGCCTTGGTTTGACCTGCTGTCCGCTGCAGAAGTCGCGGCTATACAATGTGCCTCTTGTATCACGTGTCACTGGAGGTCACGCCTTGCTTACTGTCTATGTGTTTATGGTCTGCTTAGGGCTGTGTATGGGGCACATATTTATATGTGGTAATTATCATTAGCGCGAGCAGCATCCAAAGCTTTTTCATTCCCCTCAATTAAATACAGATATCACTAATGAGATATCTATTTTTGATTGGAATTTTTTTAAAGCAATATCCTTTATATGTGTTATGAGATTCTTAAATTAGATTCTTAAAAACTTAGACGTCTCAATAGGATGCCAAGGTTTTTCACAACTTCTGTATAGGGTAAGCAATGATTGTTGATGTGAAGTGACGAGAGCGTTGAATATTTCAATGTAGATATTAAACGCGAGCTACCAACTATAACGGCCTGGGAGTTAAATGGTAGTTTTGTGTCTGTATGTTCTTTTATAACTACGCTCAATAATTATATTGTAGATGCACTACAAATGCAATATGATTAATAGACTGAATGCGGTCACTCGGGCGTATGGTTGAATTTTTTTTGCACGATACAGTGGAGTATGAACGAATTAGATGTGGATGTAATGCTGGCTGTAACGTAGTAGATATAATAAAGAAAAGGTCGCCGAAATGGTGTGGCCATGTGAAATGGATGAGCAAGGAAAGGATAGAAATGAAAATTTATGAACGAGTGTTAAAGGCAGCAGAAATAGGGGGCATCCTGCATGACCAGATATACCGTACACAATAATTTGTTAGCTAAAAATATAATTATTACCTTTAGGAGCGTTGATGCCCTTGTCTAAAAAGCCACCTGAAATAAATGTTTTTAATATAATTATATTATTATTATTATATTAATAAAATGAGAGGAACTGCTCTCCTCGAGACTTTAGTGGCAATAAATAACTCAAATTTGCGTGTAAAGTACAAATTTTAAATTTTTTAAATGTAGGAGTATGTACTCATGTACGCGCGATAGAAATTATACTTCTTTGGCGTGATTGTGATAATTGATATTTACATATTGGTTAAAAATGTATATTATTAATGCAATAATAACATGTCCAGTGAGGCCAAATTTAATATAGTTAAATTATTAAAATCCTAATACATACCTTAAATTAAATTAAATTAATTATGGTTGTATCTTGTACCTTTGAATAAAAATAATAATAATAAAAGGCGCGAACACAGAAAACCTTGTGCTTCGTAGTGCATACTAGCCATTTTACTTACAATCGGCTAATTGATGGCGTGAGCATTATTATGTGCGATCTAGCGGTGGGATTTGAAACTTTAGAACCTCCTTTTATATGACATGATATTTATCATGTCCTTGGACATTGTATGATAGTAGTAATATTTCATAAGTCAAAGTGGAAGATGCGGCAGTTGAATGATAATTGAATTTTTGAAGCTGGCCATGGATAAAAAACGTCTTACTCGGTGGTTTTAACTGCAATCATAATATATTACAAATTCCACGATGAAATCTGCGATCAGTGAGCTTCATAAAACGGAGCGATATTTTCGTTGTGATATTAATTGTATTGTCATTAGTTTATAGGTACATACGAGTATATCACAGTAAGTGTAACTTACTGTAAGTATTCCCTTTTACTTATTTCTAGGTATTTGGTTGTCGTGAAGCGAATATAAAAGGCATTTTGATGTCGACCCTTCTTCCCTTGTCCTACAATAAATCAGTCGAAACCCATCTGTTGCCGTGTGAGTAGTGTCAGAAGTGAATTCTTCGAGTGAGTAATATTGTGTCGCAATACTCATCAAATTAATCAATGAAACCTAAGTAGACGTGCCTTTCGCAGCAATGAACAGTACTTTAGATTCAAGATCTGTGAAATGCGACCGCCAATTTATCGAGCATCGCAATGAATCGAAGGAGAAGGAACACTCATATGTGGTGAGTTTCGACTGTTCTCCTATATTTCTTTTCTAGCAAAATTACAGTCCATCGTTTTCCAATCGTTTTCACCCCTTCCACACCCCCACTGTTTTACATTGCATTTTAAACAAATGTTTGCTTCTTACTTAGATAAATTATCATGTTTTAAGATGAAATATAAATATAATTTTTGCCTTGAGGAATGCTCCAGGTATCTAATTTTGTATCATATTCAACAATTATTTCATTGAAAAATTTAAAATAAATACAAATGTTATATTTATTTACCTATCAACTTGTCCCGTCCAACGCCTTTATCCTGATTTGAAACACATTTATATTTTCAATTCAATGTTTCTTTATTTAAAAAATATAAGTTACGGAAGTTACGGGCAGACAGACAATGAAATTATTATTATCGGTGCGAAGAATAGTCTCTACAACGTAAACGCCAAATCCATCGATAATATAGAAATAAGATACCTAAAATGCACCATACCTACCCGATATGGACGAAACCGTTTTTTTTTTGTAAAATTGGGATCAATTTGGAAAAAAAACTTAACAATTTTTATTCACACATGACTAACCGCTCAAACTCAGTGTAAACTACAAATATTATATATATTTACGTGTAGGAATACCCCATCCCACTCCTATATCGCGACCTGACACATATTTATATACAGAACTAGCTGTTTGTATCCGACGTTGCACGCGTTAAGATTAAGTTGAAAAAAAAATTGTGGAGGGAAACAAAGGTATAGATTTGCATCGAAAATATATCAGGGGGAGGAGAAAAGGTAAAAGAGGAGAGGGGAAATGTAGCCTATGTTACCCGTCGAGTCCTAAAGAATAAGTTTCCAAATTTTGGGTCCTACCGGACAAACGGTACAGATTTGCATCGAAAATATATCAGGGGAGGGGAAGGGTTAATAGAAATAGGTGGGAAATATCGCATTTGTTACCCGCCAAGTCTTTAAAAATAAGTTTCCAAATTTTGAGTTCGATCGGGCAAACGGTACAGATTTGCATCGAAAATATATCAGCGGAGTCGAAGGGTTTAAAAGAATAGGGGGGAAATGTCACCTATGCTACCCGCCGAGTCCTAAAGAATTAGTTTCCAAATTTTGAGTTCGATCGGACAAACGGTACAGATTTGCATAGAAAATATGTCAGGGGGAGGAGAAGAGTTAAGTTTTTGATTTCAAAAATATCAATATGTGTCAGATCTTTTGGACCCTACGTCAGGATACAATTTTAAACTAACAAATTAAAAATCAAAAATTGAAGTTTAGACAATGAAAATCTTCTCTAGTTAATTCACTCGAGTAACTCGAGTTGCGTTTCCGGCAGCTCGAGTCACCTCGCTGTCTCGTGTGAGACAAAAATACATAATAAGTATTCCTTTTTACTTATTTCTAGGGATTTGGTAGTGTCAGAATTGAATTCGTCGAGTGAGTATTATTGTGTCATAATACTCATCGAATTCATAAATGTAACCTAAGTAGACGTGCCTTTCGCAGCAGTAAAAATTACTTCAGATTCAAGATTTGTGAAATGCATTCACCATTTTATCGAGTATCGCAGTGTATCTAAGGAGAAGGAACACTCTTATGTGGTGAGTTTCGACAGTTCTTCCATATTCCATTTTCCACTTGCTATCGTGTATTCACCCCCTTTCACACTCCCACTGTTTTACATTGCTTTTTAGACAAATTTTTGCTTCTTACTCAGCTAAATTTTCATGTTTTTAGATGAAATATAAATATAATTTTTACCTTGAGGTATGCTCCAGGTATCTAATAACGTTATAAACCGTCCTGAAACAGATAATTTTTTAATATTAAAATATTCTTTGAAAAGTTGTTATTTCTCAAAATATTCTAAACATGTAAAACATGGTCTAAAAAAGGAAACAAAAATTTTAATAATGTTCCAGCGTATCCTAAAGTTCATATGTGATATACATATGCATGCAGTGTTTTCCACCATTTCCCATATATAAATTTTGATTGATTTATTATAATGGATTGATTTATTAATTGTTTCGTGTATTGTCATCGAGAATACGTCTGTGTGCAAAATTTCAGCTCATTTGGACGTATGGAAGCAGGTGAAATATTGATTATAAGATTTCGTCCAGACAAACATACAAACAGGTGAAACATGGTAAAATAAGATGCGTGACTAACCACGTTGAGCCAAAATCCCCCCAATAAGAGAAAAAATGACAAAAAGAAAAAGAAACGAAAATTTTTGCTGCACCGACATGTTAATCTTGACTGCCACCGCACTATGGTTTCAAGCATCACAAAATTTTCTTGACTATTCTTGATTTTAATTGTATTTATAGCGCAAATGTTGATTTTGTTTTCAGGGTAGACGTTTGTACATTGATTGTTTTACACTTAAAGTGCAAATAAAAAAATACTAATTCACGAGGGAACGAGCATTGAGGATGCACTGGCAGCATGCTCCGTAGTCTAATTCCTTCATGAATTAGGGAACGTCCATTAACCACGTGGTTCCGTTTTGAACTCTTTTAAACCCCTCCCTCTTCTCAACTAGGCCTAAAGCAGATTTAGCTCTAACCTCCCCCCCCCCCCCCCACCGCGAGTGGAGTGTAGTTTTTTCCTATTAATTCCAGAAGACATTTTGTACTGTTTTCTCTTACCAAAACAATTTTGATATTAATGCGTATAAAATAAACAAGACATTTTCATAATTAATAACGACGAAAATAAATTATAAATATTTAAAAAATATACAAGATAATTACATTTGTTGATTATTTATCGATCGCATATTTTGCAGCGTTTAAATTGGACCAAATAAAATAAAGGAAAGAATTACGCAGCACGACTCTGACCCCCTTCCTACCCCGCACGTAGCCCAGCACAGCTACTACTTCGTAACCCCCCCTACCCCTGATAAGGCCACGTAGTTTAAGGACGCTCAATGCATATTTCAGAATTTTTTACGAATATATGGGTTTTCATTATTCATTTATGTCAGAATGTATGCAATTTTTTTAGGGCAATAACTTAGATAGAATTTATTATTTATTATTATGTAAAAGTAATAAACTGGACATTATTTATAATAATAAATAAAATTTAAACATTAATTGACACCTTTCATACTTTGGAATTTTTATTTTTAAATATCAATTAAGGTGTTTTTATTTTAAAAAAACTAACCTTTATTAAGTGATTAAAGCCTCTACATACGAGAAAAAATAGATTATACTGTTTAAAATCATCTCTTTATTTAAATAAAAAGCGTTTTAAAATGAACAAAAAACGTAAAAATTTATTGCAAATTTAAAACCTAATAACTTTAATAATATTTAATATTTCTTGATTTCCTTACTAAAAAATCTATATAATGAAGTATACTTTATACGTATATAAAAACATATGCGTACACATAAATTTTTATAAAAAATTAGCACCGCCTACGATACTAAAAACGATGCTTATATTTTACTTATTATTTTAAATAATATCCAGTTTTTTACTTTTATATAATAACATTACTTTTACTGCCCTAAAAAAATTGCAGTTTAGAGTATACATTCTGAATGCCCGCGTAGATTCAATTTTATTTTGACATGTCGAAGAAGCGGACGCTCTAAAACCGATCGACGTTTTATAACAAAACCACTGTGGATATTTGCAAAAAAATATATAGTTTCACATACATGGACCCGTGCATTGCTTTCTCCTCCTTCTTGTCCAAATTAGACACGCCCATAAAATGAACATCAAAAAACTAATAAAATTATCAGAACAATATGCTTCAGGTATAGCATGTCAAGGAATTTTACAATAGGGTGGTTTAAGAAATGTCTCAAATTAAAACAATTTCTAAAAACAATCCCAAATTTTAATTTTATAAATTCATGCTATCATCCACGCGGAGATAATAGAAAAACGGAGGCTCTTCTGGTTTTAAAATATAGTAATAAGGACAATACTAGGACTTTGAGTGGTTTGGAGATGGTTTGGAGCAGTTGCTTTTTCGGGTCACCACCGTCATGCGACGGAAAAACTCCAAAGGCGTAGAATATTTGATGATTTATTCTCTCGATAAAACAAGTACAAAATATACATGAGTATAATTATACAGACAACGATAGATACTCTAAGGGCCATAGCCTCCGGCCATCCGCCAATGAAGGACTGACATGCCTGCCTAGGGCGTGTACCTCTTTTATATAATTTACGAACAAAGGAGTCTTGGAGTGCGGCTGTTGAGTGTGAAGAAATCGTCCGAAATGCTGATGGTGCAATGAACTGCCGGTCGTGCGAGTCTTGCTCGTGCCTCTATTTGCTTATGTGGCATTTCTTGCCAGTGTGTGTAAGTGTGTGGCCTAGATTGGTGATTTTCTGCATTGTGGTACGAATTACAATTACGAGTTAATTACGAATTACGAGTAGCAGTCAACGACCGCCAGACTTGTGTTATAGTATCAAATCTGAAATATTTTCTGTAGGTGTACACTATAATAGATAAGAAAGTTTGCATATTAAGACATTAGAGTTAGGGAAATATTGGCTGATAACAGATAATACAAGTACAAAAATATTGTGTAAGTAAAACTATAAAATATAAGGTACTAGCTGTTCGTACCCGGTGTTGCACGGGTTAAGGATTAAGTTGAAAATATGCAATGCAAAGCCTCTAATTAAAACAATGTTTCCGTTTAATCAAAGCTGGGATGGATAATATGCCTAGGAAAAAAGTATGGCCTATTTTTTACGTCGGGAATATGAATGCAAATTTTGAGTCCGATCAGTCGAACGGTACGATTTGCATTGAGAATATATCAGGGGAGTGGCGGGGGTAAAAGTGGAGGAGGGAAATGTTGCCCATGTAACCCGCCGGGTTCTAAAGAATAAGTTTCCAAATTTTGTGTCAGATCGGTCGAACGGTAGAGATTTGCATTGAAAATACATCAGGGGGAAGGGAGGGGATAAAATGGGAGGGGGAAAATGTTGCCTATGTTACCCGCCGGGTTCTAAAGCATAAGTATGCAAAATTCGGGTGAATGTGACAAATGAATGAGACGGTTTAGATTTGTATAGAGAACAGACAGACAGACAGACATTGAGTTTTATGGATATAGATCGGGTAATACTGACTCTAACAGAGAGGCGCAGCTCTCTATAAGAGTCAGTATTACCCGATACAGTATTTAGGATTTTCTTAAAACTGAAAATGTTGAATCGAGACGAGGTTCTCGAAGCATCGTGAAAACAACACATTTTGTATTAAAAGGCGAGGCGAATGCTGCGCAAGAATCTTTGTTTGACGTTTAACCAGTGCGAAATTAGCAGCGATAAAACCGTAGCTAGAGCAGTGTGACCGTGTTCAGGCGAAGTACATACGTGCGAAATTCAACAGAATATTCGTGAAAGCGATAGAAGCAGCATCACCAGTACGTATCAAGAAATTGTACATTTAAGAACAGTGCTCCGATGTAATTCGTATGCGGTGACTTTTTGTGAAAATAATAAAAACTCTAATTTTGTCTTTTTAATGTTTCTTTCCTGCCACGGCCACGTTCGTGACACTATTTTATTTAAGAATCTAGGTATGGTTAGGTTAGGTTAGTATAAAAAGGCGGGGCAAGTGCCGCGAGAGTCTTTGTTTGACGTTTAACCAGTGCGACATTAGCAGCGATAAAACCGTAGCTAGAGCAGTGTGACCGTGTTTAACGAGTGACAAATATTTAGGCGAAGCACATACGCGCGAAATTCAACAGAATATTCGCGAAAGTGATCAAAGCAATTGAAGCAGCATAATCAGTGCATATTAAGAATTATAAATTTAAGAACAGTTTAAGATTTAATTCGTATCCGGTGACTTTTTGTGAAAATAATAAAAACTCTATATTTGTCTTTTTAGTGTTTCATTTGTCTCCCACAGCCAAGTCCCGCGAAACTATTTTATTTGAGAATGTAGGTATGGTGAGATTAGGTTACATTCGGCTTACGATCTATCATACGGCTGGCTTAAGTCATCACTTTTCACAATGTGATTCCATATCTTGGTCAATGACAAAACTCCAGTAATTTTATTCTTGAAAAATTTGCACATATTTAAAAATATTTAGATAAAGTGAGTTTTGAATTGTGCTTACTGCCTCTCAAAAATGTCACCCATACAAATTTCTGCAACCGGGAAATACAAAATAATTTTAATAACCATGCATCCTGGAAATAAAAAATAATTTTAATAACCATGTATCGCAGCGCAATATCAAAGAGACTCTTGAACACGCTCGTATTAGCAGCTCGGTAAGCTTCGCTCCGCAAAAAATTGAAAAAATGTGATTGGCTGACTGCATAGCCGCTAAACGTTCAGTAAAAGTTCACCCCCGACGAGCCTCCCTCGCGGAGTTCATTTTGAAAGGCCACCCCCTCTATTTGAGATGCTTCGAATACGCTTTCAAACGGTTTTTTGCCAAAGTGGCGTCAATTTTCAATACAAAATGCAAACTCTGTGCATTTCAATTTCAACGTATACGCTGGCAGTTTAATTGAATTTATTTTTTCTTTTTATGTAATCATTATTCTTCCTCTCATCCGCAATTCAACCCCTCATCGTTTCTTCCAAAATTCCACTTCTTCGGGATTTAATCGTTTAGTCAATTACGCAAAATCTTAACAGGGCGTCAACATTGCCTTATAGCACTAATATTCTTTGTTCGTCAAATAAAAGGAAATTAATAGTTCACAATAAAAAATTTAAAAAAATTTCAAGAACGCAATTACTGGATTTTGTTCCCAGGGAAATCGTCATTAATCAAGATATATTAAAGATGTATCATAGAGGTGAATCTATTTATATGGGAAAGTAGGCACTGATCAATTAAGCCAGCCATATGATAGGTCGTAAGCCCTATAAAGACCCAAAAGAATGGACAAGACCGTGCAATTCTCTGTGAAACCCCAAAGCATATCTTGAATATTTCTATCGAAATGTAACGTATTTTGAAATGTGAAATAAAATTAAATATATTTTGAAAGTACATATTAGGGTCCCAAAGACAACGCGTTCAACAGATATATTCTACTGCGATAATATGAGAACTAATTACCACATAACGTACATCACTGCCGAGACTACACAGACTGGGCAATAAATACAGTGAGTTGCTAGATATATTCATGCAGTCGATTCTGAGACGGTGATAGTTTTTTTTAATAGTAACATCTGGTAATGTTTTGCTTTAGAATTATTTTAAAATGTACGTTAATTGCCTTTGTGATTATTATTTTGATTGCTTTCTTGTGCACATTTTTTAATACTGTTTAAACTGTAAAAAGACTATCTGTTTCTACTATTTTACACAGTTTTACCATTAAAGTGTGGGGGCAATGTCCGCTTAGCCTCAGCAGTCCATTGTCCAGTTGTTTCCATTTTCTGTGTTTGCTGACTTAAGTACTTCTAGTATGGGAGCGTTGATCAGCGGACATTGCACTATCCCAATTTCCATAGTTCAATTGTTACTGCGGGGGTAATGTCCGCATGTCGTCAGCAGTCCATGGTCCAAATGTTTTCACTGTCTGGATTTGCTTACTTAATTACTTCTTAACTGGAGGGGGGGGGATTATATAAGCTGTATCCTATTGCTTCACTTACTCAATCGGACTGTCGGGAGTCAATCGGTCAGTCTAGTTCTGCTTAACTCCAGAAGAAATGAACGTCAACAATATGCCGATTGCTCTTTCATTCCACGATCTGTGAACTCTTGCTAAAAAACTAATATTACAATATGATGCATCCTTTTGATACAAACATGAAAACTGGCTGGCATGTCAACTTGCTAATTATAGGCTGAGTGTAGAGAAAAAACGTATGCGAATCGTGCGCCAAGATCCAAAATCTCAAACAGTCAAAATCGGTAGCTTAAACGTCTATTTTTGATTATGATATACATTTATTGCCAATACCTTGTAGTTATTGATTATGTAACCAATTGAGTTTATTTTATAATCTTATTTTAATCGGTTTCAAAAATAATTGTTTTCTTCGTCGGGGCTATATAAAAGCAATCAAAAATATGTATCTGTTTTGTAAAATTCATTTTAATCATGAAATTTTTTTAAATAATTAAAAATATTATGATGAAATTTTGTGGGAAAATTATACGGTTACTAGATATATTTTTAGTAAAAGTTATTTGGCTATTTAATATATATTACGTTTACATGATTTACCTATGTATTTCTAACGATTCCAAATTACAAACATTGTAATTATAAACATTATGAAATAATAAATAGATAAATCCTTGTCTTATCAAAAGAATTATCATTTTTCATTTAATGATAACATAATTCTTTGAAAAAAACATGTTTGTTCCATTATTAATGGAATTGGCGTCAACTTTGTAGAGATTATGGACTAAATGTGTTATATTTTATATTATTCGAGTTTCGAGAGTGACAGCATCACTCATCGATACGCTTCACCTATTGATGAGTTGTTTTTTGACTCTCTTTATAGGTGAAGTGTAGCGGTAAGTAATTCTGTGACTCTAGAAACTCAAGTGGTAAACTCATATTGTTGTAAGATGGTAGAGATGAGAAGACCTATATATATATAATCGGGGATTTTTCAATATTCTGAACGTTAAGAAAATATTAAAAATTAGAAAGTTTTAGAATTTACAAGTTCATACTCGAACGTTCGCGTAATGACATTCTCTATACAAAAGACGACATAACTTCTACTGTATTACGAGTAGCAGTTATGTCACCTTTTATGTAGATTTTTGGGTTTCCTGACGTCTTATGAATCTAGTCTGCATTTCCACTGTTTATTCTAGGCCCTTCTAGTAATTTCTGATATATTGAGATCCAGATTTCTGGGAAATCCTCGGTCATGTTTCCTTCTGTTACTAGAGTTATTTCTTCTGTTTCTAGAGTCTTGTGACATTTTAGGGAAGGTTGACGGGTCGATGTAGTGATCTGTTTTTATTGTTTATTTCTTCCCGAAGATGTTTTCCGGGAGCAAATAAAAATGTACAAGGAAAATAAATGTATGACAAAGAAATAGACGTTTGAACGCGGCACAGGTCTGCCCAATGTTACGGCAGAGGCCCAACTCGTGTGGTATCGCTGTGTCCCTAGCTCGGCCCCTTTGTTTATATCGTGGAGATTATTATTATGTACTTGTGTTTTAGTATTATGTAGTATTAGATAGTAGTATAGGTAGTAGATAAACAAAACTCAGGGTCGAGCGATAGGTACATGGCACAGGGTTGGATAGGTACCGCTTCAAAAGTATATATAGGAGTATGTAATAAGTACTATTTCTGTATGTAAAAAAAATTTAATTTGTAATGCAATTTAACTTTCTATCTCCATACAACACAAATATTGGGTAACTCGGTAGATAAATGCATTTGTTGACAATAGTTCCTTCTTCCACCAGGCAAGGTCCAAAGTTCTCGATCTGTGCTACAGTCATCCTTCTATATTGATAAATATCTCTATATACAAATCCTCTAAGAGCCGGTCTTATAAACGTCCGTTAGTTAAATTTCAGACCGAATAAACCGAGATTTGATGCAATCGTAATTTTTTTCGTCTTATAATAATCCGTTAGTCAAATTTTAGTAAAATTTTACCGACGGCCGATGCCGACAGTCGAACCACCAGTTTACCTTCCGTTAGTTGAAATTGACAGAAGTATGACAGATTGACGTATTATTTGTTAGGTTATTTCCATTGTCAATTTGCGTTTCATGCTGTTTGTTTAACATGTACATAAATACTGTGCTGACTGCTGCTACATTTTCAAGGAAAAATGTTTTCAGATAACGATGTCGAGTTATTATTGTATGCAAGTTCGTCGAGTGTTCAATATACGAGTGGAAGATTTTATCTATCGTTTTCGCTTGTCGAAAAGGTCTTTAAGAGCTTAAGAAGAAAAAGAAGCTTAAGCTTAAGATATCGGGCAAAATTTAAAAAGGCGCACGCGTAGGAATCCGACATTATCACCAACCATTGCTGTTGCCTTGAGATTCTATGCTCTTGGTTCAAAATTATTAGCTGCTGAGACTTCTTTGGGATTTCAAAAGCTACTGTCAGTGTAGTCTTGTGGGAAGTATCCCAAATTTTGGGTTATGTTTATAGAAGTTATGTTTAGTTCCATAGAAAAGAGATATAATTCGCCTCAGACGGCTCTAAAATCATAGACAAGAGCAGTATGATATTGCGATACTTACGGACGGAAAGAAAAAGTTTTATAAGACGAGCGTCGGTAATATTTACTAACGAATGGCAATCCGTTCGTTAATTGTCGATTTCCTAACGGATATTTGGTCTTTCGTTTATAAGACCCGCCCTAAGGATGCGATGTGTTGACCTATCGCGGTGCTGTAAGGGTTAAGATGTACCAACTGCCATCCCACAAAGTTTGAAACGCGGTACGGGGCGTTTAAATCACTCTCAAACTAGCCTTTGACAGCGTTATTTTTAATGAGCACATAAATTTAAATTGCCTGAAATGTCGGGCGCGAAAGAATCCGTAATTGCCAGCGGCGCAGCCAACACAACAGCCGCCGAGGGCAGGAAACGTCCCCGGCAAAGTTTAGCGCGGGGAAATTTCAAATTGGCGGCAAATGTCGCGAAAGGGGTACGCCATTGTTGGCGGATGATTTAGAAGACGGGGCCATTCTAATTATTCTAACTCTTGATGGGAAAAGTTATTGCGCGTCTCGGCGACAATGGCCGCCGCGTCGCGCCCCGGCGGAGTTGACAAATTACTATTGCACAATTATTATTGTAAACAAAGCAGGTGGGCTGTATTATGTTGTAACTTTCACGAAAAATTAAGCCAATTAATTTGGGCACGGACAAAAGGCGTATTTTAAGCAATCACAATTTGATGGCGGCTTTTAGATTTACCTTTAAGCTATTTGCATCATAGAACATGTAATATAATTATTTTTTTTATTTAAACATACACAATGAGTACAGAGCTAGGTATATACTTTTACATTTAATTTTTTAAGTGATGTTTTTTTAGTTTTATGTAACAGATATTCACTGTCTCCTTAATCAGACCGAAGACTATCGTAAAGGAGTCGGGTAAAACCGTTGTGTCCAACACTGCCCTACTAAGCTAAAAAGCAGTATATCCATAAAACAAATTACTGACTGAATCAAGTCAAATGTGAATGGAGCAATTTCTATCATTCAAATGAAAATTTATTTATTTTTTATTCATTTGAATGATTAAAAGATTGTCTTATTATTTTTTGAGGTATTTTTATATAGTTTAAATTTTGAAACTGCAAATAAGCTACATCTTACATAGGTACCCCGGATGTAAGATGAAAAATGCTTATAATTTAATATTTTGATGGATATACGGCAAACAAGCTTGTTATAAAGGTAAAATATGACCTCAAGTATCCAAAACCACAAAAAAACATTTTTTATAAAGTATAGATTTTCTGCATTCTAGCTTAGTGGGGCAGAACAGTAAACAATAACGATTTTTTCCAAATAAACTAAATAAAAAAATTGAAAATTATAAAATTTTCATTATAATTATTTATTTTTTTATTTATTTATTCATTCATTCATTGATTCATTCATTTATTTATTTATTTATTCATTTATTCATTTATGTATTGAAATTAACGGACATAGTCCAATAAAATATAATACATAACATGAACAATATAAAATACATCAGAATAAAAGTTATAGCAATTTAATACAAAAGCAAGGACAAATGAAAAGAACAAACAAGATGGTGACAGTATCTGGACTTTCTAATCAGAGATTTTTTAAATCTGGACAGACATAGACCGAAGAAGTCCAGATCCTGTCTTGAGTTTATAAGACGACATAACCGTGACATAGGAGCATGGAATCCATAATTGGTTCTATGATGGCTAAGGAACAACAGTTCATTATTTCTGAGTCTACGGGAAGGGATATTGAATTTAATTTGGCCCAGTAACGAAGGCACATCAGTGTAGCCGTTTAATATTTTGAATGTGGTGATTAATTCAGTGTTTTCTCTACGTTTTTGGAGGGTATAAATTTTTAACCTTGACTCAATTTCACTGTACGAGTAGTCTCCTCTATCCAAGCCCATCATCCATGCAACTTTTCTTATTTTTTAAATTAATTAACTTTTCTTATTTTTTTAATAAAGTTGCAAACACGGAATACGTGTCGCATTAATTTTCTTATTATTTTCAAACTAATCAGCAGGTATTAAAGAATTAAAGAATAAGTGATTTTAGGACAAGAAAATATTTTGAAAGGATTCTTAAAAATGATCCAGTTTTAATATAGGTACACAATTACACATTGAGATAAATAAGATTTTCAACAAAATAAAAGTACAAAGTTATACAATCTGCCATTTTAACTGAAACATCGTTCAGATCGAAGTTACGCCTAAGTACACATCACCGTGTCTTTGAACTGTCGTTTCAACACAATGCGATGTTTACCAAGGCTTGACATCACGTAGACGAAATGACAGCTGCGGGCGTTTTTACGCGAAATTGCAATTATTTCCGTAAAAACTATTGAATCAGCGAAATTCAAAAATTTGGCCTATTTTTTGATCAAACCTCGCGTACGACCTATTGGAAGATCATTTACATGCAAGATCGTTAGTGTTGTTTGTCAGCAGGTACCTACATGTATCTCAGAACGATTTCTATTCACTTAGGGTGGTGCCCATCCCTATTATTTGCAGCGGAAAAACATCGAGAATTTAGGGACGCGCAAAGTTCAAATGTAGAATCTTTATTGATGTCGTTAAAAAAACATATCGGCGGCAAATGTCTGGAGCTTCGAAGAATACTCCCATTATCAGTGGCGCAGTTGGCCCGTAGCCCACCGGGTCATTTAGCTCGTATTTAGAAGTAAACTAAACGTTTACTTCTAAATACGGGCTGTACCAGAGCTGGCAGCAGAAACTTTGCCGGTAGATTCCTGCCTTGTTACGAGTATAAAATGTTCAAGCAACCATGGCCTAGTATAAATTTTTATGGAGATATGCAGTATCAAAGTTTTTCATTTTTTTTCAATATTTCTGACTTATTATTTGCAAAAAGTTGAACTATCATTAAATTAATTTCTATCGATTATGAAAAGTTGATTCACTTTTATACAAGTCGAATAAAATGATAAAAACCTTGCAAAAATTTAAAAAAGTTATTTTTTGCAAGGTTTTTACCATTTTGTTTAAGTTGTATTGAAGCAAATGAATTTTTCATAATCGATATAAGTTACTGTAATGATAGGTCAACTTTTTGAAAAAAATAAGTATGAAATATTGAAAAAAAATGCAAACTTTGATATTGCATATCTCCATAACTATTGATATTAGGCCATGGTTGCTAGAACATTTTAGACTCATAACATAGTCAGGAATCTACCGGCCAAGTTTCTGCTGCTAGCTCTGGTACATCATATACTATCGTAATTTGTAAAATAATATGTTTGCTGTTGTATTATTAAGTGATCATTTAGTTAGTTTTTAGTCGAATTTTGTTGGTTTTTTTGTTGATTATTTGAGTTATTATGTACCTTTACTCACTATTTCATATTTAGTTTGACATTAAAGAAATTACGGAAATAAAAAATAATATTTAAAATATATACGTTTTTTTATTTTTTCGATCCATTTATCTGGTAGAGTTGCAAGTTTATGTACATGTTCATAGCATCAAACGATGGTAGACTAGACAAGGTATGAGAAAAAAAAGGTGTCAAAGCAGGGCCAGTCACCACTTAGCAGAAATTTAATTTTATTTGATCCGCTCCATACAAAAAATACAAAACTTTTTTTTTTGCCCAAACTATAAAGTTAAGGAAAAAGTTTCATAGGACAACTATTGATAAGGTTAATGAGCTCTATCCATCCGCATAAAGAAAAAAGTAAAAAAAGAAAGTTGGTCCCTAAGTCCCTCAAATTACGGTTTCGACCCACTGTGCGACGGGAGGCAGGAATTCGCTTTCTATATAAGATAATAAAATATGCATGGTGATAAGAAAATCTGAATTTAGTGTCAAGACAAAACTGAATGTTTTCAAATTGATATAGCGCCATCAAATTTGGATCCTGACGGAAAGAGTGAGAGCAAGGATCCAGGCTGCCGAGATGAGTTTTTTAAGGAGGGTAGCGGGAGTTACATTGATGGACAGAGTGAGAAGTGCCGAAATAAGGCACACACTCGGTATGGAGCCCCTACTCCTACACATAGAGAAATTACAAATGAGGTGTGCTAAGAATGCCAGAGGAACCAAGAAGAATCCTCTTGGCAACCCCGGAACGAAGAAGGCTGGTGGGTTGCCCCAGATTAACCTGGGAGAAGCAACCAAAAAATGTATATGAAAAAATTAGAGTAGCTTATCGGTCTTGTGGTTAGGACTCTCGCCTCGTGATCCAAAGCTCGCGGGTTCGAACCTCACTCCAGACCAGCAAGTTAATCCTATTTTCATAGCACAAGCGTTTTGCTTAGTTTGTAAATAGGAAGAATATTGATGTGACACGTTTTCCGTGTTCTCATCTATATTTAAAAAAAACATAATGGGTCTAGACTGGGAAAGCAAGATAGGGGAATATGGAAGCACCTTGTCCAGTCCCGACTCTACTAGAAAAAGGGGATGAAGATGATGATGATGATGATGATAACACAACTATGTTCACACCAGAATTCGCTCGATTGCTTCATGCTCGAATAATCATTTGATAAATCGTTCGCTTCTGTCGATCATAGATGTCGGTAAATGTCGCTAGACGTCAAAACAGAAAACTGATGCTCACGTCCTATTCAATAATGGTCACCCGCGCACCTGTGATTCTAAAACACTCTTTAGAATGCGCGACCCATCTGGGCTCCTCTGTAAGTTTCGACATTCTTCTAGATAATGCTAGATTTATCGGGAACATTCTGGAGTATTCTAGACGGTTCTGATTCCTTCTCGACTATACAGGAATGTTCGATGGAATGTTTTTGCCAGAACAGTATATTGGTTGTTACAAACAGAATCTACTGAGCAGCCCTGAAAAGGGCTTCCCTTTATATTTTGTATTTATTTGTGTACAGGCGACTTCGGTACCGTGCCGATGGGATATTCATGTTTGAAATGGTAAAAGTGGAGGAAGTAAAATTGGCTGAGTGGGGACAGTGTAAATACCCACTCTAGCCAGACCACAAGGTATTCTCTTAATAAATAAATGTGGAGGTAGAGAACAGCGAAATCCTTTCTGATTCTACTTCCGGACCAACAACACCTCTTTTATTTTACGACTCAGCAGAAGTTATCAGCGATCCACCCCTAAACAAGAACAGTCTTTGTTCCTGTACGCAACGTTCGTTGTATCCGGTATTGCTTATGTAACACCGAAGCCACTTCACAAGTTTGTATTACAAATGGTTCCTCTCTTCGATCTCGAATGGCACCCGTCCTCCTGTGCCATCTCTGCCACTGTTACATACACACTCACACACATTCGATCATCCTAGTTTGTTCTGCAATTGGATTAGCGGGAGTTCTTGCCCATTTCACACGCATGCTACACATTTTTGTTTAAATATTTAATAAGAATGCGGTGAATCAGAATTTATAGTAGATAAAACACATTTATTTATATATTTCATTTTGTTGTAATTTTGTTGCTTCTTGAATTTCAGACATAATTATTTTAATTTGTTGTAGTTTTATTGAATGTTGACTTTCATATTTGATTTCATAACTATTATATTCGATATAATTTTGTTATACTTTATGTTATTCACTTTGTTTTATTTTTCTTTATATATCACTTTATTAATTGTTTTTGATAGAATTATACCTTATCTTTTTTTATTATTACCTATCAATCTATACATCTTTGTATACACTGTTTTTTTTAATGGTACGTTGTACGGTGTATTTAATAAGTAAATAAATAAATAAAAGACGCAATATAGAGCTCAAATTTTCAAATATGCAATACAAATTATTTGTGATGTACACAGAGTGCCAAAGTTTCTCAGACATTGTGTAATATATTGCGCTAATAAGTTACTGCCTATCCGAGTGACTGGCCACTAAAAACGGTCACATGGTATACTGACACTATAACCTACGTATAATCCAATTGAAACTTTTCCTTAAATCGTATTTACCCTTGATCCGATTAAACGGCATGCCAACTTGCTCTGAAATTATCATACACTCATATTTGTACACAGCTAGACAATGTTCCTGCATAATTATTATAAATAATTTATCGCATTGTATCGATACGACCCCGGCACATCCCTAGGTGGCTACCCTCTGAGGGATGTTTATAAAGAAAGATAGCGCGCGAGTAAAAAGGCCATAGGAAAACGACGTCAAAAGAAATAAGGACCCTTCGCTTCCGTTTAATAAAATGCAAAAGCAGATAAGGGACGTACAGGAATTTTCCGGAAGTTCAAAAGTGAACCTTTTACAGAAAGCAGACCCAGCGTACCATGTGTTTACAATATAGACATCGTATCGGAAACTAGAAAAGAAAAGAAAAAGATTTTTACATACCCAACTCTTGAAAAGGTACCCAATTCGCCTGACTCCTAAAATGCAATTGTTTTCTAAGTGACTTTACTTCTTGAAATTGAAAATTAACAAAAATGTATCATACGTATAATATTGATCGTACAAAGATCTAAATTGGTCATAGTATTGATCGTACAAAGATCTAAATTAATAGGGTAGAGATATCTAGCTACAGCGACCTGTATAACGAAGTCAAAGCGCAGACAAACAAAGCAGCGGTTATCTCCAGATGCTTAAGAGACACTGTTTTAATAAGCTTATGCTAGTGGAAAGCAGTAGAATATATACAACATGCATAAGACCTATCATCGAAGCAAGAGCGGATACGGTGAGAACTAAACACCTCCTCAGAACTACCGAGATGAAGACTCCAAGACCCATTGCGGGCAAGATCCTCAGAGACAGAGTACCCAATGCGGAAATCCGCAGAACCTGCGACATGCAAGACAATGTAAGATGGAGCAGGCAGAGAAGGCGCTTCTGGAGGGACCATGTCGAGAGAATGGAGCAGACGAGACCTCCCATAACCGTGATGCGCGGGATTCCAGAGGGGCACCGACCGCCAGGGAGACCATCAAAGAGATTGAGAGGGAGCTAGACGTCCTCGTCAAGGATCTTGGTTGTAAATAGCGTGGATCTAGGCCGCTGCGAGAGACTTGTTTTGACAGATCGTTCAGTGCGAAGTGAGACGCGGCGACGGCCAGGTGTGCCCAGTTGAGAATTGCGAAACAACAGATGTACTGGCAAAATAAATAAACGCGATAAATACTACGTGCGAGAATTAAATGTTCTACAAGTGATAATAAAGTGTTACCCAGCGATCATAAAAAATTAAAGTCGATTCATTACAAAATAGTGTGATTTAAAGAATAGCATTAAGTTTAATTCGCGTTTGTACATTGAATCATTAATTAATCATCAATGAGTAGCTTGTTGGTCTTGTGGTTAGGACTCTCGTCTTGTGATCCTTAGTTCGCGGGTTCTAAGAAAGCTCTAAAACGTAAACAAACGTTAAGTAACAATAATAAGCTTTCAAATTGATTGAATTCATTAATTTCAGACCTGTCAAAAATAAAACGTCAACAAAAACGGCGTCACAATGTTATGCAATAACTGTCAAGATACAGGAAATAGCAATATTGCTTAGTTCAGAATATGGATGACTATATGGTTGTGCGGAACAAAATGTAAATAGACATCCGCTTTATTGAATTTAATATTCTATTAACACCTCTCATTATATCATGCAAAAATGAAAATTACACTTCTTCTCTCTGAAAACACAGATGAGAAAACCAAAAATGCGTCAATAAATTATCACTAACCTGAAATAGGCTATTCTCTAAGCTTCGACGACAGTCGAAATCGTCAGCCGCAAAGATCTTCGAGACGCCCTTTAAGCAGATATCTTGAGAAGTTCCAAAAACTCCTTCACGCCACAAAATAACGCGCGAAGGAATATAACTGATGAAATCCCGGAATTGAATATCACATTTACAGATTGAATTATTATATCCGTTCATTCAATGCGAAAAAATTCGCACACCAAAAGAAAAAACGAGAGCGATTGTATTATCTATTTGTTCTAAATTCGGCGCCAAATTAAGTATTTTCTGTCAAATATTTTCTTCAGTCGGCGCAGGCTGATCATCAATGCCATCTAGCGTCGGATTTAGCACCAAACAAGCGGCGTCATTGTTGACATATGAAAAAATCAAATATGCCTCCGGGAGAGATTATTATATTTTTAATAGTTATTTAATCGTCATTTTGAGAGATATATACATTTAAACATTTACGTCGCCTTACCTCGCACCTGCTAATCTTTTCATCCAAAGTGTCCACATTTAAGAAAATATTTCCAGTATAATGATAGAAATATGTATTGACATTAGACAAATTTTTTGACATTTCTTACAGAAACTTTGCGTAGGTAAGTACGTCCCGTCTATATTGACTTAAGATATTGTTACGGTGCTGTTATCTTGACAATGGGGGAACTGAATCTCATAATTAAAGGCAAAAGAAAACGTTTACTCGTTATAACTGTTCTAAGGTTTTCGCAGCCGTTCAAAATCTTATGTGTGTAGTTTCCTGAGATATTCAGCCGTGTATATCTGACTTCTCTGACCAACGTAACGGATCCCATTGCAGGGTCCATCATCAGGGCTGATCATCATCTCTGATATGAGCCCTGATAAAGGATACTGCAATGGGATCCAAAACGTCACAAATATACACGGCACGATATCCCAGAAAACTATAAAAACATAAAAAGTTTTTATTATGCTCCCTTTCTCGTTGAATCAGGTTTCGTGCCTGCTGCACGCGTCGGGGTCATTACTCATTTGTATTGATTCCAATTTGAAAAAAACATTTCATTACAATTAATAACAATTTAAACGAAAATTTGTTACATCATTTTTATCGTCGCTTCGAGTCTGCCTGCAAAGTTCCAGTTCGATTGGATCACGGAAAAGGGTTAAAAATCGATCCAAAGTTTTTCCGGCAGACAACAAACCGCAGACGTTACGAGTTAAAAGAAAGGGAGTCAAAGGGCTAATTTTACGTCACTATTTACAGTTATTTACAATAATAATAAACGATTTCAACAAATAAAATTATACTATTAATTATATACAAATCGTGTAATTAATGAATTTCCAAAAAGAAAACGCCACCACAATAAATTATTTAAATTATACTCAGTGACGTAAATAAATAAGATTAATTTATTGTGAGGAATGAATGTGGTACCTATGCACGATATCTAGGGATGTTAAACATTATCAATAATCGAAAACCCTGAATCGATATTTTTCCCCATCCCCATCCGATAAATGCTTTCTTTTTCCAAAAGTCGCTCATTAAGGGCCGTTCATCACTTTTCCAATAAGATTACATTCAGTACGCATTTGGAAGAAGGGACCGATGATACCAATAAAGAAATGATGCCTGTGGTTTGAGGCGGGTTTTCTTTTTTTATTTAAATTTTACGAAAGTGACATAGGTATAAATCAGTACGAAAATATGATATGGAAATAATATGGTCGGTTTTATCGTATTCGATAAAGAAAAAGCATAATAAAGAGTCAGATCTCAGCCTAGAATGAATGAATAGATAAAAAAATATATAAAAATTGACTGAAGTACCTTTCCTTGAACTGAATATTCTTGTATTATACGGATACATAAAAAGAATGTTCATTTATATGTCTGAATACCTTACAAATACAAATATACAGGGTGTACCGAATCTAGTCCACAATACTTTACAGGTGGATTCCTACCTTGATTATGAGTTGAAAATGTTCAAGCAAACATGACCTAATGTCAATAGTTCAAGGAGATATGTGACATCAAAGTTTACATTTTTTTCTCAATATTTCTGATTTATTTTTTGCAAAATGTTGGACTATCATTACAGAAACATACATCTAATATGAAAAATCATTCCCCTTAATACAAGTCAAATAAAATGATTAAAACCTTCCAATTCCAATTGGAATTTTTTATGGTTTTCATTATTTTATTTGAATATTTAGTAATGGATGTAAGTTACTGTAATGATACTTCAACATTTTGTAAAAAATAAGTCAGAAATATTGAAAAAAATGCAAATTTTGATATTGCATAACTATTGATAATAGATCATGGTTCCTTAAACATTTTCGACCCATAATCAAGGCAGGTATCCACCTGCAAAGTATTGTAGACTAGCTCTGTTACACTCTGTATACAGATAGTTTACAAAACTCTGTAATTATCTAAAAACATGAACAGATATTATCATTTGAAATGAATTCATAATAAATTTGAAAAATATACATTTACACAAAACTTAATCGTACTGTCGCGGGATTGCAGCGGTAGAAGAAAAATGAAATTAAATGAAAAAAAACTTGAAATTTAATAAAATATTTATTTAATCCCAAAAAACGATAGAGGAATAGCTGGTCATCCGTACACCAGGAGCAGAAGTCGAGAAAAAACCAGGACATAGTCCTAACAAAAGCAGTAGAAGAATAAGAATTCGCAAAAATTGTTCAACCATACGAATATCAACTACGATATTATATTTTCAAACGATTGTTAACTATTTATATTAAAATGTCGCTTTCTAATTATAATTTTAAAGAATTTCATAATGTGAATATTATTTTTCAGCTATTCAGTTAATTTTAAGAACAAATTGTGATTTTTTATTTATTAACGCCCTACAGGGCTTTTAGAAACAATAAGATAAAGTGCACATTTATAGAATGAAAACTTTAAATGAAAATCAGATGGTTGCTCGAGAAATACAATCAAGAAAAAATAATAACATATCAAAATAATAATAACATATAAAGTGAAAAGCAAATATTTATAATACAAATACAAATCATCACTATCATCACTCTTGGCACTACAACCCTTGGTGGGTCTTGGCCTCCTCAATAATCTCCCTCCACTCATATCGGTCTTGTGCCAGCTCTCTCCAGTTTCGAAGCTCTAAGGCAGAGATGTCTTTGAGGACATTGTCACTCCATCTTAATTTTGGGCTTTCTAAGCTCCTTCGCCTTATTGGCCTTGAGTTCAGCAGGAACTTTGGTGCTTGATGCTCGGACATTCTCTCCACATGACCCAGCCACCGAAGTCTTTCCAGTTTTATAAATTTTGTGACGTTTGGTAAATAAAGTATAGAGCTAATTGTTGTAACGTCTGCGCCAAAGTCCATTTTCTAGAACGGGTCCGAAAATACGCCTCAAAATTTTCCTTTCAAAAACGTCCAGTGCTCGCTCATTCCTCTTAGTGCCCACGTCTCAGCTGCGTACGTGAGCACTGACCTAGTAAGCGTTATGTACACTAATATATTGGTGTTTCTGGGCAGCAGTCTGGATTTTATCTGCTTTTGTAGGCGGAAAAAGTAGCGATTTGCGCTCACTATGCGCTTCTGGATCTCCTCTGTAGTGTTATTGTTGCTTGTTATCAGGGATCCTAGGTACGTAAATCTTGGTACCGTTTCAAAATTTTGACTTCCACACAAGACAGTTGGGATTTGTTGGGTGCATCTTACGGCCATGTATTTGGTATTCTGCTGGTTTACTATGAGACCCATGTTTTTGGCAAAACTTTCAAGATTTATGAAGGCATTACGTAAAGCATCGGGAGCATACAAATATATAAAGATAAATATAATATAAGGTAAAACGTAAAAAACAAGTATATAACAAAAGCAGAAGCTTAAGGAAAGCATAATATAATAAAGAAATTAAATAATAATAATAATAATAATAATAATAAGAGTGAAAAACAATAGCTTAGAAAATCATAATATAATAAAAATGTTACATAACAGTTAGTTATTTCACTCAATCAACAATTTACAATCCAATTATTTAAGTCCAATTTGATAATTTTAAACAAAATAAGGTTTATATTGTAACGAAGCTAAAATCAATCACGCACTTATGTCAAAATACAGTTGTTTGAAATGATCACAACATTATCGAAGATTCCAGAACGGCCTAGCGTAATCTACGGCTTTCGGGAAGCATCGAGAAACATCTACCTGGAAACCATGAGAAAGTTCTCGTAAACTCTGGAAACGTCTGGAGGTCTCGATATCGGCATTAGCCAATATAAATAGGACCACACGCGGGAGTAACGACGGTTGTTGTTTTTGGGTGCGCTTGACAGCGGCACGGAAGCGAAGGTAGCCGCGAGTTGCGAAGGTCAGGTTGGCCAAGCGAGCGGTAATTCGACAGCGAATAGTCTGGAAAAGTTCTTACGTAGCAGAAGCGAAATAAGACGTGCGGAAATTGGGTGGGCTGTTCTAGTGAATAGTGAATAAAGTGTTAAATTATAAAGTGTCTATTTACGAGTGATAAATTTACGAAATAGTTTAATTTAAATAATAGCGTTAAGTTAAATAGTGTTTAGTGACCTTGTACGTTTAATTAATTAATTAATCGGTATGAATTATGAATTCCAGCGTTATCATTAATTCCCCAATATGTTATACCCCAACTCTAGAGCACGACGCTTCGTTATGAGTGACGTAAGTGTCACTCGAGCAACTTTTAGCCGTGGGCGGGAGTACGTCATGGATGCATATTCTCGCCATTCGTCTTCGCCATACAGTACGGGGCATGTCGTGGGAATTGTTCTCTAAAACTGGCGTAAGGGTGCCTCCACACGTAGACACGGGGGAATAATTTATAATGCACGATGTGCAGACGACAAGACAGACACCTCTGCTCGCAAGTAATAAAAGCAAGTCACGCAATAAATCTCGCAAATAATAAGAAGAAAAATTGGCTGCGTGTACTTATGTACGCGCGTTGGAACATAACTCGGCCTCAAGGTATACAATACAAACTTTCATCAACGGATAAAATATTTAAATTACAGTTACTACCCACGTGCCGAATTGCATCTTGCTTGTATGAAAAATAGAAAATGAAACTGGAAACACATTATTCAATCACCGTAATAACACATTATTAATATTTTAAAAAATGAGGGTAAACACAACACTGTTTTATTCCACTTTATATTTATTTTGAATTGTTAGAACGTTTTCAAGATTTCTCCCATTGTCAATAACACAATTACTACAATTACGTTTACAACTAAATTAAAAATAATTCTAGACAGTATTTATAGGGATTGGGTGGGTGTAATGGTGGTGGGGGTCGGGGGCGTGTTTAGAATGGATAGGAATGGAGAGGTTATGGGATGCCTATCCTCTTCCTTCCTGTCCTTTTTTGTTCCTTTGAATCTGTCACCTAAATATCAACTCCTTCCACCTAAGCCGCAAACACCTATCTATAGGCAATTACCGCTAATATTGTTATCACCACCAATGTAACAACAGTTTTTGATCTGCCTACCGCTCTTTAAATACCGCATTGGATTTTAATCTGTCCGCACCGCTTTTTGGACGCCTTTTCAACCACATATTAAACAATTTGTGTACCGCACAAGACCACGCGAAATGTATGGTATGGTTCCTCGTGCCTCACCTCGAAGTGTGCACCGATATTTCAGATTGCCATATCGTAAAAAATGCCAATCAAACAATGGTGGTGTAGAAGTTCACTTCTCCAAAAGTGAAGAAAATCCAAAGAGCAGTCCAAATAGTCAAGCAGGGTCAGAGTAGATGAAGAAATAAAAGGTAGATGAAAGTGGTCCAATAGGCGTATAAACCACACTTCAGGATTGTTGAATTAAAAAAAAATTAAAATTCTAAAAAACATTACTATTACAGATCTGTCTGTCCGTCCATCCGCGTAACTTCGTGTAGCGTCCGTAAATTTTTATATTCTTTTTTGTTGTCTACAACGAAATTATTATAATTGGGATTAGTATACGTGCTGTGTAAAAAAAATAAGAAGAGTCGGATCGTTTTTTGAAGTCATATAAGTTTTTGAAGTTTTGAAGTTCTTTTGGCGCATTCAGGGTAAAATATTAATTGTAGCTAAAATTGCGCACACAGCATTAACAAATACCAACGACGTCACATTGAATTATTGTTCAGATTCTTGTCAGATTCTGTTTTCATGCAAGTTCACGAATTTCTTAATGGTTTTAAAGAAAGTTTTTATTTGTCACCATGCCAAAAACGATTAAAAGTGATATTCCAGAAATTATTTATTGTAAAAACGATGCAATTGCCAGATATTCGTTTTCAAAACAAAAAATGCATTCATTCATTTGACATTCAATGCGGCTCTCAAAGTTGTATAGTTTGGAAACTTTTGAATACGGAACCGCTTTAGGCCGAAAATCGATAAAACATGAAAGTGGATTTTTTGGAAAAAGAAACAACGTCTCAATAATGAAGCCATATTGAATTCTCGTCAGCTGTCAGATTCCGTTTACATGCGAGTTCACGAATGTTTCGATCGTTTTTTAAAAAAGTTTTTGTTTTGCTCCAATTATCTTAATTACTCCATGTTACATTTCTGTAAGTATGAGTTTTTATTCTTTTCATGAAACTCTATAGAATAATCTATATTGAGTATCATTAATATCACGTTTTCTTTATTTTTGTTTTTAAGTAAAACTTCTACCGCGCGTACGTGAGTACACGCAAGAATTATTATTTTTTGGTGCAGTTCTATCACGTCCTGCTTTAAAGCCTCCTCGATAAGCCTCGTCAAGTTAATTGTACAGCGTCATTCCACATCACACTACACATTAAATTTGAATTAACACTTTAACAAATACTATAATAAATAAAGAGTCACTATTTCATTCCGTATTTCAAAGCATTTATTTATGACATTCAAAAGAAGACAAAACGCTTCAGTTTGTATTACTGTACAATGTAATAATATGGTTGTCACGTATTAAATAATCGTAATAATAATACATATTTTTATGAATTAAAAAGTGATATACCTAAAGGTACATAAATAATACAGAATATATTATTTTAGTCCGTTTTCCTTTGAAAAAACCTGAGTTGGTACCTTTGATACCGATCTTTGAACAAATCGACATCAAACGCATCCCTAAATTTTAACTGAAACATAAACATAACCTGCGGCTCCAACTGTCATATAGTTCAATTTGTCAGATTTGCGAGCGAAAATTTTACATTCTACCGGCAAAATGGTTTGTCTTTATAAGCAAGTGAAGTACATGTACGAGCAAGAGCTCTACTCCAACTCCATAACGCTGGTAAGCACCACGACAATTATTTAATTCACGGGGAATTGTCCCATATATAAAATTTTCTTATCCGCGCCATTAAGAAATCCTGTTTTTAATAATTATTGTTAATGGTTATTTCATCATTAATTGCAAATATCTCGCAAGCAACGGTGTTAAGTTTTATTTAATAATGAAATACCCACATTTACTGCAAACGTACAGTTAAAAATAACATTATTTGTAATGTTTTCAGGCAGCGATGGTTGTATCCATAGGAGAGAACAATTTTGGTGAATACATTTCACCTCAGGACACCTTCCAAGTTTACTGCTATTACGGTGACTCCCTGTTCCATCTGCAGCACTACAGGAAGGCGGAGACCATCTACAGGAAGTATGAAATCTGCCACTTTTTAAATTTCATCGTCGTCTAAATATACTTAGATATTTTGTTTATTTTCTCTCTTATTAATTTTCAAAATGGCCTCTTCAAACTTGTTACAATACCATATTATGTTATAATTAACTTCTTTGGTTTTACTTTTAATGTTCGAAAATTTTCAATTTTGACTGACTACGTTAAAAATGTTGTTAATAAAATGCATATAAATGACAAATACATATATATTAGTAAGGTTTGTTAAATATTATTTTAGTTGTACATTTGATTAATTTGTTTATTGTTCAGGGTTCTTGTAGTGATTCGGCATTATTTATTAATTATTGCAAGTGGTAAATATTATTTCATTGCTACTTAGATATTCAACCAAACATAATTCCTTATTTAGTTAAACAAGTTTTACTTTTATTTAAAAAATTATAGAGAAATGTATCACATTAACGTTCTTAATTTTATAAAATATATAAAACAAAGTAATTTGACAATGTAGAATTATTATCTTAAAACATTGCCTTGGGTCGACGTATCTAAATGTAATAATTTCGTTGTCTGTCTGTAAATTCGTAACTTGCTGGAATTAAAGCTTTAGATTATATTAGATTGTGACACGCAATGGTTCAAGCAACATGCAACCGTGACACGCCAACCAAATTACCGTGATTTTTCACAGATGTACGTAATGTGTAAAGTAGAAATCAGAATCCAGAAAAGAAAAATCACATTAAAATATTGATGTGCTGGGCACCTTTCCGGCGTAGCTCGAGGCTCGATACTGAAAGTTGAAAGTGTGTTGTCTTCTGGGAAGCTATCTGGCAACATGAAAAATATTCTAAGAAACAAATTAATGCAGACGGGAAAGAATTGAAAGGAAAATTCATGACTTTTATTTTGTTTTCAGAGCTCTGCAGTTGCGTAAATCTATGCTGAAAAACCGCGGGCAATCCAAGCCCCAGGAAGGCGGGGGAACCAGCAAGGAGTATAACCCTGACCTGGAGATCAAATACAAGATGCATCTTTGTTACGTTCACATGAGGCAGACGCAGTCCTCCATAGATATCCTGCAGAGCATTTCAGGTAGAATCTTGGTGTCTCCATAGTAAAGAATTTAATGTTCTCAATTTAATTCAACATTGGAAAATAAATTTCTGTTACTAATTTTCACAAATATGAAACACTTCACTGAGTTCTGTCTCTCTCTCACATTTATTGTTTTAGATTAACCTTGCCTTCCCAGAAGGGCATTCATGTTCCCCAGAGATCACTTTAAACTCGATAATTATGTTAACGATTTTGTTCTTATTTTTTGTAATTTTTACAACAATAGTAACAAACATTTTGCCATTTATTATTTTTTAAATTTCCAAGCGTATAATATTTAAAAATATTATTTTCAGCTAAGTCATCTACGCGTGGTACATACACCTGCGCGTGTTCATACCATATACATTTGTCTTATTTTTTAGTTATTCTGCTTATTATTTGTTTCACTCTAACTAATGCACTGGGATACCACAGATGCAAATAGTGAGACAGCTATACTGCGCTGCATTCGTTTGCTTGTTTGATAAGGTGCGACCATTAAATCTGGCATTCGGACAAGAGATGTACGGCGAGGTGGTTGGGCCGCGTCACTCTGGGGTATTTCGATATCCCGCTTCAGACCACACGGAAGTTTTTTGGACGCTTAGTGATGAAAAAGTTAAGATGATCTTCATCAATGTAGTTATTATCCTGAGATAGTGCTGTTAACACATCTGAACAATCTTTGTCGGCATGATATCTGGAAAAAACTGCAAATAAACATGAAGGCTTGCCATGAAAATTTAATTTTGAATTTCATGTGTAAACTCAAATAAATTGAAAACATAAATATGTAATTAAAATCCCATTAACCTATTTGCTGTTCCCGCACGGATTTGGTGAATCCTACGCAATACATGCTGCGCACCAGCGCTCTCTGCTCTCTATGTTACATTACAAACATTTTATTTTAATGTGTTCGGCAAATACTTATGTATTGTAATTATTTTTTTTAACACGTAAGATATTTTTCGTGTTCGTCCTAATTTGTAAATATATTTTCTTGCATGACTACATTCTGATGCATATTTATTTAATTACCCAGCAAAGCAACGCACCCCCAAGATAAACATGTGCCTGGGCCAGGCGTACGAGCGAGTGGGCCTGGTCCGCCCGGCGGCCACCGCGTACAGGGAAGCCCTGCGGGCGTGCCCCCTGGCCATAGAGGCGGCCGACAGACTTCTGAAGCTGATGGTGCGACCGGCCGAGGTGTTGGCTATCGTGAACGAAGGTATACAATGTTAAACTTAACCAACGAGTATTATAACTTACTGATTTGGATTATATGCGTGGTGCAACATTTTTTAATATTCAATCTGAATAAAGATATTTGACAGATGTATCATAGAGACGAAACTGTCTTTTAAATGGGAAAGTTGGTATGGAAGTCTTTTCGGGCGTTCATAGGGTTTACAACCTATTGTACGGCTGTCTTAAGTGATCACTTTACACAGTGTAACGTTCACCAACTCCACCCATGATCGACTATTGTTTCATATGTGATTTGTATTTTTACTACTGCCACCTGCAGATGAAAACTTTGTCATTCTCATAATCCAGTACAGATGTCGCCATTGATCTGAATACTTTTTAGTGGCCATGTACAGGGTGTCTCATAGCAAGTAGCAAAAACTTCAGGGGAGTCTTCTTTACTCAAGTTTGAATAGAAAATATTCTTTACACTTTACAATTCGACAGTTATGGAGATGAGCGATATCAAAGTATGTAGAGACAGCAAAGCTGAGAAAGATATCGAAAGGAGAGCGACTGCGTGTAACAAAGTTAATGGTGCTCTGAATACCATTATGGCCAATAAGAACCTGTCAAAAGAAGCAACACTTGCGGTACGTAATGGCGTTTTAGTGCCAACTCTGATGTATAGAAGGCAAGCCTGGAATTGGCAAAAAAGGAATGAAAGTAGTCTGAATGCGGTCACAAGGCGCTTGAGTGGAAAATCTTTGGTCGATAGAGTGAGGATTGAACAAAAGTAGGTAGCAAAAGTGCTGTGCCAAGATAGAAGAGTATGGCGTTATATCCTCTCTGCCTACCCCTGCGGTAAAACGGCATGATGGTTAGTTAGTTAGTTAGTTTTATGCATATTTGTGAGTGTTGGAATATGATTGGGAGAGGTCAAAGAATTTCATTAACGATATGCCTCTCGAGATATTCTGAAGATGGCGAGTGCAAGAAGGCCGCAGTGGACCGGTAAGAGCGAGGGTAGATGAGTGCAAATCTTTTATTTCGTTCGGAAGTAGCCTTTATTGAATTAAACAGTTCCAAAAATATCTTAAAGCAATCAAATATTTTCAGCTGACGTTTTCTATCCATTTGCAGTTGCCACTGGCCCGGACGGAGCGCTGGTGACGGCCTGGCTGAATGCCCGTGCGCACTTCCACATGCGCGAGTGGACGGCGAGCGTGCGCGCGCTCAAGGTGCTGGACCAGCCGGGGGCCCCCCTGAGGGGTTGCCCCATGCTGCTGGTGGCTCTGGGGGAGGTGCAGTACTACTCGGGGGACACCTCGCAAGCCATCATCACCTTCCAACGGGTAAGAGAGTGTTGGGAGATCTCATTTTTACCAGCTGATTTATTCTCTGTTTTCTTTTCTTGTTTCGAGACTTGCATGTAGCAGTGGCATCGTGGAAAGATGTCTAAAAGATGATCCTGAAATAGTCTACGTGGCCTCACGGCTCATTGAGAGTCTGCGCCTGATCTGTAACTCGGCACCAGATGTCTCTCCCGGATCACCATCACTCCGCTTGGAGACGGGAAATTTTTGTAACATAGGGCTAGCAAGCAAGCTTAAGCAAATTCACTAGTAAAGAACAAAATAGAGTGTTTTTTTGAAAGATATATAACTTTAAAATGAAATAGATCATAAAATTGTGGTAATGGCTGTCGTATTAGCTTTATTAAAAAGATCATTTTATGTCATTAGTGTTAAAGTATGATTACAGTACCACAATTTTCAATATAAATTTGCACAATATGCAGGCGCTGTTCATAAGTCTTTTCATGATGAAATGGCAAACCAAACTGAGCATAAATCAGTTGTCAGCTGTCAAATTGGCTGTCAGTGGAAAAAGTATAGCCAGTTCGAAAAACAAAACCCCAAAAAACACCCCGTATATTTAAACACTAATGGCATAAAATTATCACTCCAATAGAGCCAATACCACTATGTGTTTAATTTCATTTATAGTTCTATACTTCTTAAAAAAATACCCTTTGCTAAAACCAAAACGATTATTTTAATAATGCAATTTATTTTTCCTGTCAGGCTCATGCGGCAGACCCGCTCATGCGCCGCGGACTGGGCCTGTACGCCGCGTGCCTGGCGCGCGAAGGCCGGCTGCGCGAGCGAGAGTCCCGCCTCGTGCCGCCCTCGCTGCCCGCCTCGGAGTATGCGCGCGAGGAATGGCTGGTGCTGGCGCACTCGCACGCGGAGAAGCGTAGGCTGCCGCGCGCCGCTTACTTTGCGCAGAAGGCCTGCATCATGGACCCCCGGGATCCAGAGGCCTTATTGCTCAAAGGTTCGTGTTTATTTTGTTATCGGTTTTATCAGATCTCCACTTGATGCTAATTCCTTCATTCTTCACTCTATCTTGCGTGGATTTTTCCACACTTTGACTCTTCATATTTTGACACACCTGATTGACCATATTTCCACTGCTTTTCAGTCTAATTTCGCCCTTGTTTCGACAATCCCAGGTTTCATATTTATATATTAGTGTTGGCACCAGATGGTGCATACTGTAATTCAACCCTTCTGAAATTGGTGATCGATGGTAATTCTGAAGTGTGGAGAAAAGCGTCTGTAGAAACAAGAAAAGAGAGAAAATAGGCAAGACTGTAGAAACAGAAAAAATTGACACATAATTGAGGATTTTACAGATCTCTGTATATTTTACAGTAAATAAAAAATTACTGGAATGGTTCAGAAGTCAGTCAATCGTACCCGACTGTTGGCAAAATAACATTCTATATACAGGGTTATTTGTAAAACATTAATAACCTCGCAGGGCTATATTCCTGCCTTGATCGTGTCATTACAGTAACTCATATCGATTACGAAAAATTCATTTGTTTCATTACAAGTTAAATAAAATGATAAAAACCCTGAAAAAATTCCAGTTGGAATGATTTCCAATTGGAATTCGAAGGTTTTTATTTTTTTATTTGACTTGTATTAAAGGAAATGAATTTTTCGTATTCGATATGAGTTACTGTAATGATAGTCCAACGTTTTAAGTCAGAAATATTTTTTTTAAATGCAAACTTTGATGTCGCATATCTCCTTAACTATTGATATTAGGTCATAATAGTTTGAACATTTTCGACTCATAATCAAGGCAGGAACATAGTCCTGCGAGGTTATTAATGTTTTACGAATAACCCTGTATAAAGGTCGACATAACCTCTACACGAACTAAGTAAACGAAAATCCAGCACCCGTTAAATCAACAGTGAAATATTTCACAAGAAACAGCGAATAATGTGTTCAAAGGATGTGCGAATATTATATATATAAGTTCATCGATAGTGACAATTAGTCCGAATTACATAGCACTGCTCCAGTTAAGTTCATGATATTTTCTTTACATTTTATAATATCTAGTCCCACAAAACGTCTAAAGAGGCGTTTGTCTGTAGGTTCATTTTTACAATTGAATTTTACAGTATTACTAAGTATTTTTCACTTTATAAACATAAGAGATAAAAAAACGAAAACAATTTAGTACAAAAAACAACATAAAAGATATTTTCAATACAAAGTTAAAAATTTTAAGCAAATTAAGAAAAGTGAAGGAAAAAATAAATATATGTATGTGCATACCAAATTAAGAAAAGAGCAGTAAATACAGAAAATAGCAAATTAAAAATATATCTACGATGACGAACGTCTCGCCACCATCGCACGCAGGTCGGATATTAGAAAGAAAGATTTTCCTTACCAATCGCCGCCGATTAATGATTAACAGTAAATGTCACTCGAGATGCACTGGGCCAAAGCTAACTACGACACAGTGGACAAATTGTACTTGCGGTTTCCTGGTAAGTCGGGTGCCGCTTCAATCGAGATTGTCATGGCTTCGTCGAATCCGGAACAGTTGGTGTGTCTCTTCCGGAAGGCTAAGTTGAACTGATGTTGAACACACACGAAGAGTAATGTCCGTTCTCACCGAAAAAACGACACCTGACACGCTTTTCAACTGTCACTGGGCGGATTTTTAAAAATTCGAATCCTGACTAGCGAATGGCGCAGAACACATCGGGCGCTAGCGCAATCAATCAAAATCATGGTGCGGCCTGCGCGCGGCGATTATGAAACAACATATATAGCAAAAATTAAGGAAAGAGAATGAAATATATATATATACATATTATTATTATTTATTATTATTATTATTGATAATGGGCAGGCAGCTTAAGCTGATAGGCCCATATCACTGTCTCTCATTTGAATATCCAGCCTATTCTTAAATTGGTTGACACTGGCTGCAGACACAACATCCTCGGGCAAACTGTTCCACATATTGACCACTCTATTGCTTAATGCATGCTTTCTTGGGTTACACGAGAACCGAGACTTGTTCAACCTCAGATGATGTCCTCGAAGGCCCACATTAGTGTTAAATGCAAACATATCTGTCATATTAGGAATATTGTAGTAGCCCGATAGAATCTTGAATGTCTCGATGAGGTCACCTCTTGCTCGTCGCTCCTGAAGAGTGGGCAGTTTCAATACTCTCAGCCTTTCCGCATATTCCAGGTTTTTAAGACCCAAGGGCAATTTTGTGGCTCGTCTCTGAACATTTTCCAGTAAAACTATATCTTTAACAAAATATGGATTCCAGATCTGAGAGGCATATTCGAGGAGAGGCCTCACATACGTCTTATAAATAGTTGTGAATAGTGGTACTGTCAGATGTTGGAATGATCTTCTCACTAAATACAAAATAGAGTTAGCCTTCTTAACCACACTCGCTATGTGCTCACACCATTTAAAGTCCTTGGTAATAGTAACACCCAGATCCTTCTGCGAGACCACTGACTTAATCAGGCTTTCGTTTAAGGTATACTCAATATTTGGGTTATTCTTGCCGACATGGAGAACACAACATTTGTCAACATTAAGACATATGAGCCACTGCTTTGTCCACTCCGATAATTGATTTAAGTCTCTCTGTAACACCTCATGGTCAGTAAGGGGGTTACCGAAATATTTTGTGTCATCAGCAAAGAAACTCACAGTGGACTGGACAGCAGCACGAAGATAAAATAAAATAATGTATAAAATAAAGAGAATTGGTCCCAGCACACTCCCCTGTGGAACTCCACTTAAAACTACTTGCGGTGCAGATAGAGAGTCACCCACTCGGACAGCTTACATCGTACATGTATCACTACGTATTACACGTAACATACATCACTAATTATTCATTGTCATTATCATAAGCAACTTTAATTAATTTCAAGTGTTTCAAGTGCTTCCCACCACTGCAATCCCGTGACAATATAATCATTGCTGCTTAAATTGCTGTTATTTTCAATTTCTTGCACTTTTCCGCAGGCAATATATTACTGGGCATGAAGAAGTACCCCGAGGCCCTCGCTCACTTCCGGGAGGCCCTGCAGTCCGCCCCGGGACGATACGAGGCGTACGCTGGGCTTGCTGAGGCGCACCTTGCTCTCAGGAGGCCGCGCGACGCTGCAGCGGTGGCCGCGAGTGCGTGCAAGGCCCTGCCCAATTGCCCCAGAGCTTTGACGGTGAGTAGCTCGTCTATTCATCGAGCAGCTCACCGAGTGTTGGCATGCAATGTTCTGGGAAATATTTGAAACTTAATAACCCCAAGTAATTTTTGCCGAGGAACGAACAGTATAAATTGACATTTTGTGATTTCAAATCACACAATTATTAACAATCATATTATATTGGTAGTATGATTATCTGACGCCCTATCTTCGGCATGCGATTTGCACAAGACAGACCAAAGAAATGCAATATTCACTAAGTCTAAAATTGAATGTTAACTGTTATGTATCTCGATGTACATGTGTTTGTGTGTGTGTGGGCCGGTCCTAGAGACCGCATGGGAGAACACAGGCATTCCAGATTTATGGCCTAGCTTGTAAAGACATACAATCGCAAAAGGAACCAGTGGTAATACTGGACTCTCACAATAAACAGGAGAAAATATAATAAATGTTCAAGTTTTTTGTTTGTAACATTGTGGAAATTCATTTTTAATATTTAAAAAAATGAGGGTAAACAACACTGTTTTATTCCACTATATTTATTTTGAATTGTTAGAACGTTTTCGGGATTTCTCCCATTGTCAATAACAACACTTTAACAACTAAATTAAAAATAATTTGAGACAGAATTTATAGGGATTGGGTGGGTGTAATGGTGGTGGGGGTCAGGGGCGGTGTTAAAATGGATAGGAGTGGAGAGGTTATGGGTGGTATCTGGATGTTAATTATTATTTTTAATTTATAATTATTTTTAATTTAGTTGTAAAGTGTTGTTATTGACAATGGGAGAGATCCCGAAAATCTAACAATTCAAAATAAATATAGTGGAATAAAACAGTGTTGTTTACCCTCATTTTTTTAAATATTGATAATATAATGTGTGAGTGATTCAAAGATTTATTATAAACATATAATAAACTAGCATTATTTATCCAGCGGCTGTATCATTTGCCAGTGGAAATATAAGAAAAATGAATTTTAAATTAAAGATTTTATTCAAAAATTATATATATTTATTGTAAAATTCTCTCATATATAGTATCAGGAAAAGAAGCTTAATGCTGCGGAAGTCCAATGAAACATGTTGGCTTCGTTTTGATATTTATTAGGTTTACAATAAGTTCCTGCGACAATAATTCATTATGCAAATAAGGTAAAAGATTTACATGGCGGTAGCTGTGTGGTAAGAAAGCGACCGCAAAATGGCACCTCAAGCTTTATAACATTCGCTCTCTCTTTTTTCCATGCCGTCTGTCACTCTCATTCATCGGACAGACGTCACGCAGATACATTACATTTATCCTTCTCCGAACAAGTTGTCACAACTCTGTGTTCATTTTTGCATCCTTCAGCTGTATGCTAACGTGCTGATCAAGGAAGGGGGAGGAGGCGGTGCTGTGAGGGCCAAGGCCCTGTTGGAGAGAGCCCTAGCCCAGGACGAGACTCACCTTCCCGCAGCGCTGGCTCTCTCCCGATTGCTGGACACTGACGAGGATCCGCAAGCCTCGATAGACCTCCTCGAGAAACAGGTAGGCAAATAATTTTCCAAAGGATTCATTTCTCATTTACACATTCAGTGGCGAGGAACTTGCATTCAAAAATTTCTTTTTGGCATTACTACCTTTGCTTTTACGCCTTTTACTTTTATCTTCAAATGCCACCACTATGGAAAGATTCAACCAATTAATAAATATATTAGAAATAAAGCAAACTTATCAATTATGTCCCACCCAGGTGTCAATCTGCCCTTCGGCCGCACTGCACCAGGCACTGGGAGAGGCGTGGGCGCGCAGGGGCGGGCCCAGCGGAGCGGAGCGCGCTCTTCAGCACTACGTGGCAGCCCTGGCTCTAGAACCGGGCAGCCGAAGCGTGTTAGATGCGCTAGCGCAGCTGGACCGGGCGCCCCAGCACACGGCCAGCAACGCAGCCCATCCTGGTTCGTAACTCGACCCTAGAACCATCCACCTACCCGAGAAGAATTGAATTACATCTCATAATATTTGTGTGCTTTGGCCGGTTTTGAAAGCAATTTGTTTTCTTCGTTAGTCAAACAACTTACAATTTTTGCCTTTAATTTTTAAAACAATTCTTGTACCGGACCATATAAATATAACAACATTATAGAATGAAAAGATATGCAAAATTTAATTAGCTATTTTTGATATTTTGATTACTTTACGTGCTTAACATATTTCAAACAATTTCAAATTACCTAATATATAACCAACGTTACATATCAATTAAAACCAACAATCATCATCCAAGTCAGACCCTCATGACTGGAGGATCATGTTATTCATGATCTCCCGTCCTCTTGACTATTCTCTCGGCATCCTGCAGATGGTAGCTTTTTCCGTTTGGTCTGTCAGGATATTCCTCTTATACAGCTTCGTCTCTATAAGACATCTATAATTTATCGTAATAAATTCTCTCATTATTTATTTTCAGGTGTTGAAGATAGCGACACAACGTACGACCTTGTGGCCGAGCCCAATCTCCCCAGCGACACGAGCAACGGTCAGGAAGAGAGCGAAACGGAGGCTGTTTGGAGCGACATGGATCTGGAAGTGCCCTGAGCCTAACCACGCATCGCCGAGGATATTACCATACAGCGTGCTGCATTCGGTTAACCCAACATATTTATACAATAGAACCTCGTTAATTAGAATTTCAAGAGACCCAAAAAAATCATTTCGAATAATACAGAATCCTATAAAACTCATCAAACAGCCATATGTATTTTTGCATATTTCAAGAAATCATTTTAAAATGCAATATTTATTACGCTAATACAAATATTGCAACATTTCTATTACTAAAGTACCCGATATTGGCATACTTGTTCTCACTTGGGAAAAAAATCAAATATCAAAGAAAAAACAATTATGTGACCTAAAATGTATTGATTTATGACGCGAGGGGCTAAAAAATATTTCTAATTACAAATTATCAGGATTTTCAAATTATCAACTATGAAATTAACATTTTGGGACTTGTGTGTTGTAAAAAATTCAAATTATGGCAAGTTTCGATTTTTTGAGTTTCGAATTAACAAGGTTTTACTGTAATACAATTAGATTATTCGGTATTCCGACTCGATTGGTCGATTGATCAGTCAAATAAATTAATTAATTACATATTTAATATATGAATTGTAATAATTATCATGGATGGCTTGCGTAATAGTGTATATATTATCTACTACAGTGTAATATTTATTATATTTTCTTATGATATTTATTTTCGCTGTCAATGTGTCCTGACAAAGAGTGCCATCTGTTAACAATTGTATGTATTAGTTAATTTTTAAAGAAATCACATTGTGTATGTGAAGTTCAAATTTTCAGAACATGTTTTTAATTAAAACAAATTTAAATTAAATCACTTAGAAATCAGAGAAAAAATTATGTATAGAAAAAATATAGGGTGTTATTTTTAGTGGTATAGAACTTTAAAATGAAATAAAACATAAAAATCGTGACAATGCCCTGGTATTGACTTTATTGAAAGGTAATTTTATGCCATTAGTGTTTAAACATAGTAATAATAAAGCCATGTATTCACTAGGGGACAAATTGCCCCTCAACATCACGCGCGGCTTAGAGCCTACGTGACGTTGCAACGTCGCACACTGTTCCGCGAAGTCGCGCACAACATAGCGCGGCATTTCTACGTGCCGTGGCAACGTTGCCAGCGCACGGTACTCGAGCAAGCTCACAGCGACATTGCGCCGCGCGTCAGTACCACGTGGTATGTTTACAAGTAAATATGCATGCGCTGTATCCGTCAACATGACATAAGTGTGGGAAAATGCAATTTTTCCCCAACTCATCGAGATCTACCAAAGCCATACAATGTTGTGGGACGTGAATATAAAAATAAAATTTTAAAAAATGACGCGAGGGAGAGCATAGCAAAAGTTCCGTCAGACATTCAATACACGCATATGATTCGACATACGCAGCTGTCATCATAACCTCATCGGGCGACATTTCCGCGACAAGTGATATGTCGGTCCCGGTGTGTACACGTCAAATGACCATGTCATTGTCCCGAAACATGAGCGTAGATGTTGATGCGACATGCCGCGCGGAATGTTTCGCGATTAGTCCCCTAGTGAATTAATGGCTTTAGTGTTTGTTTTTTCGAATTGACAACACTTTCCAGCAACATTTCAAATTTGGCAGCTGGCAGCTAATTTGTTTTCATTTTGGTTTGCCATTTCACCATGAAAAGACTTATGAACAACGCTTACAAATTGTGTAAATTTATTTCGAAAATCGTGGCATTGTAATCATATTTAAACACTAATGGCATAGAATTATCTTTCCAATAAAAGCAAATACCATAGCCATTACAAAGATTTTTATGTGTTTTATTTCATTTTAATGTTCCATGTCTCTAAAAAAACTAAAGTTTTTCAAAGAATATTGTAATATCCAATGAAACCACAGATGTCTCACTTAGCAAACATACAAAGATGAAATTTAAGGACTTTAATTTTTCCGTGCATATGTTTTTCTGTCTACCTTTCAAAGTATTTTATGTATATTCAAGAACACATTCTTATTGTGAAGTTGCAATTTTTACAGAACAAAGTTCTGTGAAATTTAAAACCAAATTAATTAATCAATTAGAAAGACAGAGAAAAATCAAATCCACGAAAAAATATTTGGCTGGTACCAGGATTCGAACCACGGATCTCGTCCTTTCTGGGGCAGGCGCATTAGGTCGATATATTTACGGAAGTATACAAGTTTCTATAGCGTAATTGGATAACGCCTGCCCCGGAAAGGAGGAGATCCGTGGTTCGAATCCCGGTAGCAGCCAAATATTATTTTGCGGATTTGATTTTTCTGTATGTCCTTCTAATTGATCAATTAATTTGGTAATTTATCTAATTAAATTTTTTTATACAGTGTTTGCAAAGTCACTTTGCCATTTAAAATACTTTTATTTATTTATATCTCTACGTGAAAAAGAATATAAGTCTTGCAAACGATTCTTGTTTTCATCATCACAATTGCGAGCTTAATGTATAGGTAAATAAAAATCTAATTTGTGTAAGATATTATGTTCAAAAAAATATTTTTTATATTATTTAACTGTCTACCACAAATCTACCGCAGTTTAATATTTATTTACAATATTTATCCTGTATCACTGATACCACCTGTACATATCATAAATTTTATGTCTTCTAGTCGATACTTCATTTTTTGTACTTGTTATGTGGCTGAAATAAAGGATTTATTGTCTCAAAACTAATTTTAACGCCTGGTCAAGCAATACAGATATCCATAATGGATCAAGTAAAATATCCAATGGTAAATCATTGTATAAAAAAAAATTTGGAAACAGTAGAACCTTGCTAATAAGAAATTCAAGATACAAAAAAAAAGCGATGCGATTGCAAAATTTGTCAAAAATCGTAGAACTCATGAAAAAACAATTAATTTTGTGAAAAATGTCTATTTTTGCAAATACAGTAAAAGCTCGTTAATACAAACAACTATAATTCGAAATTCGGTATAATTCGAAAAATTTAATGATATTTTATCCCCCTCAAATGAATTTTCATACAAAATGCTTCCTATAATTCGAAAAAATGGCTAATTCCAAATACGAAAAAAATTTCAGACAAAATTATGAAATTTGACACAAAAGTCATTTGTGTAAATGTTAACATTTTCTCACCATTTGCTAGTGTTTTTATACCTGCGCTGACGGAAATGACCGCTCACAGGCCTTTGATCATCTATATGACAGTAATAAAAGTCATAAAACATCCCCAACTGGCCGGTGGCCGCGCGCACAGGGTAAGGCTGTTTAAGGGTACGCGCGCACTAGCGCTGCGGCATAATGTCGCACCGCAGTGTTGTAACAAAGGCTTTTGAATCGTAGTGCGCGCACTCAGCGGCAAAATAACGCAGCAGCGAAAAATCGGTGAAATGTTACAACTCTCTTGCGGCGCGGCGGTCAGCGGCAAAAAAACGCATCTTTTTAAAGTCATGACCGCGCGCGCTACGCGCTGTTTCGCTGTACCATATATTTTATGTGAAAGAACAATGGGCTACAAGCAATAATTCTGCTGATCTAGATGAAGATTTTAATATTGAAATGCTAATTACGAAAGTTGAAAGAAGACCACCATTGTATGATATCACATTAAACATTTCTGAATGGAGTATTTTTATATGTGATAGAGGTCCAACTAGTTTTAAAAGTTCATAAAAACATTCTTTATTCATTCGATAATATTGGAAGAATTTTTCGTTAAGTTCACCAAAATATTTTAAAGAACTGCCCGTAAATGATCGGCGGCATTATGCCGTAGTGCGCGCGCCTGCTGTTTTCGCCGCGCGTCATAATGTCGCAGGTTTTTTCGCCGCGCGGCGAAAAAACGCTAGTGCGCGCGTACCCTTATGACTGCTGTTTTATGATATCCCGCCAAAAGACGAGATTAGTTGAAATTTTGTCGCCAGTTTTGGAGTTTTAAATTGTTACATCTTTGTGTTTTATTAAGATTGAAAATATATCGCGTGAAAACATTATGTCATTGACTTTTTTTTGTGCTTTTATCTGTGATTTCCGTGAAAACTTTCGATATTTTAGTCTCTTCATTTACGATTTTAATATATTTTTTTTTATTTGATAAGTGTGAAGAATATTAGACATTTTATTACGTTCACGTGTTAGATTTTAGTTATTTTCGCATCTTATTTTCACTAGTGTTTCGTTTCAAATTAAAATGGCATCAGTTCGCAGCGCGTACAAAACTTTAACTATTTCTATGAAAATGGATTTGATTAAAGACGTGGACAGAAAAATTGAGAAATAAGGGCAAGATTGCGTAAAATACGGTATCGCCAATTCGACTGTTTCAACAATTCTAAAAAATCGCGCCAAAATTGAAAAGCGCAGTGAAGTGATGTACAATATTTGCTGTTTTCATTTTTTCTGTTTTAAAATTGAATTGATGTCTCAAGATCACATATCAAAGTAAATTGTTTTAATTTTATTGAAACAACTGACAAAAATGAATGCAATATTGGCCAAATAAATGTGTTTAAAAATACATGTTAAAAAATGCATCTGTTTGTACACTTGGAAATGTTTAGAAAGTGTGTTGATGGTTTAAAAAATTCCTACTAATTCTACTTCCCTAATTCGAAATTCGAATTTTTTTGTTGAATTTCGGTCCCCTGAATTTCGTATTAAAGAGCTTTTACTGTACATATCAAGAATTCATTTCGAAAACGCGATATTTATTATGCTAATACAAAAGAACGTGATATTTCTATTACTATTTACTGTTCCCTCTTGCAAAAAGTATCTAAATAGTTTCGTCAAATTTCAAAAAAAAAATGGAATTACGTAACTTGGAATGTTTATGGCGCAAGGAGCTAAAAATTATTTTGAATTATGAATTGCCGTCAATAATCTACCATGAAGTTAACATTATGGGATGTGCGGGTTATAAAAATTTGAAATTATAGCTAATTTCGAATTATCGGGTTTTCACTGTGCGTAGACACAATAATATAGAAAAAAAAACAATATGTATTGCATTTCTTTTACAGACTGTATTTTTAAACTTCCATAGTATATTATAAATGTATATTTGCTAACAAAAAACTTCATTACTCCAAAAGATATACATACATAAATGTATTGCATGTTTTGAATGAATCATTTACATATTTAACTATTTTATTTTGATATACCGTGCCATTATTAGATACCAGCTTGTTCAAAAAATCATTACAAACTATTTTATTTCTAGGTATTTTATAAAACATAAATATTATAAAACTACGAAGGTTGGATCTGTATGTGCATTTGATGTATGAAATGATTAAGGCCCGGTTGTTTCAAATTCGATCAAAGTAAGCGTAGAGTTTAAACTGAAATTTTACGTTCTCCACCAATCAGACGATCCGTTTTCGTAAAAATCTATGCTTTTATCGACCGCTTACTTTGATCGAACTTGAAACAACCGGGCCTTAGTTATATTATGGTTTTACACCACTTTGAGGCTTCAAAAATATCTTCAAATTCAAAAATATTTTTTGACATAGATAACTGTAGCATATACAAAATTTGTTTAACTATCATTATTTATTATTTTGAATATTCAGAGTTATGTGCCATCCTGCAAAGGCCCTTCTTCGTGACGCGCGCAGCGCTGGTGGAGATATCGCCAGAGTTTGAGTGAAATGAAAAAGTGAATTATTTTATCGTTAAATTATGTAAAGTCTCATGTAGGATATTGAAGAAAAAGAAATTGTGCAAATGAGATAGTTTCAAAATAATTTTATTTTATTCTTAAAAAAATCATATTCCACATCATAGATAATGTCATTAGAATGATGTGTGCAAAATTTGAACGAAATCAGCCAAGGCTCGGTTATATCAAGTAAGATCAAAATAAAAGTTCGTTTAAAGCATAGATTTTTGCATTCTACACCAATCAAACAACCCTTTTCCGTAAAAAAATCTATTCTTTAAACAAACTTTTACTTTAATCCAACTTGATACAACCGGGCCTAAGAGTTTTTGAGATATTTTCTCCACCAATCTGTGAAAGGAAATTTGGAAAAAAATATAAAGAATTATGAAATTCGTTAAAAAATTCACCTATTCAACTTTTGAATGAGCGATGACTCAAATTATTCTTAGGCCTGAATTCAGAGTCAATACTTAGATGATTTAAAGGTTAAGGTATGCCTTAAAAGTGAATTTTGCACTGAAAAGTTGTAAAGCAAAATGTCAAGGTGGTGTAACCCTTTAGGCCATGCGAGTGGAAAGGTGTCGATGGTCCAAGGTGAAGTCAGGCTGTAATCGCAGTAATAATGATTCAACAGAAACGCGTAAAAAATTTCATTGAATGTATTCAAACAAAATTACAAAGTTATTTAGAATGTGCATTAAAATGACTTGGAGTTCGTAGCAAACACAGCTGTCGGTCCAGACGACGGAAAGAGAGCGAAAAGCTTGCTGTACGCTAACAGATACTCAAAAATTACCAGAAAGCCATTGTTTCATTAATTATCCAAGCATTTGATAATAATTTATATATTTTCTTTGATCTAAGTTCATGTCTGCTGGATAAAGACCTCTCTACATCATCAGTCATTGATCTAGCAAGTCGAAGCATGACACGCTGAACGTTTATGTATAGAGCGTCTTTTCAGCTATAAGTGTGATTCTGTTGCGAGCATAAATGAGGGGACGATGGATTTCCAATGTGATAGAATTTTCCATAATTTAGTGTGCCATCATACGACAAAATCCATTATGTATTGTACAAATCATACTGTTGCCATATTTTGCTGCTATAGCAAGCTTTCAATTTTAAGTAAAAAAAAAATTATAATTTTTATTTAGTCGAGGGATCCACCTATTGTTCTGTATTTATTGAGCATTTATATTCATTTCAATTATGTATTTCGTAAATGTACTTGACAAGACCAAATATATACTTCATAGACTTAAGCTAAATATTTACTCTGTGTACCTATAATTTAGTGTTTAACATGTAATCAATATGGATGTTTCATAGCACAATTGTTCTCAGCACTGCACTTCAAAAATCATTTTTCCAATCATAGTTGATGACTTTTACCATTACTTATATGCTGGCACTATTTATTTATTTATATGTAACCTGTAAATAAATACTTTTAAATGGATATAAATTTTTTCTTTCACCTTTTCTCTCCAGTACTGTAAATTGAGTGGTTGCCTCTAATTATGTGAATATCTCTGTAAATATACTAATATACTGAATACAGAGTTCACATTTAAGGTAGTCCTCCGTAATATATGCAGGGTTATTTGTAAAACATTAATAACCTTGCAGGACTATATTCCTGCCTTGATTGTGAGTCGAAAATGTTCGAGTAACCATGACCAATGTTGCTTGATGCAAAGTTATGGATATACAGTTTGCATTTTTTTTTCAATACTTCTGACTTATTTTTTGTAAAATGTTGGACCATCATTACAGTAACTGTATTAATGATGACTGCATTCTAAACATTTTTTATTTTTTTGGATACTTCTGCCTTTGCTTTTATACCCCACAGTTGGACCCTGTATCTTTATGGGATTCTGTAAATTTTCCACCAGATTTTTCACCTCCAATACTACACTTCAAAAATGAAAAACTAAAAATTAGTGGCCTAATCATTTTAATTATTTTATTTCTACAACAGGACGTGAGACGCAATCACATTGTAGTAATCAAACAAAACAACACCAAAACAACAATCATATATTTATTGTGACCTCTGGTAACAGAACTTAGAGAAATCAATATAAGAATACCATTGGAGTACACTATGTACATTGCTACGTTTTATGCATGCTGTGTGTAGAGTTTTTCATTAAATTTAAATTAAAATGACTAGACATTTGAGATGTGGCTGAATCGAAATATGCTAAAAAGCTAAAGGTTGACCACATTACCAATGAAAACGTACTGAAACAGTAAAATAAAGACAAGAGAACGAATAACTGTCTCATTCTATATACAGGGTTATTTGTAAAACATTAATAACCTCACAGGACTATACTCGTGCCTTGATTATGAGTCGAAAATGTTCAAGCTATCATGACCTAATATCAATAGTTATTGAGATATGTGACATCAAAGTTTGCATTTTTTTTCAATATTTCTGATTTATTTTTTGTAAAACATTGGACTATCATTACAGCAACTAATATCAATTACGAAAAATTCATTTGTTTCAATACAAGTTAAATAAAATGATTAAAACCCTGAAAAAATTCCAATTAGAATGTTTTCCAATTGGAATTTGAAGGTTTTTATTTTTTTATTTGACTTGTATTAAAGGGAATGAGTTTTTCATACTTGATATAAGTTACTGTAATGATAGTCCAACGTTTTACAAAAAATAAGTCGGAAATATTGAAAAAAAATGCAAACTTTGATGTCGCATATCTCCTTAACTATTGATATTAGGTCATAATACCTTGAACATTTTCGACTCATAATCAAGGCAGGAGTATAGTCCTGCGAGGTTATTAATGTTTTCCAAATAACCCTGTATAATATGGAATGATGGAAAGCTACATATTCCGGATACATTCTCCACAGTGAGAAATATGAAAAGATGATCACAGCCTTGATTTGGCTGCCCAATCAGAGGCCAGGAGTGAGAGGTACAGAGCAGTGAGTCAGCAGTTGTAGACAGAAAGAAATTATCTCAGCTGCATAACTTATGAAAGTGGGTCGATGTCCAAAATGCTTTGCCAGCCAGCTTTACAGCAGACCAGATTATACAGGTCACTTCTAATTGTTTAATAATAAATTAGTATTTTAATACACAATATGTATATGTGTGTGTGTGTATGTATGTATGTATATGTGTATGTATGTATATATATGTGTTTATGTATATGTGTATATGGATGTGTATGTATATGTGTATATGTATATTTTTAGATGTAAGTTAATAATATGTATGCATTGAACATAATGTTTGTAATGTACATATTATGTAATAAATAAAAATTGAAATTGAAAAATTGAAAATGCCAGATACATTATACATCTTGCACAGGATAAATCGGGAAAACATTCGGTAGAGGGCGACACGCAAAAAAGAAAGCATAGAAGCGGTCAATGTGTGTCGTCATTATTGTGAGGCCAAAATCATAAACTGTAATTGAATCAATCACTGTTACTTTAGGTCACAACCACTAACGGTGATTGAATATTGATACTTAAGCGATTCCTACATAACAGATTATCCCTCTACTCCTATTTAACTGGAAACATAAATAAAAAACTAGCCCACAAAAACCAAAGCTTTATTATACTCCCTTTCTCATTTGTATTGTTTCCAATTTGATATTCTATTAACATGTTCCTCTTGCTTTAAATTCAAGTGGAAAATCTATTCCATGTATATTATTATCCTTAAAACTTATAGAATATTGAAAACGTAATAATTGGTATAGGGGGGCACGGTGTCGGTGAAACCGTTCAGACGGTCGGGCCCATGGCTCGAGTCAGTCTAGTTGAGACAGGTTTCACATCTTCTCCACGCGTCGGGCTCATTCGTATGGTTTCCAATTTGAAAAAACTGTTAAAATTCAAAAAATCCAAAATTATACTATAATTTCAAAAAATTTCAATTTCAAAAAATCCAAAATTATACTATAATTTATTTTTTTTAACGAAAATCTGATAGATTTTCTTGATCGTCGCCACGAATCTAATTGCAAAGTTTCAGCTCAATTGGATCACGGAAAAAGGGTTAAAAATCAATCCAAATTTTTTCGTCAGACAACCAACCAGACGATACGAGTTAAAAGAAAGGGAGTAAAAAGACGTCAAATTTTATAATATAACATTTTATTAAGATATCAATAAAATAAGAATGTTATATATTTTAATACATTTCCTATCATATTTCATATCTCTCCAAAATAACATAAAATGTTAAAACATAACTTTCGTTAATATCTAGTGACATCTTTTGCGAACGGGAAGAAATCATAGTTTATTTATTTAAAATTACTTAACAAAACATCCCATCTGCACTTCGCTGAAATTTAACACTACTTTGTTAGGCTAAATTAAAAAAAAAACAATGTACGTGTACGATAAGACTAGATAAATATAACTATAATATATATAGTTTAATTATTTTGGTATTTTCGTTAAATACTATAATTGAATATTTCTTCTACGCGATCAGAAATATTTCAATGAAATCACATTCTTCAAAAATCTGTCTTATAAATGTTAAAATTTATTTTAAAATTAAAACACACAGACATACATACACCAGGGGCATGCAGCGAGAACATTAAAGCACGGCATTATGTGCGCAAATATTCCGAAAAAAAATCTATCGCAATAAAATTATTATCTGAGTATTCAGATTTTAATATATCATAATAATCTGTCTTATAAATAGTTTATTTCTATGTTATTTTACAGAAAATGTGTCTACGTAAATGTCATGCCTCAATATACTCACCGCACGCGTCTGATATATACACACCTCACATTGGCAACCATGACAGAGCAGTTAAGGCTTAATTTAATTTGGACAGGGTGTACCAGAGCAGAAACTTGTCCGGTAGATTCCTGACTATGTTATGAGTCTAAAATGTTCAAGCAACCACGACCTAATATCAATAGTTATGGAGGTATGCAATATCAAAGTTTGCATTTTTTTTCAATATTTCTGACTTTTTTTTGCAAAAAGTTGAACTATCATTACAGTAACTTATATCGATTATGAAAAATTCGTTTTCTTAAATACAACATAAATAAAATGATAAAAACCTTGTAAAAAATGACTTTATACAATTTTTGCAAGGTTTTTATCCTTTTATTCGACTTGTATTAAAGCGAATGAATTTTTCATTATCGACATAAGATACTGTAATGATAGTTCAACTTTTTGCAAAAAAATAAGTAAGAAATATTGAAAAAAAAATTAAAACTTTGATATTGCATATCTCCATAACTATTGATATTAGGCCATGGTTGCTTGAACATTTTAGACTCATAACATAATCAAGAATCTACCTGCTAAGTTTCTGCTGCTAGCTCTGGTACACCTGTATATTGCGGTACGCTGCACCAGAATTGGTGATGTACTCTGCCAAGACAGAAAGAGTAATTTTTTAAGGATTCACATTGTCCAGTGACAATGTCAGTATATTGTTCCCTCTTTAAATATAACATGAGCAAGAAAGAAAATCAGCTCAGTTCAAAATCACAAGAGAAATATTATTTATTCATTTATTTATTGAGTATGGTGTAACAAAGATAAGAATAGAGGCGGAATGGTAATAGGTATCTTGTGTGACTTGAAAATGCCTATAAACTTAAAGGAAAGGCGCACCTGATAATGTAAGGCTCCGAATGCTGGACTACGTACAACTCCTACTCTACGCAACTTGAAACAGCAGAAATGCGAATCATTAAATAGTCAGCATGAGTAACACTAAAAGATAGGATTAAAAGTTCACGCATTCGTGGTAGCCTGGGTGTCACGGACATAAACAGTAAGCTGGAGGAATAACAGCTGAGATGGTATGGGCACATATGACCGAAGAACTCCTCAAGGCTTCAAAATCCTGCAGAGAAACGGCCTGGATGAAAGCGAGACCCAGAACTGAAGAAGATACAGCTTGAGAACGAGAAGAGCCAACCCCAACAATTTTTTATGCAATGAGTGCAAGGATGAAGAAGGTGTAACAAAAATAATACTAAATCGATAACAACATATGAAAAAAATGAACAATCGGCAGAGTTTGTGACACAAATTAAAAGACTATGTAAATGTGACGACTTATTAATATTGCTCAAATAATATAAATGCCTTAAGGTTATTATTACAGTTGTCAGACATATTTAACTGTAAATGTTTACGGATATTTTATACGACGTTATACGACGTTTCGTTGAATACGACTTCAATGAAACATCGAGAATCGTCTCTCGGAAAAACATACGGTTTGTATAAAATATCCGTAAACATTTACAGTTAAATATAAATGCCATCATTGAAAATTGCCAAAATAAATCTGAAAAGTAGACTGCTCCAATAGTACGCGACTTCAGCTAATAATGATGGTCCAGTATCTATCTAAAAAGTGGAGAATCTCAAAGCCGACCTCCACCATGATGAGAATGATGATCATCCACTCAAGCCGCACGTGGTGGTGGTCGCTCAGCTGTGCGGCCACCAGCTCCACAAGCTCCGCGCAATGGGATAGTTTCTCATTCAGAATCTGCAACATTAAAAAAAATTATTCGGAATATTTTTCATCAAATTTGATCAAGGGATCAAAGAAATAACCAATTATAAATTTATTAATTTAATAATTCACTGGACGCGAACTTAATTGGAGATGTATTCTTTAATTCACAATATTTCGCACTCATCCATGGAACACTTTATATTTGTCTTTCCTGTCCATATTCACACATCTGTGGTCGCCCTTATTTTCCAAATGCCTGTTAGGTACTCTCTTCATTATTGTCACTAGCATTTGGCTGGCCACGCTGATTCACCGCTTTTGCTTTATCTGTGCAATTTCGGTAATGCCATAACAACTCTGGTGCGCGCGTCTTTCATCGCTTTTATATGTAAATGTTTCGCAAGTATTCGTCCGGCTTCTCCACATTTCCAGTGAATATGGTTTCTTCCAGAATAGTCCAGTTGATTCTAGATTCATGTGGACTGCTCGAGAGACTTCGATAATGTGTAGTTACCATTGTCTTTAGACTCTTGTAGACACAATATGTATCTGGAGAAAACTCTGAAGAGTCAATGAGAATTTTAAATGAAGAACAAACTATATCAACACGGCTCAAAGTAAATAAATTTAAATAAAATTGGGAAAAATAAAAGATAAGTTAATAGGAAATAGAATCCATAATAATGAGATAAAGTTAGACATTAATGAAGAAGAAATGGTGGATAGAATGTAATATTGGGGAATAATCATAGACTATAGATTATCTTTTAAAAAACATTAAAGTTATTACTAAGAAACTAAGAATACTGCGAAAAGATAACATTATTAGGAGGAATAAGATATCTTTGACTCAAGAAACAGCAATGATAATTTATTATATAATTTATTAATTGCTCCTCATTTTCAATATTGCGATGTTATTTGTAATTGAGTAACGAAAGAGACACAAAAAATAGGAAATTCAACAAAACAAAGTGATCAGAATCATTCTAAAAAGAAATAGATACTCTAAAATTAAAAATATGATTGGCTCACCGTATATTGAATATAGGGGATAAATTGTATTTTTAATTAAACAATGAAATACCTATATAAAAAAAAATTAAAATCAATTACATAGCTAAAATTAAGAAAAATTATAAAAAAATAATTAAAATCAATTAGTTAAAATTAAGACAGTAAAACCTAATGAAATGTTTGTATACTTGATCAAAAATATTCAAATTTGTGCTTTATCATCATACCCTGGTCCTTTTGGTGATGCTGAAGTATCCCACAGTTTCAATATAGAGCCTCTCCAGCTCCGCCTGCTCCCAGTAGAAGTCGGGAGTGTCCAGCAGGTCCGATTCCAGATTAATGTGATGCCTCAATGCGTACAATGCACCGGTTTTTTGCAGCACCTAAAAATAAATTGGCATTTTTAGCAAAGATCCTTATTATCAAATAAAGGGAACTGGGATCCTGGGGAAATGGAAACTGGGATGGGATGAAGTGGGATCCACCACAGGACCGTTCTATGAGCAAAAGCTTCCATATCAGCCCCACTCTTTCACCATCCAGGTGGCAATAAATGCTTAGCTTACAACGCCGCAGATGAAACAAAGACACTCATGCGGCGCAGCGCGGATTGTCTCAGGGGTGCGACAGGTACCAAAATAATATAGAAAATAACTGAATACACCAAAAATAAAAAATTAAATACGATAAAAAAACAAAAAAAATAAAAAGAAGACATTAGAAATGATAACTAAGAGACACTAACAGACAAGAGAGCTGATACACTAATAGGAAATAATATTTCACTATAACGTTCCGAAACCTTTAATAGTGACAAAATTACACAGCCGGCCCTGTCACTGTTTTTGCCCCCACTACTTCGCCGATGGTCTCCTGCGTGAGGGGGACAGGGGAAGCGGACAAAGGTGGGACAACACGGAGGAACATAGATTGTTCAAAGTATTATATTTGGTATCCAACAGTCTGATTCCTGTCCTCACTGTAAGCCAAGTTGAATGCCTATATAATATTACCAAATCCATAAAAGTCTTTTATGGACAAGAAGTTCAATTAAAGGTTTAATGGTATTGAATAAGGTAAAATAGTTTCTCAATACATTTGGCAAAAATGTGTGTAGGTATTTAACACCATCAGATGTAGTCGGCGACTCACCTGTTTCCTGGTCATGAGGATCGGTCTACCTCTCTGCAGATCGTCTGTCACATCGGCTATGGAGTCTGCGTACCTGTCCAGTGTCGCCTCCCATATCCCCAGCTTGACGGACTGGGCCATCGCATTGGAGAATGTGTACTTCTCCAGGATGCTCTCCGGCTCGGGGCTCAGCATGAATGTGGAACCTTGAAGGCTGCATTTCTTGCTAGGAAAAGAATGATTCTTATACCATCGAGCTCTTTGTATTATTTAACTGGGATAAATGATATTGCTGATTTCAGCCTTGATGCAGGGCACTTTGTATAAAGTATTTTCAATATTTATTATGCTCTTTTGACAGTTCTCCTCCAACCCTCCCTGCGTTGTGCTGGTGCAAAGTTCCCATGTGATAACATAGTAATATACAATGGTTTTGTAACATAAACACGACATTAATTAATTACAATATTAAAAAATATCTCATTGTATGAAAATAGACTTTGATATCTCTTATCCTACCACTAATATTAATAACAAGTAAAAACTTTGCATAAACCACTATATATTGAATTATCAACGTATTTCAGGGCCAATGTTCCCTTTATCAGTACACAACAAAAGCTGGCTTAAGTGTTCACTTTACACAGTGTAGTGTTTACAAATTCCAGGTACATAAAAACCATATACTATACAACTTTCCAAATTTGAGATGTGCGATCGATCATAGGTGCATCAGTGAATGTTACATTGTGTAAAAGTTGAAATATGAAGTAGTTCAAATAAATAATTAAAAACTCATGTGAAAACAAATTTAAAGGGTAACTATCTGCAAAAAGGATTTAGTTATTTATAATATTATTGCGGGATTGTGATTGTGAGAGGTACGTGAAACATTTGAAAGTCATCATCGATTTATTAATTAAATTAAATCACTGGACACGAATTTAATTGATTCTTTAATTCGCACTAATCGTTACTAGAATATTCCACAAATACATAAGTAGGTACTTTTCTATTTCGCTTTGCTCTTGACTGTTACTCGTTTATGGTATTGCGCGGGTACAAAATTCGCTATCTTCTATGGTAGTTTGTCAAAAAAAATTCAACTAAGTGCGCAGTGGCCCGACCAGTCTCCTTTTATAGTCAATGTCGCTTCGCGATGAATCCATCCCAGACGCTTCTAGCAATTTCCAATTCACTGTAAAAGGTGCAGAGTGCTGTAAAATCCACGATTATGTGCAATTCCTTTCATATCTCTTGACAATATTTAATTTGTTATTCACAGTTTTTCTGAATTCCAAAAAGTGCTCAAAAGATTTGAAGTTTATAAAATATAATTTTATCTGCATCAATTTTTATGCAAATTTTTCACAAAAATTCGCATAAGGGATAAAGAAGGCGACATAGAAACAATATTTTTTGAATATGTAAAAAAATTTAAAGAGATAACATTACTAATGAAAATATAAATGTCTCACAGAAACGAAGCTATTATGGAAATCTATTTTGGGTATTTACAACCTGTCATAGGCTGGCCTAAGTGTTCACCTTACACAATGTAGCGTTTACCGATTCCAGGTACATAAAAGTGATGTGTGGTCGATCATGGGTGGAATCAGTACATTGTATAAAATGATCACTTAAGCCAACCTATAACTGGTCGTAAGCCCTGTGAACGCCCAAAAAAGACATCCATACATACTTTTCCAAATAAATAAATTGCTTTCTTTACAATTTTATCAAACTCCTGACACCGGACACCGTGGCCTGGTACACAACATTCCCATCTGCAGGGCTTAACGACATCCGAATAAAACCAATTGCTTTCGGACACCTTCAAAATCATAAAATGAGAATCCACACTCACTCATTCGGATGATATTTGTAGGACATGTGCTCCGTCTCCCGGGCGACCAGCGCATGGGCGTAGGACTCTTCCTCGAAGGGCTTGAGAAAGGCCAGCACGTTGCTGGTCTCCAGATCTGTGCAGTTCCACAGCACTACGCTGCCCTCGCGGAAGAAGAACATGTGGCGGGGCTCCGTGCCCACCTTGTAGTTGGCCACAGTCAGGAGCACATCGGGAGCCTCATGGTCCACCAGCCTAAAGTAAATATTTCATAACAGTTAGCGGGAATAAGTGAATGTGTTTAAAATAGTAACTTCAATTTGATTAAAGTATTTTATTAGTTAAGGACCGGTAGTATGAATTTGGCGATGATCATGTTTGAGCAGGTGATTTTTGACATTGTCCTCAAAATCGCTTTTGTGGGGCATACACGTGTACACACCCACACACATGGCCACCGAGAATACCCGTACAGCAAACAGAGATTATCACACCCACCGGCAACAAAGAACGCGCCGGGTAGCGACATTCCTAGAAATCGCTGCATAGTCCAAACAGCGGCCTGGCGAACGTGTCTACTGAGAAGCTGAATCAGCAGCGTGGGACACGCATATTAGCACGTACACCACTACGAATAATGGAGTTTCTTTGTTCTCTAGCAGTATAAAAGGACGAGCAAGAAGCCACCGCTATCTCTCTCACTTGGCGAACACCAATGGTGACGCGGACACCCTGTCCATCATCTCTCTCGCCCGTCGACCACCAAAGGGATACGTCGAAGGCCCTGTCGAACGTCTCTACAAAAGTACTCTTTATACTCGCGTCATTCACTGTAATTAATTGTAATTAAGTTTATCTATTGTAATTCTTCAACATTCAATAAAACTTGGAAAGTCAATAAAACTCAGCTGCTCTGTCGTGGCCTTCTCAATGTCGGGAATGGTGTCGAAAAACTGTCCATTCAGCATGATTTTATTTTTAGGAAGACCCAGAAGTTGCATGGTGCAAAATCCGAGGAGTGAGGCAAATGTGGACAGACAGAATTTTTTTCGGCCAATAACTCGCGGATCAGAAGCGAGATGTGGCTCGACGCGTCGTTGTGATGCAGCACTCACTCGTCTCATTTGCAAATTATCAGTTAAAATGCTTTGCACGGACCTGTACGAGATGTTGTTCTTCGGCAAGCTCTCGAATAGCCAATCGCCTGTTTGAGCCTTGTGCCCATTTTTGAAACTTCTCGCACGATTTCCTCTGTTTCTGAGGTCGAAGGACATCCCACCCTTTGCTCGTCTTGAACAGACTCATTTCCGCTTTTAAATTACTCACACTACTTGATAACAGTCTTCATGGTCATCATATTATCGCCATATACTGCTTTTAACATTTTATGAGTTTCTTTGGCACTCTTTTGCAACTTGTAATAAAACATATATTGTTAGAAATCCACGATACGCGACAGACACGGTAAACATGACCTTACTATCCGGGCTCTGGAAGTGGCCTGATACGTCGCAACTTGTTCTTACTTATCACTATTATTATAAAAGGAACAGGCTCTCGGGATCGATACTTCAATGCAGCGTCGATATGCTGTTATGCTGCTATAAAAATTCATTCACCGTATTTTTTGATCACACCTCGTATTTAAAACGTTAGACTATCATAAGTAAGTTGTATAAAGTGATTAAAAGCCTTTATTAAATTTAAAAATGTTGTTTTGTGTAAGATTTTTGACATTTTATTCGACTTGTATCAAGGCAAATGATTTTTTTATATTCCATATAGGTTTAGTGACAGTCCAACATTTTACAAAAAAAGAATCAGAAATATTGGAAAAAAAAGGCTACTTTATTGTCGCCTATCTCTGTAGCTGTTATCAAAGCGAATGGATTTTCAGTATTTCATATATGCTTCTATAGTGATAGTGCTATGTTTTATAGAAAATAGTCAGAAATATGATGTCAGAACATGAGTAGCTTGTTGGTTTTGTGGTTAGGACTCTCACCTCGTGATCCAAAGGTCGCAGGTTCGAATCTCACTCCAGACAAGCAAGTTAGTCCTATTTTCATAGCACAAGCATTTAGCTTAATTTGAAAGTGGTAAGAATATTGATGTCTCTATTTTTTTATATAAAAAAAAAAATATTGAAAAAATGCAAACTTTGATCTCGCTTATCTCCTTAACTGTCGACATTTCACCCAAAGTGTAAAGAATATTTTCTATTCATAATTGAATAGACAAAACTCCCCAAAGTTGTATAGACACACTGTATATACCAATCATTATTGTAATGATTCATATAATTAGAAAATAAAAAATATTCATATTTATCTGACGTAAAAATGTCTACATGTAGACTGGGTTAACAGCATGGGAATGTCCGTTTCAATTTTAGCACCGCACGGCAAAGATTGATTGCACAATAATATTACAATTTACATGATATAACTCTTATCAGTGACAAGGTATTTATGGCTCGTCTCAATTCGGCGCAGAGACTTCCTAAGTAAATAATTTTCCATGTAACTCCCAACTGATAAAGAATATAGAACATTGAAGGTGACCCACCACATACCCTGGGCTGTTTTATGCGCCGAAGCGACCATATCAGCCCAACACATTCGCCGCCTGGTTGGCATTATTTTATGCTAAAGCGTCCTCTCCGCCCGGCCTTGCGTCCCAGCATAACAAGAAGCAAGACCAGGCGAGTCGGTCGCGCAAAACCTTCAATGTCCCATGCTAAAAGTCTTTATTTTAAAAGAGGTATAGAACAATGCCTTTACATTTTACAGGCGAATATATCAAATTTTTCTTTCTAATGAATTCTCGAGAGCATTATCCTTACAATCTTACACCACGCCATTCCAAAACTTCAGCGACAACGGCAGACATACTCGGTGCGCAGACAGCCGAGACAAGAATGCCAAATTATCAGTAAGGTTTTGCATGACAAAATGCCCCCCGTTAGGAGTTTTGAAGTTAAAAATAATAGTCCCAAAAAACGATTTTTCTGAAGCTGTAACGACTTGAGGAGTCATTGGGTAGTCAGGGGTGATTAAAAAAAATTGTATCAAAACTACCAATTACTTATTATCGTCTTTAGTACATATCAAATATATACAGGTCTCGTAGCTAATAGCGAAAAATTCGGTGGAGTCTTCTTCATACAATTTTGAATAGAAAATATTCTTTACACTTTGGGTTAAATGTCGACAGGGAGAGAAGTGACATCAAAGCTTACATTTTTTTCAATATTTCTGACTATTTTCTATACAACATAGCACTCTCACTATAGAAGCATATATGGAATACTGAAAATCCATTCGCTTTGATACTAGTCAAAAAAAATTATGGTTTATGTCATTTTATTTGACTTGTATCAAGGCAAAAAATAATAATCTATACCTATAAAACTCAATGTCTGTTCGTCTATTCTCCTTACACCGTTTGTCCGATCTGACACAAATTTTTCGTACTTATTCTTCAGGACCTGGCAGGTAACATTGGTGACATTTCCCCCTCCCCTTTACCCCACCTCCTTACCGCTGATCAGGCGCGTGCAGTGGGAACATTGAAGCATGACTTTTTTGCAAACATATGATTGGAAAAAAATGGAAATCAAATATTTATGCTACAAATTTTTATGATATATCAAACTACTACTATGATACTATGATAACAATTGTGATAGAAATATTTCGAAATATATTTTGTATTCCAATTAGTTGGTTACGTAAAAGTCATACTGCTATGTATTCCCTCCCCTCCCCTGCCGCTGATATATTTTCCATGCAAATCTGTATTGTTCGACCGATCTGACTCAAATTTTGCATACTTTTTCTTTATGATCCGACGAACAACATAAGCGACATTTTCCCCCTCCGCCTTTACCCCACCCCCCACTCCTGATATATTTTCTATACAAATCTACACCATTTGACCGATCTGACCTAAATTTCGTATACTTATTGTTTAGGACCCGGCGGGCAACATAGGCAACATTTCCCACTCCCCCTTTGCGCCACCCCCTCCCGACGATATATTTTCCATGCAAATCTGTATTGTTTGACCGATCTGACAGAAATTTCGCATACTTATTCTTTAGGACCGGCAAGAATATGGGCGACATCTCCCCCCTCCCCATTTACCCCCCCCCCCTTTGTCGGATATATTTTCTATATCTTTTGACTGATATGACCCAAATTTTGTATACATATTCCTGAGAACCTGGGAGAAAACATAGACCACATTTCCTCAAAACAATGGAACCTTTATTTCCCCCCCAAACTTATTTTAAACTTAATCCTTAACCTGTGAAATGCCGGATGCGAACAGCTAGCATTGAATATAACTCACTTTAGGGATAATCTAAAGTTTTACAGAAAATAACTTTAAAATATTGAAATATAATTATTGTTACTTTTTTTTTAATTTTTGAAATCGGATGAGTAGTTTCGGAGATTACCTCCTGCATCCAAACGTTACCTCTTTATAATAATAGTGTAGAAAAAAGGAAATCGCTTATCTCCTTAACTGTCAACATTTCACCAAAAGTGTAAGGAATTTTCTATTCAAAATTTAATTAATGACTAGCTGGTTGGCCCCGCTTCCTCGGGACCATAATTCTGTAAGCATAGAATTGTGTTGATGTCTCTTTTTTGTTGGTTTCGGCACCTGTGATTGGATTGCCTTGCTGGACCGTCTTCGCTTTGCCAAAATATCAACAGATATTTTAGCGCACAATCATAACATTCTAGAGAGAACTTTACAAAACTTTCTAGAGCATTCCGAAATCTTATAGAACTTCCTGGAATCTTCTAGAACTTTCCCTTTCCAGAACCGAGAACCTTCATGAACGTTTTGGAACCTTCTAGACTCACAGTAACTCTCCGCCACACGGCGTAAGAGAACATTCTTTAGAAGAATAAAGAATCTTCTACAACATTCTCCTTCCAGAACATGCCAGAACTTTATCAAACATTCTGGAACCTTATAGTCATAGATACACTCCATCACTTTGTCTGGAACCTTATAGAACTTTCGTTAATCTTCTAGAACGTTCTCCTTCCAAAACTTTCTAGAGCTTTATCGAACGTTCTGGAATCTTCTAGTCTCGCTGATACACTCCGCACTCAATTTAGAACCTTATAGATTTTTTGGGAATATTCTAGAATGTTCTCCTTCCAGAACTTTTTACAGCTTTATCGAATGTTCTGAAATCTTCTAGACTCACCGACAAACTCCGCCAGTCAGTTTGGAACCTTATATAACCTTCTCGAACGTTTTTTTTCCAGAACCTTCTAAAGAATTCGAGAAACATCATGAACTTTCTGTTTTAGACTCACTGACACACACCTTGCCACTCAGTTTGAGACCTTATAGAACTTTCGGGAATCTTCTAGAACCTCTTTCCAGAATTTTCTAAAGCATTATCAAACATTCTAGAATCATCTAGACTCACCGGCATACTCCGCCATTCCGTTTGGAACCTTATAGAATGTTCCTGAACTTTCTGCTTCCAGAAACTTGTAAAGCATTCGAAAACCTTCATGAACGTTCTGGAACCTTCTGGACACACCGACACACTCCGCTACTCACTTGGGAACCTTATAGAACTTTTAATAATCTTCTAGAACGTTCTTCTTCCAGAACTTTCTAGAGCTTTATCGAACATTCTGGAACCTTCTAGACTCACAGACACACTCCGCCATACTGTTTGGAACGTTATAGAACTTTCGTGAATCTTCTGGAACGTTCTCCAGCCAGAACATTCTTGAACTTTATCAAACAGTCTGGAACCTTATAGAATCACAGACACACTCCGCCACCAGAATTTTATAGACCTTTATCAAACGTTCTGGAACCTTCTCGACTCACCTCTTAGTTTAGAGCCTTTCGGGAATCTTCGGGGATTTTCGGGAATCTTCTAGAACACTCCCCTTCCAGAACTTTCTAAACCTTTAATGGACATTCTGTAACATTCTTGACTCACCGGCACACTTCATTACTTAGTTTGGAACCTTATAGAACTTTTGGGAATTTTCTAGAACGTTCTCCTTCCAGAACTTTCTAAAGCGGATTTTTCCGGAACCTTCTAGACTTACCGACACAGTTGGCGGGCCCATTCTGGAACAATCTGAAGTATTTGCGGCCTTTCTATAACAAAACAATGTGCTAGAATGCACATTTTCGTCACCCACTCCCACCCACACACAGCCACCCCCACCAAACTCGCACATTTTAAATGAGACACTAAGGGCTATCCACCACTATAACCACCAGGGGGTGGTAGTATCTGGTTGTGAAGAAAACTTGGCAGATAGGGAAACACGGGTTTCTTTTTATATATATATATATATAGATTTTTTTTTCAATTTATTTATTTTTTATATAACATTTACATTACAACCACAAATTTAATTTGTAAATGTAATAAATAATTTAGAAATATATAAACATATCGTCATAATCATAGAATAACGACGCATGTGATTTTTCTCAAGTTTGCAGGAGAGCAGTTTGAAGTTTTATTTATATAAAGACACTTTTATGTCATAACTCGATAACTACAAAAGATTTTCCTTTGAAACTTGGGTTAGTTATTTAAGGTTGATACCTTTCAAACCTCAAATATAGTCAGCGCAGTACAATGACGTTATTACACATGCTGCATTATTCTACGGTCGCAAATCAGAACCGTTGTTACACCAACTTCATATAACGACAGTTAAATTAATGAGAAAATACACATTTTATATACCACTAGATGGCTTCGTTTTTTCACTTTTTAACGATCCAAAAAAGTTGATATGGAATTTTTTGCACATCTGTCATTGTCCTATGATTATGACGTTATATCATAGTTTGAATACACTTATGAGACCATGTTAAATGGTGAAAATTGAGAATAAATATCTTGAGAGTCTTCACTCACCTTTGAGGTTTGTATAACTTTTGTTCCATGAGTGCAACTCTCAGGTTTTCGAGGTTATATTCCTTGGCCGTTGCAAATGCCACAACGGAGAACCTGCCTTCTTCAAAATAAGTAGGGTCAGTATCTGTAGCATACCGCTTCTTGTGTACTCTCTTCTTCAACAACGGCCCCTCTAAAGAAGCGTCTGCCCGTACAGAGGAAGCGCGCCTTGGCAATAAAGGCGAAACATTGTAAAGTTGACTCTTATCTAAAACGTTTGATCGGTTCCAACGCTCGTACTTGAATGAACCTTTTGGTTTGTTTATAAAGGTTCTAACGATCACTCGGAGATTATTCTGCGGAAGAGACTTAAAGAAAACATTGGCCACTATGGAGCTCGCCGGTGAAATGCCGCAACGGAAGATTTGTGAAAAATTCATTTTGTTTTATCGCTGTTCATTTCCACGCCTTAAAATATTTATGTTGAGTATTTCTATCGAATACCATTTGCTATCAGAGAACCGTTTTTCTTTTAAACTGTTGTATATTTGCTACGATAACGACAAAGCGTGATGCAACCGCGAAATTTGACAAGAAATTTGACAATTCAGTGTTGTCAGTTGCTTCCATAGAAAAGAGAAATGGAGCATAGATAACATAATATATAAATAGAGTTGCTTCGTTCCATAAATAAAAATTATGAATCATAAATAATTTTATTTTCTATGTTTCTTCTGGTAATACTTTTATAACCTATAATTTTGTTTGACGTTTCTGCTTTTTTTCTTCCGAATACTCACTGTAAACGACGATCAGCGTGATCCTGCGCTCAAAATTATTACAGAATGAGGCTTACAGATATTCTTTTTCGAAGAAATCGCTTGCCAAATGGCCATATATTCAGAGGAAAGGATAGGTTGGTCAGGAAAGTTGAACCAGTTCATATAAGGTGGCAACGTTATAACTATGAAATTGAAGAAAACAATATGCTCCTGCTGAGACATCCGTATTTAAACCAAGTACGTTTATATTTTCCTCATATTTACCTTCAATTTTTGCGCCGCGTATAAATATCATTTTTGAAATCGGAACACTCTACTTTACGTGTTACAAAAAAAAAAAATCCCATCGATGCTGTTGATAATATCCAAATTCCCCTAATTACAGTTTAAACGCAAGGATTTAATTATAATAGGTGTATATACATTTCTTTACTTAATTTATGACATATTATATAATAATATTCAACTAATTTTTGCTTTTCCTATCCACTTCACAATTCACTGTAGTATTTCTTTAATGTCTTTTTATATTTTTTTGTCCTGTTACATTTTTTATTTTATCCGTAGCTTGTTGAATAATTTTGGAACTACGCACTGTTTGGTCCTGTCTCCGTAACAATTATTTGTTTTTTTTATTTCTAGTTTTTTATTTGTTATTTGTCTTGTCTTATATTCATGATGTATTGAATCTGTCCTTCTCGTATTCTTCCAGTGTCATTTTATAGTAAAGTTGTTTTTGGATTGGTAAGATTTTACACATTTTCAATTGGTTTTCCGGTAACATCAGTTGCGATGCCAGTTCAGTATAAAATGTACTTATTTAACTATCTCTGTTTTCAGGAGCAGAGTTTTGGCCACGCTAAAGCTTTGGGGAAACACGAAGCGTTTATTGCAAAACAGAAAGAAAAAAGGCTTGTCAAGTTCAAAGAGGATGTCACCATCCTAGATCGACTGCTTCACCTGCGAGTGAAGGAAGCCTGGGACTAGACCCAGATGTACCAATTTCATTGTGTCTGCTTAGCCTTCGTCTTTATATTATAAAATAGTCTATTTTAAGCTGTTTTAATTTCTATTAAATATATTGAGTACAAAATTATTTATTTTTAGTTTTTCTTCCTTTAACTCTTAAAAGACTGTGCCAAAAAATACCTTCGGGGAAGGTGGTGTAACACAGCGTTACCTGATTAAAAATCGGCATAGTTTTTAATATGTGATAAAATATACATATATACGATACAAATAAGACTTTTTAAAGGTCCCTTTATATAATTATGTAAGGTAAACATACATATTTGCATTATTTTAATAAATTATTGTAAAGTCGTGGCATATCGAAATTGCATGCGCTTCCGCTAACGTATCACTAGCAACTGAATTTAACGACGCGGTCGCCAGCTCGCGTCAGTCGCCTGCCTCTGTCTTTGTCTAACACATGTTACCCGACTCTACCGTCCTCTTTCTATATTGTTTTCGTTTTCGCCAAAAAACCCAAGCAACCGCCATCTCTGTCCTACCTGAAATGTAGTATTGTCGTGCTCTTTCTTGCTCGATTTAACTGTGATGTGAAATATTCTTCTCTCTTTTACAAACTGGCCGAAAATACAAGAGTAATGAATAAATATTTTGTAATTAAAAAATCCGTACATTCCTAACAGTTTAATTTAGTCATTTTGGTGTGAAAATGTCTATTCGATGATTACAAAAAATGTGACGTTTTAGTTTTCGTAAATAAGGTAGATATTTCATATTTTCTATGACAGGTAGACCTACGTTACATTACCGACACACAGGAGTTAAACATTTTATTGGCGTAGATTATTTTCTTATTGGAAATAATTCTTGACAGGTGTACATTGACTGTTTCAATAAACGTAAATAAATAAAATCACGTATATTGGTTATCCACACAATACTCTGGGAAGAAAGTGATTAATTAATTGAATTTAATTACATTAATTTTCGACCGGGGCATTGAAGCCGAGGTTTAAATATTGTCTCTGGCTCCTTTAGAACTTCTGGCTCCAGCTTCGGGGCAGCTCCAAATAAAACATACAGAACAGGTGAATTTTTTTATATGTATAATGATAGATGACAAGTTCTAATTATTATTTAAAGTCTTGGTTCATCCTTCAAAATAAAATATTATCTAGAATATCGGGTTTGAGCCGAATATATGGACCTATTAATGACAGTCAAACATGGCGAAAAGATACAACACCGAGCTCTATGACCTTTACCAGGACGTCAGTGTAGTCAAGTTCATTAAGATTAACAGATTGCGCTGGCTGGGACATCTACACCGTATGGATGATCTGGACCCCCAAAAAGGGTGTTGTTTAATGACCCAATGGGTGAAGAAGTGTCGGAAGACGAAAACTGCGGTGGTTAGATGGTGTCGTTGCGGACTACCGGGCCCTGGGGCAGCAAAACTGGAAAATGGCAGCCAGCATGAGAGCAGCTAGGACCCACCAAGGGTTATAACACTGAGGATGGATCGATCGGGTTTGAGTTAGGAATGCAGATCGGTTGATATAAATTTAAGTACAGAAAATAGCCTCCCTACACTTGTTTGCGAGACAGACAAACAGGTGACTACTCTGATTGTTTTTTGTATTTTTTTTGGATAGTGTTCAATTCCTTCAAAAGCTGATTTTATTTTTAAATGTACCATTCCCTCCATTGCTTTACAGTTGTCCATGAAATCTTCATTATCATCTTTATCTATATTATATAATTGAAAAATTTTTGTTAACTTACCAGAGTGCCATGACGAAATTGGATAACGCGCCATTCCCGGATAGAATGTGAGGTCCGTGGTTCGAGTCCCACCGGCATTTAAATATTTTTTTCGTTGATTTGATTTTTTCTGTATGTCTTTTCTAATTGATTAATAAAAATTGTTTGAAAAAATATAAACTTAAAATAAAAGCACAACAAGACTTCCTTCCTTGTAAAACCACAGATGTCGCCCTCGGGCGCACTAATCACAATTACTGACAAACAATGCAAACGATTTTGGCGTAACCCAAAGAGGTGGCTGAAACAGCGTCCCTTTATATATTTTTTCCATTACTCTTAAGCCTTGTTTTACTCTTATGATTGGTTATTTTCTATACCTAGTATCAACATAAACTACAGCTAGAAATATATTATTGTCAAAAAGCTTTCCCTCTCGTTTCTGCATCAATTTCATATGTCTTTTGCAATAGTTTCGTGATTTTTGTCTCGGTCGGTTTTTAATTTGAACCATTCCTTTAAGAACTCTCCTGGAGTGATATTAATTCCTCGAAGTTCAACTTTTACATCACACGGTCTTTTTTAAGAAATCCTTAAGACAATTCAATTCATCCCGTATTTCGGGGTGTAGAAAATATATCTTTTTTTTTTTTTTAATTTATTTCTTTTTTTAGATTACCTCTTGCAAAACTGTAATTACAGTTTAAACGCAAGGATTTAATTATAATAAGTGTATGTACATTTCTTTACTTAATTGTATTTACTTTATGATATATTATATAATAAGCTACTATATTAAACTGCAAAAAAATAACAACTGCAGCGAATTGCTCAAACAGTGGACGAAAAATTAAAAAACGTCCAATCATCTGGTATGTTTAAATCCCAGCGAGACTCATTATCCAAAAAGTTGGAACGAGCTGAAGAATATTCTGTACGAATTATTATACTGAATTATTATATTTGTAATTCGACCAGAGCTCGCAAATATATATGCTGGTGAAGAATGCTTTAAAGAGGGTACTCTCCACCTCTCTGCTGCATCGGTAAAAACGACACGAAAACATGTTTGCGCAAACACTTTGCCGCCTCCTTCGTCGTTCGATGTCATCATCGTCCTGTCCAATTTCATAAAAGACTATAATTAAACGAATGAACTTACTTTATCACCACTTAATTTTTGGTAAAAACCAAACGGTTTCGGAAACAACGTTCCTTCGTCAAAGTATACTTTATAATTAAGTATACCCTGACGAAGGAGCGTTGTTTCCGAAACAGGTTGGTTTTTACCAAAAATTAAGTGGTGATAAACTAAGGTAATTCGTTTAATTATATTCATAATAAATAACTACAAAGTAATACAACAGTCATTAAAGACTAGCTGTTCGTATCCGGGTTAAGGATGGAGTTGAAAATAAATTTGTGGGGGGGAAACAAAGGTTCCATTATAATATTATAATAAATAATATACAGGGTTATTTGTAAAACATTAATAACCTCGCAGGACTATATTCCTGCCTTGATTATGAGTCGAAAATGTTCAAACTATTACGACCTAATATCAATAGTTATGGAGATACGCGACATCAAAGTTTGCATTTTTTTTTCAATATTTCTGACTAATTTTTTGTACGACGTTGGACTATCATTACAGTAACTCATATCGAATATGAAAACTTCATTCCCTTTAGTACAAGTCAAATAAAAAAATAAAAACCTTTGAATTCCAATTGGAATTTTTTCAGGGTTTTTATCATTTTATTTAATTTGTATTGAAACTAATGAATTTTTCGTAATCGATATGAGTTACTGTAATGATAGTCCAATGTTTTACAAAAAATAAGTCAGAAATATTGAAAAAAAATGCAATCTTTGATGTCGCATATCTCCATAACTATTGATATTAGGTCATAATTGCTTCAACATTTTCGACTCATAATCAAGGCAGGAATATAGTCCTGCGAGGTTATTAATGTTTTACAAATAACCCTGTATAAGTTTGTAAATTTTGAGTCTGATCGGTCGAATGGTACAAATTTATTCCTTTTAATATAAGTCAAATAAAAAAATAAAAACCCTCGAATTCCAATTGGAAAACATTCCAATTGGAATTTTTTCAGGGTTTTTATCATTTTATTTAACTTGTATTGAAACGAATGAATTTTTTGTAATCGATATGAGTTACTATAATGATAGTCCAACGTTTTACAAAAAATAAGACAGAAATATTGAGATAAAAATGCAAACGTTGATGTCGCATATCTTCTTAACTATTGATATAAGGTCATAATTGCTTCAACATTTTCGACTCATAATCAAGGCAGGAATATAGTCCTGCGAGGCTATTAATGTTTTACAAATAACCCTGTATAAGTTTGTAAATTTTGAGTCTGATCGGTCGAATGGTACAAATTTACATTAAAAATATGTCAGGGGGAAGAAGGGGTACAATTCGAGGGGAGAAATGTAAACTATGTTACCCGCCGGGTCCTAAAAGATAAGTTTCCAAATTTTGAGTCTGATCGGTTGAACGGCACAGATTTGCATCTAAAATATACCATGGGGTGGTGAAGGGGTAAAAGGGGAGGGGGGAAATGTTTTCTATGTTACCCGCCGGGTCCTAAAGAATAAGTATGCAAAATTTGAGTCGAATCGGACAAACGGTGTGGATTTGTACAGAGAACCGAGCGATGTTGAGTTTTATAGATATAGATTATGTTCATTGGCGTAGGTTTCGCAAATCTGTAAGAACTGTCTAATCGCTTTTATAGATGGTGCCAATATTACCATGTCGTCAGCCAAAAATATGTTTTTAAAAACAATTGCCACCTCAGTTTTCCTTTAATTTATGTGTATAAATAAATATTTAACTTTTAAATATGGATATTGCTGGGTTTGCTTCCAATAAGGGGACATTGCTGCCTTTGCTATACACGTAATTGTTTATTGCTGTCTTTGCTATAACATTTTAAATAAGTCCGCCATATTTATTAATACCGTTTGGCATAAAAGACATCATTATAACACAATAAGGATAAAAAATAATAAGTACTTTTTATGAAGGATAACTTTTATTGAATTTAATATAATGTTCAAGAAGTGTGTTACAGTAACATTAATATAAAAAAGAACCAAACATAAAAAATAAGAATTTATTATCAAAGTAAACGTAACATATAAATTCAATAACACTATATTATATAAAACTTGACTCATAGAATGAGTTTTTTTATATGTATTTAAATGACAAGTGATGTACATTTTTTTTAAATTTTAGACGAATAGAGTATCTTTTATTGAATTAAGTATAATGTTCAAGGAGTATGTTATAATAATTTCAAAGAAAAATTTTTTTTAAAAAAAATTCTATAAATACAAAAAAATATATCAGAATTCAAGGCACAAAAACAATCCTTGTTGATTGAAAAATTACACTGTCACACTTTTGAATACGCGCACAAGTGTTTTGCGCAAGCGCATAGATAATGGTCTAGCGCACAAATTTATTACGTGATCCAGCATGTTAAAACACGCTACGAGAATGTGCACTGTGCATGATCTAAGGCCTCAGTATTGCAGTCCTGTCCGAAGCAGGCGGTGTATATTCGGAATTCGGAAATAATTATGAAAAAATATAGTTTTCTGGTTGTTTTAGTGTACAAGTATCTATTTGATTTGTTTACTATTAAAATCTTTTGCTTGCCTAATTTTACTTCGTATTTCCGTTTGGATTTCTTTGTACTCTGGTTGTATTGTACAGTCGAGTCTGGAGGTTGCACAGATCATTTTTTTTAGCTCGTTAATATTTAATTTCAAAGCTCGTTCTATTTTAACAATTTTCTAGAAACTCAACGTAAATTCAGCCAAAAGTATTTATATATAAAGCAGCGTTTATTCTCGTCGCTAAAGTGTCGGAATATTAAACGTTGCAGAAATTCCAATTGGAATATTGTCCATAACTATTAATTGGTCATGGTTGCTTGAACATTTTCGACTCATAACCAAGGCAGGAATATAGTCCTGCGAGGTTATAAATGTTTTCCAAATAACCCCTGCAAACACACAATTTCTAGAAGAGTAAAAAATTTTTATTCTTCTAGAAATAAATCCGAGACATTTCAATGCTTTGTTAGTTATCTCGGTTATGTGCGGGTGCGGGTTGAAGCACGTGTGTTTTTGAAGATGATTAATTATTGCACGAATTTCAATATGAACATGTAAACGGTTTTTCTGCAGCATGCTTAAGCAAATGAACTTTTATGTTTGACTTACTTTTGCACGGATAATTGCACTGAGGACACTAAATGTTTATTAGCGCACGAATAATTGCACTATGGGCATGAAAAAGGTTTTTTACAGTGTGCTTTAACATATGCGTTTTTAAACATGATCTATAGTTTATTGAATAACTCCAATGTGCACATGAAAATAGTTTTTCTCAAGTGTGCTTGAGCATGTGTAATTTTAAGTATGATATATAAATGCACGAATAATTGCACTGTGAACATGAAAAAAGATTTTCTCCAGTGTGCTTTTGCACATGTGCTTTAAAGGATGATTTCGTATTGCATGAATAATTGCACTGTGAACATGAAAAAAGTTTTTCTCCAATGTGCTTGAGCACATGCACTTTTAAATATGCTTTAATATTGCTGGAATAGTTGCATTCCGAACATAAAAAAAGTCTTTCTCCAGTGTGCTTTAGCATGTGTCTTTTGAAAGTTATTTTATAATTAACCGAAAAACTGCATTGTGAACACGAAAAAAGTTTTTCTTCATTATGCTTGAGCATGTGCCTTTTTAAGTATGCTTTATCAGTGCAGGAATAGTTGCATTGTGAACACGAAAATAGTTTTTGTACGGCATGCTTAAGCACATGTCTTTTTAAACTTGCTTTTCTATTGCACGAATAATTGCAATGTGAACATGAAAATAGATTTTTTTCAGCATGGTTCATCATATGATCTTTAAATCTTGACTTTCTATTGCACGAATAATTGCACTGCAAACACGAAAACAGATTTTCTCCTGTGTGCGTAATAGCGTGTAATTTTAAGCTTTCTTTTGTTTTGCACGAATAACTGCACTGCAAACACGAAAACAGTATTTGTTTTTTTTCATTGTGCGTACGAGCATGTATTCTTAAGCTTGATTTAAGATTGCCCGAATAATTGCACTGTGAACACGAGAAAAGTTTTACTCCAGTGTGATCGAGCTCATGAATTTTTAAGTATGATTTACTATTGCAGGAAAAATTGCACTGTGAACATGAAAAAAGTTTTTCTCCAGTGTGCTTGAGCACATGACGTTTTAAATATGATTTAAAATTGCAGGAATAATTGCACTGTGTACATGAAAAAAGTTTTTCTTCACTGTGCCTGAACACGTGTCTTTTTAAAGATGTATTATAATTACAAGAAAAATTGCATTGAGAACATGAAAACACCTTCCTACCAGCGGTATAAGGCGTGCACATTCTTGAGGATTTTTTTTCGTTGAAAGCGATATCCAATTCTGGCTGCTTTTCAGGGACGGGCGAAGACTCAGTTGGATTTTCCGAGAAATAATGTTGTATTCTCAAGAGATCTGCAATGTGATTATTTTATATGAGTAAGATGTGCTATGTTTCTTAATACAGTGCTCAGGCAAGACAAGAAAAATTCACAATTTTTTCGCATATCTGCTCTTGCGTTTATTATCACATTTTTGTATGGAAAGATGTATAAAAATTTATTCTTTAAGTTCCATATATTTTAAATACGAATATGAAACTAAATTATTTATTCAATTAATAAATTACCAAACCGAAGATGTTTTAAAAATTAAAAAAAATTGCGTCAATTTGTGAGCCTTTTTCAGCCCTTTTTACATAGTCAACGTTTTTACTTCAAAAATCAAAAGAATAGATATTATTTTAAAATAAAAACAAATTAAATTAAAATCTTCGTGGATATTCCTGATTTCAGCTATTTAATCACAATTTTAAAATAACAAACTGTATTATTTTAACTTATTCATGTAAAAAAATTTGTCAATTACACTAGTGGACATAAGTGTGGACACTTTTTATAAATAGCTTGTATTCGGTATTCATTCATCCATTTTTAAAACATCTTAGGGTGTAACTGTTATTATTTTAGCTAATTAATTTAAAAACTTATTATACTGTTATACATTGTATTTACATATTTTTGTAAAAAAAAATAACACAAATACTGAATAAAATAACAATACGCCAAAATTATCTAAACTTAACATTAATAACAAAGATATTTAGATTTCTTTGAAAATCCTTTTGATTTAATATCTTGCTCAATTCTTCGAAGCATGGAGTCCACCAGGTGTAAATCTTCAGGCGTGATGACATGGAACCATGCTCTAATAATTACTTCAATTAATTTTCTTTTATTGCTGTGTTGCGAACAGAAACCAATATCTTCAGCCTTGTCTGGAAATTTTTGATGGGATTCAAATCTGGATTAATCCCTGGCCAAGGAAGAATATCAACGTGGTAGTCCTGTAACCATTTCATGCTCGTTTGGTTGAGGTGCATTGGTCTGTCCTCCTGGAAGATGCATCTACCACGCTCATTCTGGAACAAATCATTGAATCTAGGGAATAATTTTGGCTTCACAATCAGATCTTGATAACTTTTATCCATAATTATGCCTTCTACTTCCCAGGCATCCAAACCCATCTCCTGTCATGCAAGCCCATTCCGTTACAATCGGAAGATTTTTCAATGTCGAAGTGGTATAATATTTTCGCCTTGACGACGACGAAGAAATCTGATTCTATCACTCCCAAAAATGACAATTTTGGTCTAATCACTCCACATCACTTTTGCCCAGTCTTCTGAAGTCCACTCATGTGTTTGTCTGCAGCTCTGTTTGTTTCTGTTTCGTATTAAGACTTTTTTCAAGGTAGGTATGCTTGCTCGTAATTTATTTCTAAATAATTTCTTCCTAATTGTTCTATTAGTAATATCAAGTCCAGCAGCTTTAAGGACCGTGTTAATATCTTTGGATGTTTGACGACCTGCAGTGCAAGTCTGAAAATTCTTCTTTCATCTTTGGTGTTACCTTTGTCTTTTGGCCGGATTTTGGGGCAGTTCATGTACTTTTGGTCTCCTTGTATCGTTGGCCAACCTTTCTTACTAATGATGGGTCCACTCTGTACTCACTACTACAATGTAGTACTACATTACATTGAAGTGCACACTTCACACTTTTGAAGTGTAGTGCACACTACAAACTACACACACTTAAAAGTTATTGAAAGTACATACTTCAAATAGTACACTTCATTTCAAAGCGAACACTACAAAGTACACACACTTCAAAGTTATCAAAAGTACGAGCACATACTTCAAATAGTTATTTATTATGTGAAATTTTTGGGAAGTTGATGTAGATAAATGAAGAAATCTTTGGAAATCGAAACACCCCCCCCCCCTATGATTTGAAAAAAATTTTGGAAGAAATTTCTGGAAACTGAAACAACCTCCCCCCATGGTTTGAAAAACTTTGGGATTGAATGAAGAAATCTGATTGGCGACGTTTTCTTTTTTAGGTCGCCAAATGTTACTTTGGAGAAAATATCGGAGTCTCGATACATTCATTATATTTTTTCCGGCGACCTGTTTCTTTTTAGTCACCAAACTTTTTATTTGGGAAAAAATATAATTAGTTCACTAGTATTACAATTTTGTAGTACAATTACTTCATTTCATTACTTCACTTCATTAATACTACAATTACTTCATTACTTCTCTTCATTAGTACTACAATTTCGTAGTACTACAATTACTTCACTTCGTGTATTTTTACTACAATTGTAGTGTACACTTTGTAGTCTTCAAACTGGTGAACGTATGTGTGTTGTAGTCTTCATTTTGAAGTGTAGTTTTTCCCTTCGCTATTTCTTACTCCAGATTTGGTACTTCCTCCACCCAATATTTTTGTAATTTTTTCGAATGTGTAGCCTTTTATATGAATCCTGACAGTTTTGCTTTGATGTTTTGGTATCGTAGGAGCCAATTTAAGAACTAAAATCACTCTGACTGCATTTCAATAAGCGCAAATGACAACCTCACTTGAACAATTGCTGACTAACACAATTATTAAAATAAACATGTTGCATCTGAAAATATTGTAACTGTAGCATGTGACGATTTTACATGCTCTGTGATTGCTTTAGATTTAAGATTTTACATTATAGTGCTGCCATGACTCGAAAAAATTTTTCCCAAAATTTCATTGTTTTCAAAACATTTCCTTTAATTTATTTTAAAATAGTATCTAGTATTTCTAATCACCGTGTAGCATGTTAATTAAAAGAATATAGAACAGGGAACATGAAAAAACTTTGAAGGGTTGTATAACAAAAATGTTGTTTTTTTATAAGTTAAGCGACAAATTAAAAGAAATTGCAAAAAGTTCACACAAGTCCACTACTTATAAAACGGATTGATAAAAATCACACAACAATAATATATTTATAAAAAAAACATTGTTTTTAAAACAAAAATTGTATTAAACAAACTAACGGAATTTCCAAAACAAAACATCGTAGGTTCGGTAATTTATTCGTTGATTAAATAATTTAGTTTGTGTTATTTAAAGAAGATATCCATATTTAAAATATATGGAAACTAATGAATAAATTTTAATATAATATCCCTCCATACAAAAATGTGATAAAAAACCCAAGAAAAGATATGAAAGAAAAAATTTGAATTTCGGTCATTTTGCCTTAAAATAATGGCAATTTGGATTACGTTCAAATAATAATGTCTCTGAAAATCCGAAATATACTTGAATATTATACATAGTACAAGATCCCGACTAAGATCGACCTTCACCCATCTGTTTACTGAGTGAAAAATATTTTTTAGTACTCACAATACATGAACAAACGTATTGCGAACCGGTTGCCTGCTGAATTTAAATTGAGCCTACCTTTAATTAAAATTAATGTAATATTTATATGTTTTTTTAACTTTTTCACATATTTTTTAACCAAACAAAATCAATATTTATTGAGAGTAGGAAGCATAAGGAACAAAAAACAGTTGGGTTGCCTATCTTTTTCTGGTCCATACTACAGGTTGCCAGGTAAAAATAGGTGAGTTAAGGGGGGGTAAGGTTTTTAACTTTTTTTTTTGCATTTTATTTTTAATTTGTAAGACAATTTGTATAACATTGTAAGAATATTGTGTCAAAATTTCAAGTCAATCGGAGCAAAATTGACGAAATTATGAACATTTGAGCGATACTCAGACTGATTTTCTATACCTGCTCGGGCAGCTAAGAGACGCGCTCACCTGAGGACTACCGGACGTGCTATTGTATTAGAAGAGTTTTGCGTAGACAAGGACACACAGATGCTGATGATGAAAGCTCTTTGCCGTGTGAACATGGCGTCGACGATTATGTGTAAGTATAAAATAAGTGTTGAGTTTTATTTTGAATTTTACAGTGTGCAAAACTTTAAATCGTTTTCCCCACATCTCACGTTTTCAAAGTCGGTGTCCATCATAACTTCAAAACTACTGCACCGATCCTTTTGAAATTTTGAACATTATTTCTGTACATAATTTACGAGGTAACGCTGGAGAGTTTTTTTTCAAATTTGTTATTAATTTATATTTTTTAATAACAAATTAGTCGATATTTTTCGCAAAAAATCGCATTTTTCCCTTCAAAGTGTTCCAAAAAATAGAAAAATTGAAATTTCAAAAAACCCTCCCAGCGTTACCTGGGAAAATCTATTATCTAACGAATGAACTTTGATTTTTTGATTTCAGATGATCTAGCACCAAGTTATGATGGACACCGCAATTCTACTTTTTTCCGAGACACGTCCGAATAATTGCTGCCATTGCCATATTTTTTAATATTTCGTGTTGAAAATTTTACACAATATTCTTCAAATATCATACTTTAATGTACCATTGGTTTTAATAGAGATTTTAACTGTGTCGTCACAAAAAATTCACAAAACATGCCTTTTTTTGTACGAATTAACCTTACCCCCCCTTAATACTATGTATTTACACTCATGTTTTCTTATTGAAATTTAAATTAAAATACAGGTAATTTTATTACGAACACGATGGTATTAGGTTGTCTAAGTAAAATCGGTCAAGACTTGCGGTTGCCGCAATTTACAGCAGTCGACGAGAAGCATTGCACATATTACATATTCAGTGCGATAGAGGTGGACACAGCGTAGCGGTCGTTCGTGAAGCATTACCGTCTAAGGCCCAGTTATTTCAAGTTGGATTAAAATAAAAGTTTGTTTAAAGCATAGATTTTAACGGAAACGGATCGTTTGATTGGTGGAGAAAGCAAAATTCTATATATAGTATTCATCATCATCATTCTTGGCACTACAACCCTCGGTGGGTCTTGGCCTCCTCAATAATTTTCCTCCAATCATCTCGGTCTAGTGCCAGCTCTCTCCAGTTTCGAAGGTCTAAGGCAGAGATATCTTTGAGGACTTTGTCACTCCATCTTAGTTTTGGCCTTCCTAATCTCGTTCGCCCTGTTGGCCTTGATTTTAGCAGGGACTTTGGTGCTTGATGCTCGGACATTCTCTCCACATGACCCAGCCATCGAAGTCTTCCCAGTTTTATAAATTTTGTGACGTTTGGCTCCTTAAATAGAATATAAAGCTCATTGTTGTAACGTCTGCGCCAAAGTCCATTTTCTAGAACCGGTCCGAAGATACGCCTCAAAATTTTCCTTTCAAAAACGTCCAGTGCTCGCTCATTCCTCTTAGTTAGTACCCACGTCTCAGCTGCGTAAGTGAGCACTGGCTTAATAAGCGTTTTGTATTATATAGTATTATATATAGTATTACATATATTAAAATTGACTAACTGTACCCGCGCGGCTTCGCACGCGTAGATATTTAGTAAACTGGATCGTCATAGAACTTTCGCGAACCTTCTAGAACATTCTCCTTCCAGAACTTTCAAGAAATTTTTCGAATGTACAGGAACCTTCTAGACACACCGACACATTCCGCCACTCAGTTTAGAATCTTATAGAACTTTCGGGAATTTTCTAGAACCTTCCCCTTCCAGAACTTTCTAGAGCAGGTTTTCCGGAACCTTCTAGACTCACCGACACAGTCGGCGCGCCTATTTTGAAACAATCTGAAGCATTTGCGGCCTTCCCATAACAAAACAATGTGCTAGAAAGCACATTTTCGTCACCCACTCCCACCCACGCACAGCCACCTCCACCAAACTCGCATATTTTCGATGTGACACCAACATGTATATATATAATACAGTAAAAGCTCGTTAATACAAACAACTATAATTCGAAAAATTTAATGATATTTTATCCCCCTCAAATGAATTTTCATACAAAATGCTTCCTATAATTCGAAAAAATGGCTAATTCCAAATACGAAAAAAATTTCAGAGAAAATTATGAAATTTGACACAAAAGTCATTTGTGTAAATGTTAAGATTTTCTCACCATTTGCTAGTGTTTTTATACCTGCGCTGACGGAAATGACCGCTCACAGGCCTTTGATCATCTATATCGACGGCTCCTACGTATAATATCATAACCCACAAATCGACGATTTTTAGTTTTTTGTGTATTTCATATGTATTTAATTATATCTTTATTTCCAAGAAAGAAAAAAAAATATTTTGCAATAAATAACGTATTTTTCGGACGTATTTTATCGTATCTCAAACAATCATCTATTTTTTACGAAGTGTACTATCGTATGTAACACTTATGATAATTTGCGTTGGAAAATAACATAAGATAATTTTATCGTATGTAACACTTACGATAATATGCGTGAGAAAATAACATAAGAAAATTATGTATGTAACACTTACGTTGTTTTACGTCGCGTCTTTTCCGAAGTAAAATGTTGTAAGTCATTTATACGATATTTTACGTCGCGTCTTTTCCGAAGTAAAATGTTGTAAGTCATTTATACGATATTTTACGTCGCGTCTTTTCCGAAGTATAATATCGTATGTGCATTTCTACAAAAACCTTTGATAATTTCGACTTTTTTGTGATTACTTATGAAACTACAGTATAAAGTAAAATATAGAAATGAAATTTCAAAAAAATTGGGCAATATTTATTATTATTATTATTATTATTGATAATGGGCAGGCAGCTTAAGCTGATAGGCCCATATCACTGTCTCTCATTTGAATATCCAGCCTATTCTTAAATTGGTTGACACTGGCTGCAGACACAACATCCTCGGGCAAACTGTTCCACATATTGACCACTCTATTGCTTAATGCATGCTTTCTTGGGTTACACGAGAACCGTGACTTGTTCAACTTCAGATGATGTCCTCGAAGGCCCACATTAGTGTTAAATGCAAACATATCTGTCATATTAGGAATATTGTAGTAGCCCGATAGAATCTTGAATGTCTCGATGAGGTCACCTCTTGCTCGTCGCTCCTGAAGAGTGGGCAGTTTCAATACTCTCAGCCTTTCCGCATATTCCAGGTTTTTAAGACCCAAGGGCAATTTTGTGGCTCGTCTCTGAACATTTTCCAGTAAAACTATATCTTTAACAAAATATGGATTCCAGATCTGAGAGGCATATTCGAGGAGAGGCCTCACATACGTCTTATAAATAGTTGTGAATAGTGGTACTGTCAGATGTTGGAATGATCTTCTCACTAAATACAAAATAGAGTTAGCCTTCTTAACCACACTCGCTATGTGCTCACACCATTTAAAGTCCTTGGTAATAGTAACACCCAGATCCTTCTGCGAGACCACTGACTTAATCAGGCTTTCGTTTAAGGTATACTCAATATTTGGGTTATTCTTGCCGACATGGAGAACACAACATTTGTCAACATTAAGACATATGAGCCACTGCTTTGTCCACTCCGATAATTGATTTAAGTCTCTCTGTAACACCTCATGGTCAGTAAGGGGGTTACCGAAATATTTTGTGTCATCAGCAAAGAAACTCACAGTGGACTGGACAGCAGCACGAAGATCCAAAATGTATAAAATAAAGAGAATTGGTCCCAGCACACTCCCCTGTGGAACTCCACTTAAAACTACTTGCGGTGCAGATAAAGAGTCACCCACTCGGACAGCAAAGGAGCGCTCAGTCAAAAAGCTCTTAACCCATAGAAGTAGTGAACCACGGATTCCTAGATGTTCTAACTTAGCGATTAATCTATTAAGTGGGACTCTGTCAAAAGCCTTTTCAAAATCAAGAGAAAATATGTCTATAGGTTCATGGCTATCAAAACTAGTGGACCACCTTTCTAGACATGTGAGAAGATTAGTCACAGTGGAACGTCCAGGCACAAATCCGTGCTGATCCAAATCTACAATGATTTAGATTTATACTGGACGAAAATATGTTCAAATCCTTCTCCTGTAAAATTGAATTTCGTGGGTTACGATATTATACATAGGAGCCGTCGATATGAAAGTAATAAAAGTCATAAAACATCCCCAACTGGCCGGTGGCCGCGGGCACAGGGTAAGGCTGTTTAAGGGTACGCGCGCACTAGCTGCGGCATAATGTCGCACCGAAGTGTTGTAACAAAGGCTTTTGAATCGTAGTGCGCGCACTTAGCGGCAAAAAATCGGTGAAATGTTACAACTCTCTTGTGGCGCATCGGTCCGCGGCAAAAAAACGCATCTTTTTAAAGTCATGACCGCGCGCGCTACGCGCTGTTTCGCTGTACCATATATTTTATGTGAAAGAACAATGGGCTACAAGCAATAATTCTGCTGATCTAGATAAAGATTTTAATATTGAAATGCTAATTACGAAAGTTGAAAGAAGACCACCATTGTATGATATCACTTCAAAAGAATATAGTGATAGAAACATTAAACATTTCTGAATGGAGTATTTTTATATGTGATAGAAGGTCCAACTAGTTTTAAAAGTTCATAAAAACATTCTTTATTCATTCGATAATATTGGAAGAATTTTTCGTTAAGTTCAGCAAATATTTTAAAGAACTGCCCGTAAATGATCAGCGGCATTATGCCGTAGTGCGCGTGCCTGCTGTTTTCGCCGCGCGTCAAAATGTCGCAGGTTTTTTCGCCGCGCGGCGAAAAAACGCTAGTGCGCGCGTACCCTTAAGGCTGCTGTTTTATGATATCCCGCCAAAAGACGAGATTAGTTGAAGTTTTGTCGCCAGTTTTGGAGTTTTAAATTGTTACATCTTTGTGTTTTATTAAGATTGAAAATATATCGCGTGAAAACATTATATCATTGACTTTTTTTGTGCTTTTATCTGTGATTTCCGTGAAAACTTTCGATATTTTAGTCTCTTCATTTACGATTTTAATATATTTTTTGTTATTTGATAAGTGTGAAGAATATTAGACATTTTATTACGTTCACGTGTTAGATTTTAGTTATTTTTTCGTTTCAAATTAAAATGGCCTCAGTTCGCAGCGCGTACAAAACTTTAACTATTTCTATGAAAATGGATTTGACTAAAGACGTGGACAGAAAAATTGAGAAATAAGGGCAAGATTGCGTAAAATATGGTATCGCCAATTCGACTGTTTCAACAATTCTAAAAAATCGCGCCAAAATTGAAAAGCGCAGTGAAGTGATGTACAATATTTGCTGTTTTCATTTTTTCTGTTTTAAAATTGAATTGATGTCTCAAGATCACATATCAAAGTAAATTATTTTAATTTTATTGAAACAACTGACAAAAATGAATGCAATATTGGCCAAATAAATGTGTTTAAAAATACATGTTAAAAAATGCATTTGTTTGTACACTTGGAAATGTTTAGAAAGTGTGTTGATGGTTTAAAAACTTCCTACTAATTCTACTTCCCTAATTCGAAATTCTAATTTTTTTGTTGAATTTCGGTCCCCTGAATTCGTATTAAAGAGCTTTTACTGTATTTATAAATGTGAAAGTTTAGGTGAATGAATGAATGAATGAATGGATGGATGTTTGTTACTCAATCATGCCAGAATGATTGAACGGATTTGGATGAAATTTCGCACAGAGATAGATTATTGTATGGAAAAGCACAAAGTATACTTTTTATCCCAGTAATATGTTTCTGTGGGATGAAATCTACGTCTACGCGAACGAAGTCGCTGGCAAAAGCTAGTTAATTAAAAAGCTACCGAAGTTCAGCAGATTTAAACGAAATTCGGCCGGAGACGAAGTTCGGTAAAAGTTGCCGAAGTTCGGCTATACCGAATGTGAAACGAATTTCGGTGCATCTCTGGTAAATACATAGTATTAACTCATCTATTTTTACCTGACAACATGTAGTATGGACCAGAAAAATATAGGCAACCCAACCGTTTCTTGTTCCTTATGCTTCCAACTCTCAATCAATATTGATCTCGTTTGGTTAACAAATAAGTGAAAAAGTTAAAAAAAACATGTATTACATTAATTTTAATTAAAGGTAGGCTTGACTTAACTTCACCAGGCAACACATTCGCAATATGTTTATTCATGTATTATAATTGCTAAAAAATATTTTTCATTTGGTGGGTGAAGGTCGATTTTAGTGGGGATCTTAGACTATTACAAGAGTGTTGGATTTACAGGATATAGAATGCAATGTTTTCCAAATCGTCGACTAGAGAGGTATGACTTAGGAGCACACACCATCAAACCGCACAAATTATATTATAACCAGGGTTCGAGGATATATATCCGCGGATATATATCATGATCATGATATATATCAAGATATTTATGGCTCGATTTTTATTTTTATTGGCTCGATATTACATCCAAGAAAACTTTCTGAAAATGTTAATAGATGGCGCTAGTTGTATTTTAAAAAATGCTACAGGTTGTTTTTTTTTAATATCTGCGGTCGTTACTAGATGGCGCTAGTTGTATTTTAAAAAGTGCTACAGTTGTTTTTTGGTTTCATTTGTTTAATATAATCCGTTTTTTATTTCACACAAAGAAACAAACACCCATAATACTAAATTAGAGAGAGCAACTTTTATAACTTATACATAATAATTGCACATATAAGCTTTTTTCAGTATATAATTCATTTATTTAATAAATAATAATTCATATACAAAATAAAAATATAAATTTCCTAATTATTTCGAGTTTGTATCAATCGACGTGTGCAAAAAAGGAAAGAAAAAAGTTTGAATATATATCCAATTTTTGATATATATCAGATATATATAAAAAAAACGATTATTTGATTTTTATTATAAAAATCGGATTTTTTCGAACCTTGATTATAATAAACTAACATTTATTTAAAAAATTAAACTCAAATCAGGGTTTTCCACTATCCATGAGAAAAGCATAGCAATATAACAAAGCCCAGGCTTGTGCCTGCCGTGTGATCCCGGGTAAATTTTAATGCACTTAACATTTTATTTTAACCCGTTTTTAACCAAAGAAATTTTAAATAGGACATAAATTGGATTTGGTACCACAAAACTATCAAAATCGACAGCAGGTTTTTTCAAAAATTCGTCAAGCTTTCGTGTAATATAACTAGCCCTAGGATAGGTTCCTGGATGTCATCAATACATCATCCTGCAACCATCACACCAAGTGCGGGATCGATCTACTTCACAGATTGACAATCTAAGGGAACAAATGCTCACCGATGCCCTGGTCGGCCCTTCTGGAGTAATCGGAGCACTCCTGCTTGATGTCAGGATATGATATATCTATATCTCCATCGCCTGCTCCCTCATCACCGCACTCGGCTGCAGACCCTTTATCGGTCTGCACATCACCTCCCTGCACACTTCTCCCGATCACATTGCTGGAGCCTACTTCTGGAATCAAAAACAATAATTTATTAAATATTTCATGAAAAACTTGTTTAATATTTGAATTTGAATTGAATTGAAAAATTTGAAAAAAAACACATCATTAAGATTCAAAAATAATTTTAAAATCCCAAAATATAATACCAAACTGTGTCAACAAAACTAGATATACTTGGGCATAAAAAACTTCAATAAACTACCTACAGATATTAAGAAAATCGATGACTTACAACAATTAAAGAAAAAAATAAACCAACACTTTAGATCGATACAATTTGACAATGTATAACAAGACATATAGCTAAGGAACAAATAAGCCAAATCCAAAATAAACTAATAAAGTGTAAGCCCCTCACCAAGCACATGAGCAAGTCTCATTTTTGGAGAGGCAAAGCAATAAAATAAAATGTATCTAAGTAGATTGTAATAGACAAATGTATTATGATTTAAATGTAGTTTTAATATTAAATAAAAAAATATAAAAAAATAAAAAATAAAATAAAAATATATATAATTACTTGGGAATAATCCAAGATGATGGTCCCGTTGTTCATACAATGAAAATAAGTATTTCACTATATAATTCAACGTCCTGTTAATTTAATCTAACTAAAATAATCGTAATCTAAATTAAACAAACCAAACCTAATAACCTAACCTAACCAAACCTAATAACCTAACCTAACCTCATATATTGCCTATGAAATGTCAAAATATGCAGTGCATTTTTCGGAACTTCAAAGTGCAATATCTTATTTAATACTTACTATTTAAACGTAAATTATCTTTCATTTTGTTATTAGCACATTCAATAATATAGTGAAATACTCATTTTCGTTGTATATGCAATGAGACCATTATCTTGGATTTAGCCAAATCCATAAATAAAGTCATCAATTCAATCAATATTTATCTGCTGTCTACGGTAAGGCGTCATTCATGTCATATAAATATCATTTTTGAAATCAGAACACTCGACTTTACGTGTTACAAACCAAACAAACCAATAGTTACATTTGTACCCCCTGAAAAACAAATATTTATAATTTAACTACATTAGCGCTATCGATTAAATTTTATGTCGTGTGCGGTTTGTCTTATTTTTTGATGAAGCGATTTAAGTCTAATAACTATTTTAATGCTTTAAAAGCTACTCAATTATATTCAATTTCTGAAATCAGAGCACACAACTAAAATTATAAAACAAGACCTTGAAAATAACTGGATCCAAACAATGTAGTGAAGATACGCTTATTTCATTTTCATCCTTATGGAGTGTAGTATTTTACCCTTATCTTTAACTGTCACATCAGGTGCGTCAATTTTACGCCACTAAGAATTAATCAACAAAGAACCAATTCCTCACCGGTGCACTGATTTTCGTTTCTGGAGTACTCCAAGCACTCCTGCTTAATGTCGGGGAGCCATACGTCTATCTCCGTATAGGCCGCTCCATCGTCTGCCTCTTCATCATGGATCCCGGCCGTAAACCCTGGCTCGGACTTGACGACAGGAAGATCTTGGTCAGCACGATCCATTGTTTTAGTAGACTTCAGGTGACATGTGACGCATCATGCGACTGGTCACAGGCACAGAATAAAGATGGTAGATTGTGGCGATTGTGGTAGATGGCCATAGGTCACAGGCATAGATAACATAATGTCACAGGTAGGGATGGGCGTTGAATGGACGGACTAGTTGAAATCAACCGTTGACGTTGCATCGACGCGTCGACCGTTTACGTTTATCGCATGGACTAGTTGAATTCGTAGACGGTGGACAGCGGACGCCGTGGTCGGTGGACGATTCGAGATTGCAAAGCAACGAGCGAGAGCAAGACAAAACGTCTCCGTTTATTTCTCTCTCATCTCTCGCTGTCGACTTGTAGATGCCATAAACGTCATAGACGGCTCGACGGGTAATTTCATTTCAACTCTAAAGTACACTACCATAGAGTGCAGATCTGTGTACACGAACTATGACTAGAGATTTGAAATTTGAATACATGCGTAGGGCGAGATAGGCTTAATAAGCTATTATCTATTATTTTTTACTTGATTTTTTGTGATGTCACGTGCGACGATTCGGTGAATTCCCAATTTTACGCTGTCTAAAATAAAACAATTCTGTTTAATTATTTTATTTTTTATTGAACTATTATTAATTAACAGGTCGGCTAGATATTTTTCTAAAATCAATATTTTATTCGATCGATCTCGACTTCTTATATTTACCTGAAAAGGGATGCTAAAATTTAATTATTGTGTTATTTCCTTACTTTTCAACTTTAGCATATAAATGATATAACTTGTAGGGAATAAAATTTTCTATACCTAACTATGGTCCTTATTCAGGAGTCCAACATTAATTATTATATATGTAATATAATCTTGAATTTAGGTTTAATTAATTTTTATTGAAAATTCCCTATTTTCAACTTTATAGATAAAAAAATAAATCTATTATAATTTTGTTTACATCACTTTTTATTGGTTTTTTACATGTTTCGGGAACAATGTTCCTTTTCTCAGATTGAGCCTTAAACTAAAGTTGACAAATAATACAGATATATTTATTTATTAATAATGTCACCACAAAGTGAAAGCCTGACTTTGAAAGATGTATTCTTCAATAAATTTCTATATAACATCTCAAATGTAAAGTATTTTTAAATTATGTATTTATTTATAAATTTATAGATAATAAATAAATGTAAAGTATTTTTTACCGCACCTCATGACTGGTGCCTTTATTACGCAAAATCATTGTTTCCTTCCATTTTATTTACTCACATTTTAATGCTTATACCCAATACTTTCACTGCTTATATATGTAGTTTATATTTATATTTTACTGCTAACACCTGATATTGCTGTGTATACCTACTTCTTTCTTTGTTATATATAGAAAGAAGAATAGAAGTATATAAAACAATATGTAAAAGCCTATAATGTGCGTAAACAAATAAATAATAAAATATTTCTTTTTACATATAAGCACAAATAGCGGTTTTACTTTCCCCGAAACTATATTCCTTCGAACTTCTTTAAATTTTAAAAATTAACGTCATAAAAATAGCCAACGGTTGAGCCGTCGAGAAGCGTCGCGTTGAACCGTAGACAGTTGACTATCGTCCCGATGTTTAGATAGAACGTCCGCGACGTCCGCGTAACGAAGTTGACGCGTCAACTAGTTGACGAATTCAACTAGTTGATCGTCTCGTCGATGGATGGACGTGGACGGTCTCGTTTCGTCGACGGTAAATACGTCGACGACCCATCCCTAGTCACAGGTCACGGTCGAGGCGTCAAATCATAGATAAGATAATATAATACCATTATAATAGGGATGGCTAAAAAATATCGATATATCTATATATCGATATTTGTTTTGAAAAATATCGATATTTATCGTCAATATATTTTTTCGCGATATATCGAATATCGATATTTTTTCTTTGCGACCTTTTTAGTTTTGGTAATTTTTTTGGCGACCTTCTTTTGGTTACCTTTTTCATTTTTTTTGGTCATCTATATATTTTTTTCGATATATCGATAGTTTTTTCCCGATATATCAATATATATTTTTTCCGATATTTAGATATATTTTTTCCAATATATCGGTATTTTTTTCACGAAATATCGATATATTTTTTCCGATATGTCGATATATTTTTTCGGGAAAAAATATCGATATATTTTTTCCGATATTTTTTTGGGTACCTTCTTTATTTTTTTCTGGCGACCTTTTTGGTTAACTTTTTTTTTGGTCATCGATATTTTTTCTCTTTTTGGTCGCCAAAGGCTTATTCCCCTTACATTTTTGAAAAAATAATATCGATAAATCGATATATTTTTCGCAATATATATCGATTATTTTCGATACTTTTTTAAAATACCGATTCGATATATATCGATTTTTTATTTCATTTACCCATCCCTACATTATAATACGTCAAATTCACTGGTATATTATGTTATCTATGACTGGTATGAACCATAGATTGCCATAATATGAACAATTGTGAACAATATCATTGAAAGATTTGGCAGATACTTCGTGGTGCAACATTATAATTTCAAATATGTTTTATTATACTTTGTAATACACACACAATATGAGTTATTAAATTACAACTATAGTTTCGAGAGGGTAGCCATTGGTTGGCGACAACCCCTTACCTGGCCCCGCCTCCACGCCTGAGTCATCAGTGATGGACCCAACACGATACATATCTCGTAGGCTTAAATAATTCATTGTCCGTGTTAGCCACACTGTTCGTAGAAGATGCACTTTCTTCCACACTATTTCAACGATTTTCCTTATTTATATTAATTCAACACATAATCATTACAGAATTATTATTATATAAGATTGACATTTTATTTACATTAAATGGATTATTTATATGAAAACAAAAGACTTACAACCAGTGCTTATAATCTACTTGTAATACAAATAAACTTACAGTACGAATACCTAATTAATTAATAATAACAATATAACTTAACTAATTAAAATATAATTATAACTAGATCTTGTGTCTATAGAATCTTTAAATCATATTATATACTATCATATTAACATATATTTACGAACATTTAAAATCATTTACAATCAGTCAAAAAAGACGCGTATTTGCGTTTTTCTGTTTCGCGACATTCTACTTATTTGTTTACAACGCCGTCGGCGTCGAGTTATTAACATAAAAAAAATCATTTACAAAAAGTCCATATTACTATCATTATCTTGTACCAATAAATTCTTATATATATATGTAGCTTCTAACATATAGCGGATTTGTAATTTTATCTTGGTACTTGCTCGCATTATATTATTAGAAAATTTATGTTGGAGAAATTGCTAATAATCTTCGATCTATCTCTATCGTTTTATATCTCTGTTTATAAACCTCTGCATAGCCTTGCGGAGAACTACTTTGTTTGTTTCGCACGTGCACGTGCAGATATTATATTTTAGGCAAAACAAATACAGATCTCGGGAATACCTAAGGTTTCGGACATCGCAAATGTTTTCAACCCTCTCGAGCAGTATCGTCTATTTCTCGATAATCCATTGTTTCCCAAATAAAATACCGCTATTGTTCGGTTTCGGATCCTTTGAGGACAGCTGCCGCGTCGAGCAGATCGCAATAGAATTTACCCTGCAAACTCCTAATCCTTGTCCGCTAAGGGCCGGTTGTTTCAAGTTGGATTAAAGTAAGCGTTCTCTTAAAGCATAGATTTTTACGTTCTCCACCAATCAGACGATCCGTTTTCGTAAAAATCTATGCTTTTATCGACCGCTTACTTTGATCGAACTTGAAACAACCGGGCCTAAGTGCGGTATTCCCAAACCAAAGAGACCTTACAGTATATACAAGCTAGAAGAAACATTATTTTTCATTACTTTTATTAGCTAGCTTAAACGCCGACTTAATTGCATTCATTGTTCTTTCCGAGGAAAAAGGTTTGTTCATCCTACAGCTGTGCGCACGTACAGTAGGTATAAATAAGCCTGGGGCGAAAGCCCCGCTAAAAGGCCTGCTGGTCATAAAGCTATTGTTTTGAAATGCGGATTCGCGTCATTTTATGCGAATTAATTCCTCCGGTGGTGATAACCATGTCAAACGGCAATGTTTTTTTTAGTTTTTTTTATATGAATTTTATATGAATAGTCTATTATTTTTCTTCTATATCTAATATTTATATGAATAGTCTATTATTTATATGAAAAATTGATTCATTCATCTGAGAATGTATTAAACGGCACATAGGCTTAATTATATATACAGCAACGTTATGGGGGTTTTGTCGCAGGTTGGCGGAAGTTGGCGGAGGTTGGCGAAGTTGTCGGTTTTTCGGGCACACATCAAAAGAACAACGGGGTCGCTCGGCCGGTATCGGCCATTTTTTTGTTCGTCACCGTCCGCTGGCTGGGGTGTACGTCTTTCGTGTTTTGTTTATCTGTTTCTGAAATTGCCGAAATGTCGCTACCGTGGATCAATGAAGCGATCGTGATCAGCGATGCTGGTGCAAACATCGTGTATTTTTATGTCATTTTTGTAATTGATTCCAAATCATTGGTTCCACTTGCTGATGCTCTAAGAATGTCAAAGTACGCTCCTCGCTCCATTCCATTTTTCCATTCCATCACCACTCATTATTTCTTTGAACTTACACTCGAAAACCGCTAAAGAATAAAGAAGGAAAGAGATTGGCGAGACTTCTGTTTACACACTCGACTCGCGCTTCGTCGCATGATTTGTCTCGAGGCTCAAGCGAATGTGTTAATGCGGCTTTGGAATATCAGGAATCTATATATCTATAAGATTGGTAGAACTCTGTATTGATATGAGTCATGATGGTTTTGTATGCATACTAAAATGATTTTTATAATAAAATCCTTAATTTTGGTAATAATAAATAAAAATGTAATGTTTTACAGAAATCTGGTTAGCTTAACTGTATTTTTTTTAAAACTTTGTGTATACCACATTAATTAATATTCTGAAAATAGCAATATTGGGATGTAAGATCTTTATCCCAACATTAAATAGACGAAAATAACGTAAATAGCTTTATTTGTGATGTTCGATTTCTCTGGTCTGATCTGACAGCTGCAGTCTGCCGCAAACGTAATCTTCACAGTTCTCATGTTTCCACTAAAATTACATCAAATAAGTAATAATGCTGTATTTAAAGCTTATTTCAGAAAAAATATTATTTCATATGCACTTATTAATTTCTTCTCCCACAGCGTCCTGATGTAAAATTATACCAAAATAATTGTCACTGTCGTTGGACCACAGAAAATAAAAATATTGTTGGAATCTATATATATTTGACGGATACCCGTCATGTACTTCTTTCTCCCTCTTACCACACCACCGACGTATATCGACTCGTCTCGTTTATTCTTTATTTTTATTTTCGTCTATTAATTGCTGTACATATGGTTTGAAGGCATAATCCCGGTCTCCTAAAATATATCAATTACCAAATCTGGTACCTAGTACAGTTTGTGGTAACTTGATATTTTGTTTGGACATAATGACAAATATATTTTTGATTTTTATGGTGCTCGTCGACTGATTAAAATGTGGTCTGAGGAGCCATTGCTCTGGTAATGGCTGACCCTATCCACAGTCCAAGAAACAGTGTTCCAGATACATCACCTACCCGGCTTAAATAAGTCCGCCATATTTATTAATACCGTTTGGCATAAAAGACATCATTATAACACAATAACGATAAAAAATAATAAATACTTTTTATGCGGGAAAACTTTTATTGAATTTAATATAATATTCAAGAAGTGTTACAGTAACATTAATATAAAAAATAAGAATTCATTATCAGAGTAAACGTAACATATACATAAATTCAATAACATTAACGAGTTTTTTAAATATGTGATATAATTTAAATAACAAGTGATGTACATTTTTATAGAATTTTTAGACGATTAGTGTATCTTTTATGAATTAAGTATAATGTTCAAGGAGTATGTTACAATAATTTCAAATAAAAATATATTTTTAAATGAATTGAATATCGCAAATGAAATAAAATATCGGAATTCAAGGCACAAAAAAATCCTTGTAGATTGAAAAATTACACTGCCACGCTTTAGAATACGCGCGCAAGCGTTTCGCACAAGCTCATAGATAATGGTCTATCGCACAGATTTATTACGCGATCCAGTATGTTAAAACACGCTACGAGAACGTGCACAGTGCGTGATCGGGAAACACGTACAATGACACTGCGTGAATACGTGGCCTCAGTATTGCAGTCCTGTCCGAAGTGAGCGGTGTATATTCGGAAATGATTACAAAAAATTATTGTTTTTCTTGTTGTTTTACGGTGTTCCAGTACGTTGTAATTAAGTTTTTAATTTTTAAAAGTGTACAATTCATTTTTGGTCATGATTATTTTAAAAGTGTTTTGAAATATAAGTTCCATACTTTTTTACAGTCTGAACTGAGTTTTATTTTTTCAGACTACTACATATTGTTGAATGTTTTACATTTTTAACTTTTTTTACTTCGTTCAAAATTTATGTTATAATTTTAAAATCATTTAATCAAAAACATGGAAAATCACCATCTATCGCAGTTTATGATGAAGTAGTGAGTATATTTTGTTTTCACAATTAGTTTTAAACATAATGTTAAAATAAGTCAACCGCAACCTTGAGGGTTGCGGTTGACTTGACGTTGACCAACAAAATGGAGTAATTTATGATGTTACGGGCAATTACTGGTCCTTAGATAATAAAATTAGTGTTCTACCGAATATCCGTTTCGCGTTTAATTGGATAAAGTTTACTTAACCTCAAAAAAGTGTACAACCACGCCACACAGAAATTTGTTTTTTTTTAAATTTTTTTTTTCAACTAAGTACAGTAAATCATGGCCTCACAATTATCCATGGGTACCATTAAGAAGCCGATCGGCAGGGAGAACTATTCCATGTGGAAATTTGCAGTCAGAAATTATTTGGATCATGAAGATTTATGGGATACAATTGATTGTGGGTCATGTACAAGACGGTAAAAAAGACATAAAAGCAATGTTAAAAATAATACTTCTGAGTGATCCTATTAATTATGTCAATGTGCAGGAAGCGACTACGGCGAAACAGGTATGGACAAAGTTAGAAAAAGTTTTTGATGACTCCGGTCTCAGTAGAAAAGTACGTTTATTACGTGATCTGATTACAACCACTTTAGATAACAGCTCTTGTGTTGAAGATTACATTAACAAAGTAATGACAATAGCTCATAAGCTTAGAAATATCAATTTTGTAGTCGGATGCGACTGGCTTGGTACTTTGCTGCTCGCTGGCCTCCCCGATACCTACAAACCGATGATTATGGCTATGGAAAGCTCAGGTGTGTCGATTACTGCTGATTTGGTCAAAACAAAGCTGCTACAGGATGTTAAAGTGTCAGATTCCTCGGCCTACTACATTAATAAATCTAATAAGTTTCAAAATATGTAAAAAGTCTCACAAAGATTCATCCGATAACTACCAAAAGAAAGGCCCACGATGTTACAATCGTAGCAAATACGGGCATTTCAGTAAAAATTGCTGCTTTCAGAAGAAAAAGAAATCAAATTCAGATAAAAGCACTAAGAATAATGGATATTATGCTGTTTTTTCAGTTGCAGAAACTTTGGTCAGAACGCGATGGTACATTGACTCTGGAGCATCGCAGCGTATGTGCAGAGAACGAAAGTGGATGTATGATGTTTCTCCTACAACAATAAATAATACAAAAGTGGCAGACAACAAGACTGTGGCAGTAGAAGGGTGTGGTAGTGTGAACTTGCAAATAAAAGACTGCGAAGGCAGACCTCAGACATTTCAAGTAAGAAATGTACTAAATGTACCTTCCCTGACAACTAATTTACTCTCTGTAAGCCAGATGACAAAAAATGGATGTCGAGTTAGTTTTGAGAAAGACTGTTGTAAAATTTATCAAAAAAAGAAATTAATTTTGACAGCTTTGCAATATAACATGTATGTATTGAAAAAAAAATTCTGAAACTCCTGCATTGCTGTCAACAGTAGATGAACATGATACAAATTTGTGGCATCAGAGAATGGGTCACTTAAACTTCACAGACTTACAGAAATTAGAGAACAGTGCAGAGGGGTTAGAATTATCTAAAAAGGGTAACCAGATTTGCACAGCGCCCTGATGTAAAATTATGGCACAATTGACACAGTCGTGTTGGACACGTATCTACTTTTTGATGTTTGATGGACAACCCTCTTGAGGTGAGTACTCGCGAAAACGGCGCTATATAAATGATCCAATTATTATTGTTATTATTACTATTTCCCCCCCCCCTCTCATTCTCTCTCAAAACAGAACCAAAAAAGAAACAAACACCGACGTACGCATGCTTATGCACATGAACCTTTAAGCTTGATTTACTTTTGCACGGATAATTGCCATGAGGACACGAATTTTTTTCTGCGTGGTGTCGAAGCGCGTGTAATTTTAAAGATGATATTTTAGTGCACGAATAATAGCACTGTGGGCATGAAAGGGGTTATTTTACAGTGTGCTTTAACACATGCATTTTTAAACATGATTTATAATTTATCGAATAACTGCACTGCGAACATGAAAAACGTTTTTTTCCCGTGTGATTGAACATATGTACTTTTAAGTATGATTTACTATTGCACGAATAATTGCACTGTGAACACGAAAAAAGTTTTTCTCTAGTGTGCTTAAACATATGACATTTTAAAGATGATTTATCAATGCAGGAATAATTGCACTGTGAACATGAGAAAGGTTTTTGTCCAGTGTGCTTTAGCATATGTCTTTTTAAATAAGATTTGTAATTAGCCAAATAATTGCACTGTGAACATGAAAATTTTTCTTCAGTGTGCCTTTGCATGTGCATTTTTAAGCTTGATTTATAAATGCAAGAAAAATTGCACTGTGAACATGAAAAAGATTTATCTCCAGTGTGCTTTGCCATATGTTTTTTAAAAGAAGATTTGTAATTACTCAAAAAATTGCATTGTGAACATGAGAATTTTTTTTCTTCAGAATGCCTTTGCGCAGAATGTCTTTTTAAGCTTGATTTCTCATTGCAGGAATATTTGCACTGTGAACATGAAAAAAGTTTTACTCCGGTGTGATTGAGTATGTGCGATTTTAAGCGACATTTCCTATTGCACGAATATTTGCACTGAGAACACGAAAAAAGCTTTTCTCCAGTGTGCTTGAGCACATGCATTTTTAATGATTCTTTAATATTGCTGGAATAATTGCAATCTGAACATGAAAAAAGTTTTTCTCCAGTGTGCATAAGAGCGTGTTTTTTTAAGCTTGCTTTTGTTTTGAACGAATAACTGCACTGCAAACACGAAAACAGATTTTCTTCAGTGTGCATAAGAGCGTGTTTTTTTAAGCTTGCTTTTGTTTTGAACGAATAACTGCACTGCAAACACGAAAACAGATTTTCTCCAGTGTGCACAAAAGCGTGTATTGTCAAGCCCGCTTTTGTTTTGCACGAAAAACTGCAATGCAAACACGAAAACAGATTCTCTTCAGTGTGCATAAGAGCGTGTTTTTTTAAGCTTGTTTTGTGATTGGTCGAATAATTGCACTGTGAACATGAAAAAAGTTTTTCTCCAGTGTGCTTCAGCACGTGCAATTTCAAAGTTTTTTTTTCAATGCAGGAATAATTGCACTGCGCACATGAAAAAGGCTTTTCTCCGGAGTGCTTGAACATATGTCTTTTTAAAGATGAATTATATTTACAAGAAAAATTGCATTGTGAACATGAAAAAGGTTTTTCTCCAGTGTGATTGAGCACATGAATTTTTAAAAATGAATTATAATTACAAGAAAAACTGCATTGTGAACATGAAAAAGGTTTTTCTCCGGTGTGATTGAGCATATGAACTTTAAAATTTGATTTATCATTGCAGGAATAATTGCACTGTGTACATGAAAAAGGTTTTTCTCCAGTGTGCTTGAGCATGTGTTTTTTTAAAGATGGTTCAAAATTACAAGAAAAATCGCATTGTGAACACGAAATAAGTTTTTCTGCATTGTGCTTTAGCACATGTCTTTTTAAGTTTGATATACTGTAGCTTGAATAATTGCACTGTGAACATGAAAAAGGTTTTTCTCCAGTGTGCTTGAGCATGTGTCTTTTTAAAGATGTATTATAATTACAAGAAAAATTGCATTGAGAACATAAAAACACCTTCCTACCAGCGGTATAAGGCGTGCACATTCTTGAGGATTTTTTTTCGTTGAAAGCGATATCCAATTCTGGCTGCTTTTCAGGGGCAGGCGAAGACTCAGTTGGATTTTCCGAGAAATAATGTCGTATTCTCAAGAGATCTGCAATGTGATTATTTTATATGAGTAAGATGTGTTATGTTTCTTAATACAGTGCTCTTTAAGCGATCGGCAGGCAAAATAAGCGAAATTCACATTTATTTCTCATATATTCTCTTGCACTCATTATCACATTTTTGTATGGAAAGATATCATATTAAAATTTATTCTTTAGGTTCAATATATTTTAAATACCATTTCAAACCAAAATATTTATTTAATAAATAAATTACCAAACCTAAGATGTTTTAAAAATGAAGAAAATTGCTTCACTTTGTGGACTTTATGTGACTATATGGACTCGTAAGATGTATTTTTCAATAACATTATAAAGTAAACGATTGTCTTATGTTTATTAAAAATTTTGTAAATTCTGTCAGATTGTTTACTTACTTAATTAATGTTAAAAAAAAACTATTTTTTAGTTTTTTCAGCCCTTTTACATAGTTGTCATCATTTTTACTTAAAAAATCAAAAGAATAGATATTATTATTTTTAAATAAAAACAAAAGAAATTAAAATCTTCATCGATATTCCTGATTTGAGCTATTTAATCACATTTTAAAATAATAAAATCTCTTATTTTAATTTATTCAAGTAAAAAAGGTGTCAATTACAGTAGAGGACTTAAGTGTGGACACTTTTTATAAATAGCTTGTATGCTATTATACTATTATACATTGTACTTAAAAACACATTTTTGTAAAAAATTACATAAATGCTGAATAAAATAACAATATGCCAAAATTATCTAAACTTAACACATTATTTATTAATAATAAAGATATTTAGATTTTATATATATTCAAGAACACATTCATATTTGTGAAGTTGTAATATAGAGCACCAGCCCCGGAAAAGAGGTGACCTGGGTTCGAATCCCAGTAGTAGCCTAATATTTTTTCGTGAAATAGATTTTTCTGTATGTCTTTCTAATTGATTAATCAATTTCGTTTTAAAATTTCACAGAGCTTTGTTCTGAAAAATTACAACTTCACAAATATGAATGTGTTCTTGAATATATATAATATCTGTTGTATAAATGTATATTCAAATTAAATGAATTATTCGATTAATTCTGGCGTCCATCTAGCGGTAGCATTGCAAAGTAATTTCAACTACCGTATCAAAAAAGTTGATTGCTCTATGGACAAAAATAAAAATTAATCAATTAATAAGATTGAGAATTACAAATAAGGTCGATATATTCACGGAAACATAGAGGGCTACTGTAGCTTTAGTGGTCAGAGCACCGGCCCCGGAAAGGAGGTGACCTGGGTTCGAATCCCAGTAGTAACCTAATATTTTTTCGTGAATTAGATTTTTCTGTATGTCTTTCTAACTGATTAATTAATTTGGTTTAAATATTTAGATTTCTTTGAAAATCCTTTTGATTTAATATCTTGCTCAATCCTTCGAGGCATGGAGTCCACCAGATGTAAATCTTCAAGCGTGATGACATGGAACCATGCTCTAATAATTACTTCAATTAATTTTCTTTTATTGCTGGGGTTGCGAACAGAAACCAATATCTTCAGTCTTGACTGGAAATTTTTGATGGGATTCAAATTTGTAATTAAAGCTGTAATTAAAACTATGTTATAAAAATGTGGTCATTCCTTCGTGACTTTTTGTTATTAATTGTAAAAGGACGACTTCGGGCCGGAGTCGTCCAAATTGTTCTACGGAGGACCGCTACTGTGATATTTTCGAGGACGGGATGGCCATGTTGGTTTCGTTCTCTCTCCATGTTGTTCATGGTGCTTCATGCACATGCATAAAGTAAAGGTGCAGCATGACAATAAAAGTGAGTCGACAGTCAGTCGCATCACCATCCCCGGATCACTAACAAGCGTTTGCTTCATAAACCCGCTTCACATCTCCATATCCGGCGTACGAGTATCGGATCGAGACCATTTCTCCATACTCATACAGCGCGGGGGCCCTCAAGCAAAGACGGGCGACCCACCCTATCATAGTTTACATTCTTGGGGCATTTTCTGTGCGTACCAAATAGTATTTAGTATTTCTAATCACCGTGTAGCGTGTTAATTAAAAGAATATAGGACAAGGAACATGAAAAAAACTTTGAAGGGCTTTATAACAAAAATGTTGCTTTTTTATAAGTCAAGCGACAAGTTATAAGAAATTGCGAAAAGTGTCCACACAAGTCCACTACTTATAAAAAGGATTGATAAACAAAAATAAAATATTTTTTAAAAACATTGTTTTTTAAAATAAAAATTGTAAGTGAATAAACTAACAGAGTTTTCAAAACATCGTAGATTTGGTAATTTATTGAATAATTTAGTATGTGTTATTTTAAGAAGATATCTGTATTTTAAAATATATGGAACCTGATGAAAAAATCTTAATATGATATCCCTCCATACAAAAATGTGATAAAAAACCCAAGAGAAGATACGAAAGAAAAAATTTGAATATCGGTCATTTTGTCGGACGATCCCATTGATATAATGGTAATGTGGATGACGTTCAAAAATAATGTCACCGAAAATCCGGGATACACTTGAATATTACAGGAGTGTTGGATTTACAGGATATAGGACATTACAGGATGGACCCTGCAATGTTTTTCAAATCGTCGACTAGAGAAGTCTTATTTACGGGCACACACTATGAAACCGTACAAATTATATTATAACAAACTAACATTTATTTAAAAAATTAAACTCAAATCAGGGTATTCCACTATCCACGAGAAAAGCATAGAAATATAACAAAGCCCAGGCTTGTGCCTGCCTTGTGATCCCGGGTAAATTTTAATGCATGTAACATTTTATTTTAACCCGTTTTTAACCAAAGAAATTTTAAATAGGACACAAAATGGATTTGGTACCACAAAACTATCAAAATCGACAGCAGGTTTTTCCAAAAAGTTGTCAAGCTTTCATGTAATGTAACTAGCCCTAGGGTGGGTTCTTGGGTGTCAGCAATACATCATCCTGCAATGATCACACCAAGTGCGGGATCTACTCCACGGATTGACAATCTAAGGGAACAAATGCTCACCGATGCCCTGGTCGGCCCTTCTGGAGTAATCGGAGCACTCCTGCTTGATGTCAGGATACGATGTGTCTATATCTCCATCGCCTGCTCCCTCATCTCCACTCTCGGCTGCAGACCCTTTATCTGTCTGCACATCACCTCCCTGCACACTTCTCCGGCCCACATCGCTGGAGCCTACTTCTGGAATCAAAAACAATAATTCAAATCTTACAATAAAAATTATAAAAACTAAAATCAAAAATTTGCGGATGGAAACTCGGGAACTGTTTTGATTTATTGGTTCACTTGAATTTTGTATTTCAGTTTGCAATGTTTCCATTTTGAACAAGAGCGTCTCTATTCTATGACAAGAGCATGCCAGTAATAAGCATGTGTGTTTGATTGTTAACTTTAATTGTTTTTTTGATTGTTAAGCATGCTAATAATGAGCAAGTATGTACAGTTGTTATGGTATGCTAGTTTGGAGCATGCTAATGAGCATGTGTATCTGTACCTTTATTCCATTCCATCCATTGCAGCGGGAAGACGTGCAGAGGCATGCAGTGGGAATGCGAGACCACGAAATGCGCATGCATCCATTAAACTCTTAAAAATTGATTTGCTTGAAATTAGTGTTTCAGTAATATAAATAATATAATAATAATATCTATATATATATATATATATATATATATATATATAATATATATAAATATGTTTATTCCAGTGTAACCAGATTGTTAATGCAAGACCTGGTACGCCATATATGTAGATTACAAATTATATATAGGTTGTATTGAGGCACATGGAGAGAAAATATAAAAAGGAAAAAAGGAAGAAAAAGAATTAAAATAATAACGAAAAAAAGGAAAAAGAACAGCTATTAAATACTTAAAATAAAAATATACCATAAGAATACGACAACAAATACATATACACACATAAAATCAATTTCAAATTTCTTAAATCAATAATCAATATCAATAAAAATTCTAAAATAATAGTAATAGTATGGATAAAGCTTTTTGATAAAGCGATTTAAGTGTAAAAATGTGAGACTTTAAATTTAAAGTCCAATAACTATTTTCATACTTAAAAAGCTACTCAATTATATTTCATTCTTGAAATCAGAGCACTCAACTAAAATCATAAAATAAGCCCTTGAAAATAACTGGCTCCAAACAGTATATTGCAAATATATCTATTTTCTTTTCATCTTTATCTGTACATCAGGTGCGTAAATTTTATGTCACTAAGAATTAATCAACAAAGAACCAATTCCTCACCGGCACGCTGGTTTTCTTTTCTGGAGTACTCCATGCACTCCCGCTTAATGTCGGAGATTTCCGTGTAGGGCATTCCACCATCTGCCTCTTCATTATGGATCACAGCCATAGACCCTGACTCGGACTTGACGGCAGGAAGATCTAGGTCAGCACGATCCATGGTTTTAGGAGACATCAGGTGGCGTGCGTAGCGACCAGCAAATAGTGGATCTTGAAGAACATAGAACACAGAATATATAATATTAATATAACACTCACTCTGATGCTATCTTGTTTTACAACGACATCTTGTGATTGTGAGATCAAACAATTCTTTGATTCGAAAAATTATAATATTCCTGAAAAAAAATTATTTACCATATTGTAATTACAATATATTGAATTCATTAATTTCAAACATGTCTGTCAAACTTAAAACTTCAAAATTAGCGGCATTACAATGTTATACAATAACTGTCCATATACAGAAAAAGCAATATTGATTACTTCAGAATACAGCCGATTGTCAATCGTGAGACATCGAATCAAAGACATTTATATCTTAATATTAGCTATCACAAACCAATAGTACCACTTGAAAAAGAAATATTTATAATTTAACTACATTTAAGTGTTATCAATTATATTGTTCACTCTCTACTCATATACGGCGTTATCAGATGGGGAGGTTGTTGTAAATAAAAATCTAAACTCAGTAAAAATATCACAAAGAATCATCATTAAAGTAATACTGAAAAAAAAGCTAACTTTTGAACAAAAGATCTTTTTAAATTGTTAAATCAAACTTAAGTTCATAACTCATCTAAACCTATAGCTTTTTTCAAAATATTTCAATACTTCAGTATCAAATAACCTTTATTACCATATTATTAAATGACTCGCATATGTACTTATATATAATAATAAGAACTGAGGCTCCCTCATCAGACTCAAGAGCTTCTCTTCACTGATGAGGTCCTACATGACTACAAAGTATTAAAAAAAAAAAAACAATTTGATATGTAAATATATATGAATTGTAATTGTACCATATATTAAATAAATAAAAAAATATGTTGTGTGCACTTTGTGTTTTATTTTTTGATGAAGCGATTTTAATGTAAAAATGTGAGACTTTAAATTGTAATAACTATTTAATACTTTAAAAGCTACACAATTATATCTCATTTTTGAAATCAGAGCACTAAACAAAAATCGTAACATTCAACTGTCACATCAGATGCGTGAATTTTACGACACGAATAATTAATCAACAAAGAACCAAATCCTCACCGGCGCGCTGGTTTTCATTTCTGGAGTATTCCGAGCACTCCTGCTTAATGTCGAGGAGCCCTACGTCTATCTTCGTGTAGTGGAGGAGCGCTCCACCGTCTACTTCTTCATGGCGGACCCCGGCCGTAGACCCTGGCTCGGACTTGACGGAAGGAACATCCTGGTCAACACGATCCATGGTTTTAGTAGACTTCAGGCGACATGCGACAGCAAACGGGGATCCTCGAGAACCATAGAACATAGAATCGATAACATAAATAGAACGCTCACTCTGTTGCCATCTTGATTTATTAACGACATCTAGTGATTGGGCGATCAAACAATTCTTTAATTCGAAAATTATATTCCTGAAAAAATGTTTTACAATAAAATATGGTACCTAATCATGAGTTAAATGTTTATTTTATCAAAGCAAAAAATTCTAGAACGAGAGACAAAGAGATGAAAAAAAAATTTTTTTCGCCCATTTTTTTATTATTTACCCTCTCCAGTTTTCTTGATATCAAAAATTTAAATTTTCTGTTTTTTTTAAATAATTTGGTTAAAAAAATCGTTGCGAGGTGCGACAACTGTTTACATATAGCGCGCGTCAGGTCTATAGGAAATGTTTCTTTCGAATTGCATGTCCACGGAACGGCGTTCGTTTTAATGCCTTATTTTTGTAGTTTTTCATATTTTTGTATACTACTCTTCGACGCGTCGGCCAATTTTCATGTAAATATTGCAATCGATAGAGCACAAGTGCCACTATTGAGTATGCTGAAAATAAACGTTCCGAAGTGATGTTCGAAGTGAAAATTCGCTTTCATTCGGTTTTTCCGCTGCTTTTTTCAGCCGGTGCTCCGCGAGGGGTGACTATTCTTCATCTAAAAATCACGATTTGTGGAGTATTTACTTTCCAATCTTTGGCTTTTTTTATTTTTTCTATATTTTTTTCGTAAAGCTACAAGCAAAAACAGTTTTATTTTACACCAATACCTATACAAAGTATCAGGAATAAAAAATGCAAGATCCTTTAAAATCAATCACTCACTAGTCCGCCTCAGCACAGGAACCCCTAGTGAGGAGGACTAAAAACACAATATCAACAATATCATTACACATACATACTATTATATTAAACGTGTACAATCAAGTATTTCAGATACCAGATACAAATAACTTTCTGGAATGGTATCTGAAATACTAGATACAAAATACGTATCTTCCAAATACTTTTTAAAGATAAAATCTTTTTGTAAGAAAACACATTTTTTAAATGTAAGTTTATTTTTTATTAAATAGCGTTGATCGCGCAAATGTGACAAAATAAAATATTATATTTTTAAGGTTTTAATTGAGACTAAAGTAAAACCAGTTCTTCAAACATTTTGTCGCTCATTTTTCTTCGATGAGGTCTCATTATAGGTACATCAATGGAAAAAGTATCTTAAAAATCTATTTACAAAATACTAAGATACCAAAAGAATGTATCTAAATACAAGATACAAGATGAATATTCAAATAAGTATTTCAGATACAAGATGAAAATACGTATTTTGTATCTTGTATCTGTATTTCAAATACTTGTATCTTAGATTAGTCACATCTCTGAGTATAGGTGAAAATTAGTCATTCTTAGAAGCATCCATCCTATACAGAGAAGAAGTTTGAATGACATAAAATGAAAAATTCTGCTTACAGATCTTTTGTTTTTATTATTTTTCAAAAAAGTTGCAATTGGATACATACCATCGCTAACAATTCTTTTGAAATCCTTTATATTTACTTTTACGAAAACGGGTTGTTTGATTGGTGGAAAACGCCAAAATTTATGCTTTTTTTAAATTTTACTCATACCTACTCCTAATGTCTCAAACTATAACCCAGGCAACGCCATGTATATGTTTTTCCATTTAAGAAATACTATCGAATTAGTATGTGTAAATCGAATTAGATTGTATTTCTTAAAGACCTATACGAGCCGATAGTAACAGATAAAGTATTTAAAGGTAAGAACTGATATCAAATTAATTTACATAACAGCCAAATATATGTATAGTCCGTCTAACTTATCTGAAGAATGGCCAAATTTGGAACTAACGACGCCATATTGGATTATCTACAGCTGACAGACCTTTCACAGACTTTGTTTACAGAGGGGTTCACGACTGTTTCGATAGTTTTTAAAGAAAAATTTAGATTGTCACCATGCCAAAAACCATTAAAAGCAGTGTTCGGGAAATAATCTTGAAAATGCACACGTTTTTTGAAGAGGAACAACGTCTAAAAGCCCCAATTATACCGTTTGATTTTGTTCATAGACTTATTGCCGCCACTTCAGGTTAGTGCTGCCATGCAGTTATAATGATTTTCCCATACTTAGTTTTTTATTTTACTATTATACAATTTCTTCAGGTATTTCTGAATCGGCAATTTACAAAATAGTTAAAGAAGGTAAAGTGGCCGTGGAAATGGGCATTAAAATATCTACACCCGGAAAAAAAGAACAAGGATAAGTGGAAAAATTGAATTAGAAGCCGTAAGATGAGAAAAGTTTTAGAACATATTTTATTCGATAATTTTTTACATAGAATTTTTATTATTTATATTTTTTATTACATAATTAATTAACGAGTTCATTTGTAGAAACATCTTTTTTCAAAAATAAACTTTTTTATTTATGCACATTAAAGACTGGTTGCATCAACTTACTTTATAGCAATAGTTCATTTAAAGCATAGATTTTTTCGAGAGCGAGTCGTTTGATCGGTGGAAAATGCAAAATATCTATGCTTTGAACGAAAGATTACTATAAACCAAGTTGATACAACGGCCCTAAACCGATTGATATCCTTATCCTTATGATATCCTTATCCTTACGTGTTACTGAGTTAAACATGGTGGTCATGATCATTAGGTATGAGACACAGAATAAAACCGGCGCCACACTGCGCGGATCTTCCGCCGCGTCTCTTCTGTCGTGGAACATCGCTACATTTCTTTCCATACAATATGCGCTTATTAAACACACTACGCGGATGATCGGTCGATCTATTTGCTTTGCCGATTTGGCGCAACGGAAAAGACGCGGCGGAAGATCTGCGTAATGTGGCGCCGGTCTAAAAGAATTATTATTGTTTGGTTTTTTTCCCAAAAATTGTATTTTTCTTTAATTTTGAAAAAACGCCATTTTGTGACGTTGTGTATTTTACGAATGTATATTTTGATAAATTTATTTGTACGTTAGTTTACATTTTTTGTTTTTTATCGTGTCGTATACTGCTTAATAACTAATTTAAGAAAAAACGAATTTGCAAAAAATTCCCTACAAATGAGATAATTTTTAGACTATCGGCAGTACCACAACGATTGGGACGCCCTCCTTTATTCTCCAGATAAGTTGGACGGACTATATCATGTTTAGCGAGGGGAAAAACTACATTTCAAAATGAAGACTACAACCCACACGCGTTCACCAGTTTGAAGACTACAAAGTGTACACTACATTTGTAGTAAAAACTACATGAAGTGAACTAATTGTAGTAATAATGTAGTGAAGTAATTGTAGTATAAATGAAGTAAACTATTGCAGTACTACAAAATTGTAGTATTAATGAAAATCAGTTAACGGAGATTTCTTCATTCGGTCCAAAATTTTTCCTCGCCCTCGGCGGGCCCTTCGGCGGCGGGCGCTCCAGCCGCCGCCACATGTTTTCAAGAACGTGGGTCGGCGCCATCAGCGTCGCTTGAGGAAAAGGCGTCCTGCAGCGCTCTGGATAGTTCCAGGCGATAGCCACTACAGGCTTCCGAGGAAGGCCTGACGCCTTCCTGCAGCTCGGCCCCGCCGGTGACCAGCTAGCTAACGCCACGCGCTTTCGCGGTTGACCACGACCTGGACCACGTGCGCCCTCCGCGAGTTACCGCGATCAGCGCAATTTGAGATGCGGGGCCACTCGCGGCCACAAGAACTGCGAATAGTGACGACATGTGTTTTTTTTATTGCGATATTTTTTTGAACTGAAATGTGAAAAGACACGACAAACTTATGTGGGGGGCCGGACTGGTTATGTTAGACTAAGATTTGTTATAAAGTTAGTAATAGTGTTTTAGAGCGTAAGGTTTGACTGTTTTTTTTTGTGTAATAAATGTAAATATAATTAAGTGTTTTGAAACTCCCGCTACTTTCCTTGAAATTTCTTGATAAGGTCGCTTCGCACAATGCGTCGCATAATCTGCACCTTACGCGGATTATTTGAGCGAATCTTCCATATCAGGTTGTTTCAATTTCTTCATTTATCTACATCAACTTTCCAAAAATTTCACATAAAAATGTACTATTTGAAGTATTTATATATTATTTTTTATTAATTAATTAATTTATTTTTTATTTACATTAGTTCATAAAAGATACTAATAACTGCCACACTAGGTAAAAACCTGTTCTGTGGCAGTTATTCTCATATGGTATTAATGTAATATAAAAAAATGACAATTAAAGAATCTAAATCTAAAAGAAAATAAATATACATACGAAATCAAGATAATAATTTAAGTAGTTACAAATATAAATACTATATTATAGTATACTTTAAATTATATAAATCAGTATGTACTCATACTTTCAATAACTTTGAAGTGAGTGTAGTTTGTAGTGTGTACTACACTTCAAAAAGTGTGAAGTGTATGCTTCAATGCAATGTAGTCCTACATTGTAGTAGTTAGTACAGAGCGGACCAATCACTAATCATGTTGGCCAACAAAATAAACGTAACAAGTAGCGATGCGCGATTATGAGTTATTTTCATAATCGAATGATTAGTAATCGAATGATTTTCATAATCGAATGATTAGTAATCGAATTACGAGTTATCGATTATTTTTGCGCCCAAAAAAAATATGACGGTATACTTAAAAAATGATGTATACTTTATATTATGTCTGCAAAGGTAATAACTTATAATATTCGTAAGTCTTTAAAAAAATAAAATTTTCAAAGCTTGTATGAAAACCGGGGTATGTTGTTTCATTAATTAATGTAAACCGGAGCATTCCTAGAAAAAAGATTGAGTATTTTTTGTTTCTATAAATATCGATAATCAAATCGGAATATTGGAATGCTTCTAGTAGACCATAAATAAAAAAAAACGAATGTACTATGTCTGCAACGTTAATAAACTACAATATTTATAGCACGCTTATGGATATTTAGTTTGAAACAACTGTTTCTGTGAGATTTCGCGTAACCTTGAGGTCAAACTCAGTTTAACCCAGGATTTACACTTATTTTGTTCAAACTTGAAACATCCAGGCCTTAGGGAGGCTTCGGTTTAAAATAATTTACGCAAACAAAATACCCCAGTTTTTGTACAACCTTTGAAAAATATTTTTCAAATCACTTTTCAAAAGTCTATAATTTTGCACATGGCAACACGTCATTTAAACGTCATTTTAAATGTTTGACAGTGATTTATATTGTTTGTTGATAATGACACAAAGTAAGTATTCATGGATTTAACGATATTCAACAGTTTATGCTGTTAATTAAATGGTAATAAACACTTATAACAATGTTTTTTCAGAGAAAGCAAGCAAATTTTTTGACAGATGACGTTCATATCGTCAGATCTTACTTCTGCACTACGCAACGAATATAATACATACTGTCTGACAGATTTTCGAAATAGGTTCGAGAATATGAAGAAATGCGCCAGGAAGGTTAGATTATTGATAAAATTACGTGTTTTCCTACATATTTAGTCTTTGCGATTACAAAATGTTTTTTAATTTGATCTATATTGTTTTTATTCTAGTTTCTCTGTTTATAACCTTTTCTTTGTTTGCAGGTAATAAAAGCCAAAACGACTCCAAGTGATATGCAGAGAAAGAATTATAGCAGTTCAGTTAGAGATTTTCAAAACACTACTGAAGAATCGGCAGGAAATTCACGAAGTTGTTTTGGAAAGGCGTAAAGCCAAAAGAGATATGGCTTCATTTAATTATAATTGAAAGTTGTATTTTTTTTATTAAAATTTTCATTTTCCTGTTAATAGTTATATAAAATACAATAAAACAGTTTGATATACCGAATATATTGTTTTATTATTTTAATTCAGCAGACGCCCTCTGTTTCTGCTGCCTTCGACAAACAATTTTCCTTACCTTTCCTTGCTCCTCAGTTCCACATGGCCAAACCATGCGAAAACATTGGTAAATAAAATTGAAGTTCGTGTCCAGTGGCCATGTCACTGGCTACAAGGCTTGGTAGTAAGCTTCCAATACGAACGGACATGTTCGCACTGCCCCTCGTGATGGAAATTTATTAACAAGGCACCCTGAAGATGCCTGTTGCGATTCAGGCGAAACGTCGGTTGACGAATAGTATGAGTAGCTTGTTGGTCTTGTGGTTAGGATACTGGCCTCGTGATCCAAAGGTTGCGGGTTCGAACCTCACTCCAGACTAGCAAGTTAGTCCTATTTTCATAGCACAAGCGTTTAGCTTAGTTTGAAAATAGTAAGAATATTGATGTGACACGTATTCCGTGTTCACATCTCTATTTTTAAAAAAAAAAAAAAAAAGAATGATCCTTCTGAGGACCAGACTTTGACGCGGGTTACACGCAAAGAAATTAATATTAATATATAATATTTTCTCTATACTCTCACATTTTGTGGCCGTAACTCAGTACAGAATAAATTCCATATGCCGGAAGTATGTGCAAAAAACATGAAAAAATGACAATTTTTTCTATAAAAAAATAGTGACATTAAAGTATGCCTAGTAATTTAAAAAAAAATTGTAAGTCTATTCTTCGCAGTTACTTTTTTTTTCAATTATCACAGAATAAACTAAACATCACATATAAGCTATATTATACAAGGTGTGTCAGACCTAGTTCACAATATTTCATTGGTAGATTCCTGCCTATGTTATGAATCGAAAATATTCAGGCAACCCATGACCTAATATCAGTAGTTACGGAGATAATTAACTTCAAAGTTTGCATTTTTATACTTATCTTTTGCAAAAAGCTGGACCGTCATTAAAATAACTTAAAATAAAAATTAAAACTTTCGCTTTAACTTATAAAGATTGCTATGCTTTAACACAAGCCAATGATTAAAACTTTTTTAAAGATTTTTTTTCAGAAATTAAAGTTTTTTCATTTTATTTGGCCTATATTAAAGTGATTGAAATTTAAATTTTTGGTATACATACGTTACTTGAATGATGGTCCAATTTTTTTGCAGAATATTAGTCAGAAAAATTGAAAAGAAAAATACAAACTTTGAAGTCGATTATCTCCGTTACTACCTATTGATATTAGGTCATGGTTGCTTGAGCGTTTTAGACTCAAAATAGGCAGGGATCTACCTACGAAATATTGTGAACTAGGTATGTTACATTCATGATGCATGTATGCAGCGATGATAAGTTGATACATATTAGTTATCGTAATTTGAATATGAATATTTTTGTAATAAGTTTTATTATTTTTATGATTCTTCCGATATTTTCATTAATTTTATGAAAATCGGGGTTATAATATTATTTAAAATGATATAAATAATGTACATTGGATGATATTAAAAGTAATTATTTTTATTGTCCTCAAAAAATAAGAACAGATCTAGGTACCTATGCCAAATTCAATAAACATATGTCTTATTTATTTAATACACCAAGTATTTCACAGCGTCATGTTAATTCGTTATTCAAAGCCAAATAATTAAAATTTAACATACCTATTTTTTCAAAATTGCTATTCTTAAAAAAATATATGTGTATTATTTTTAAATCCCTCTAAAAATCGAAAATTCAACGTCTAACAAACAATAATATTATCGCTGACCGCGGCGAACATCGGACCGAATGATCATTCGAATGATTTCACTCGGCGTTGACATTAGTTACTAATTTTATTCGAATAGAATTAGTAACTGAGTAAATAATCGAATTAATAATCGACGCCAACGGCGAGTGAATCATTCGAATAATCATTCGGTCACTAGTTACTAATTCTATTCGAATAGAATTAGTAACTGAGTAAATAATCGAATTAATAATCGACGTCAACGGCGAGTGAATTATTCGAATAATAATTCGGTCTGAAGTTAGCCGCGGGCTGCGGCAAAAGACAAAAGACATACGTTCACCAACATTCACTCACATTGTAAGGAGATCAAACAAAGAAAGACAATAAAAACTCTTTCCTTGTCTATGTTCAGAAGTTTTCGTTTGTCAAATACGTTACGACATTCTGTTATCATCTGTCTTCTTCTTATATATGAAGCTAATGGTATATCAAAAGAGAGAGAAATATATACTTAAGAATCTTTTTTATTCATACCTAATTTTCATTCGAATGATTCTACTAACCATCATGAGTGATCACTCGTGTTGAAATTATTCGGGATGGTTAGTAGAATCACTCGTTGAATGCTTCGCGGAGTGGGTGGGCGTGATCGGTACTCGGCTCCAGTGCTCGGCTCTCGGCTTTGCCTGGCGTCACATCGCGCAGTGCTAAATTGATATTCGAATGATTTTAATTATGAATGATTTTAATAATTGAATTATTCGAAACATTTCAATAATCGAATAATTCGAGTTATAATAATCGTAATCGCGCATCGCTAGTAACAAGTTATCACTGTCACCAACACAGCACCTAATCGGCGTTTTGACAAGCTAGCAATCGCTAAACGGTAAACAAATCCAGATGAATTATCCTCGGTTTTAAATTTGTACAATAAATAAATTAGAATGGAGACTCGATTTTATGAAGGATGTGGTCGAGAAGGCCCTATCAGGTGCATATTCCTCTGTGAATTTCATCCGGTTGAAGGGCCGAAGATAACATACCAGGTATTTATTTAATTGATCAATTATTATTATGCTACCGGTTAGTCTGCGTAATTTACCTGTATGAAATCAATACAAATACAACATCAAAAGCGCTTTGAAGGTTTGTGAATGTATTTATATTATTATTGGACTGTTTCGCGTTTTTTTGCGTCAATTTTTGCGTGCGTGACGGAGCGAACGTTTACGAGGTGTTTACATTTTCCGAGAATTGTGAGTCACTTTCAGCACAAGTAATGGAGTTTCCCAGAAATGTATTGTGTTTATTTTGTGTCGATAGCGCTGATGTTTAAACGTTTTATTCTTAAACTGTATTTTTGCTAAAGAAATGTGTATTCAATAATTACAATATTAAGGGGGGGTAAGTTTTTTAACTTTATTTTTTTTTGCATTTTATTTTTAATTTTTTAAATGAATGTATAACATCGCAAAAATATTGTGTAAAAATTTCAAGTCAATCGGAGCAAAATTGACGAAATTATGAATATTTGAGCGATACTCAGACTGATTTTCTATACCTGCTCGGGCAGCAAAGAGACGCGCTCACCTGAGGACTACCGGACGTGCTATTTGTATTGGAAGAGTTTTGCGTAGGCAAGGACAAAAAGATGCTGATGATGAAAGCTCTTTGCTGTGTGAACATGGCATCGACGATTATGTGTAAGTATAAAATAAGTGTTGAGTTTTATTTTGAATTTTACAGTGTTCAAAACTTTAAATCGTTTTCCCCACATCTCACGTTTTCAAAGTCGGTGTCCATCATAACTTCAAAACTACTGCACCAATCCTTTTGAAATTTTGAACACTATTTCTGTACATAATTTACGAGGTAACGCTGGAGACTTTTTTTCAAATTTGTTAATAATTTTTATTTTTTAATAACAAATTAGTTGATATTTTTCGCAAAAAATCTTGTTTTTCCCTTCAAAGTGTTCCAAAAAATTGAAAAATTGAAATTTCAAAAAACCCTCCCAGCGTTACCTGGGAAAACCTATTATCTAACGAATGAACTTTGATTTTTTGATTTCAGATGATCTAGCACCAAGTTATGATGGACACCGCAATTCTACTTTTTTCCGAGACACGTCCGAATAATTGCTGCCATTGCCGTATTTTTTAATATTTCGTCTTGAAAATTTTACACAATATTCTTCAAATGTCATACTTTAATGTACCATTGGTTTTAATAAAGAGATTTTAACTGTGTTGTCACAAAAAATTTACAAAAACATGCCTTTTTTTTGTACGAATTAACCTTACCCCCCCCTTAAGTGGGAATCTTTTTCTTGAAACCATGGAAAAACTTCATGAAATCAAATTATTTTTTCATGTAAAATTAAATCTAAAAAACACGTGACATGTCATACCATCCCTGAGACTATTTCGATATTTTATTTATTTTTATTTGAAAAAAATATAGATTCAGCAGTTTACAAACCTTTAAAACACTATTTAGACTGACTAGTAACAAAATTCAACTCAAGGGGTAAATATTTTTCTAAATAAAACTAAATGTTAATATTAAAAGTAACAACATAACGAACAGTTTCAAATACCTCGGTGTAATAACATCTCAGGATGAAATATGTAAAAACAACTCAAGAAAGGGAATTGCCGTGGCCTGTCGATTAATGCTTATATTTTCTTAATTATTGTAAATAATGTTCTCAGTTTATTACTTTTATATAACAACAAAGGTTCAATCTAAGTTATCGCCTTAAAAAAATTGCGGTCTATTATATACATTCAGACATAAATGAATAATAAAAACCCACATGTTCGTAAAAAATGCCAAAATATGCATTTGCAATGCTTAAGGATTGTAATAAACATAATAATAAATATGTTTACCATAAATATTTTGTATAGTGTTTATTGCTGACATTTGGTTATACTCGCATTTTATAATTGAGCCCTTGCCCGGAATAACGTTGTATCCAACAATACTCTCATTCCGAGAAAAATTGAAAAAACAAAACCAGTTACAATTTATTACATTTTATATTTTAAATATAACAAATATATAATTCTTAACTAATCTCAATATAAAATAGGGGGAAAAGTCAATTAAATTTGAATCTATTGTAAAAAAACGTGCTGAATCAGTGGAAAAACGTTGTATATGAAATTTTCACAAACAACGTTATTCCGCAAAATGGTTTTTTTTATTCTGCTTTACTTGATAATGCCTTTTAAAAGCAGCATGTGCTTATCTAACATGAATTCACAAATGTCATCGAGGTCCTTGAGCTTAACAGTCTTATTGGCAGTAGATTGGAATACATTGAAGTTAGTTCCAGGCTCCCTATCTGCATGATTTTCTTCCAAACGGTAGCCAATCTTACCCTCCTTCCACAAATAGTTGGAAGAAAGCTATAGGAGGTCCATGATTCTATTCTTTGTGGAAGGTTTGAGCTCTGTTTGTGATGAGATCATTAGTAGGTAAAGAGCTTTTACGGAACGATAAGTCTCTCGTACATACTATTACATATCTCCGTCTGTTTGCTGAATACGGCGTCGGACATTCAATTTCTTAATACACAAGACGAGATGATTACTTTTTTCATTGTAATTCAGTAACCTGAATACTGAGTAAATATTTATCTTGATATTAAAATGGAGAAAACATCCCGGATTTAAACATTTTTGGCACAAATTCGACCCTGCGAAAAAGAATGAGGAATTAAATAAACTTTTTGTATCGGTGTTATATATATAACAATAATATAAAATTATAAATAAATTACATTTACGATATAAAGAGCACTATAAAGCCAGCATTATTATCAAAAAGCATTTCAAATATCAATATGGATAAATCAATTGAGTAAAATCGGTTAACGTTCGACAAAATAATATTGTCACATATGAAATCACAATATCAATCAGAACTGCCAAATCGTATACAACGTTATTCCACAAACATGTTCTGGCGGGTCAATTGCAGGTTTGATAATATTTTTTCTAGATAAAAACTCCTTTCCTGCATCCTTCAACTTATTGGCTTTGATATCTTTCCAATTTAAAACATTAGATGTTCGTTTTCTCCCTTTATTCATGTGAATTAAACCACGCTCCACGATATTGACGCTCGGCGACGCCATTTTGAGAAACACTATACAACGTTATTCCACAAACCAATAACTTTAAAATGCAGCTAGAAGCCTAAATATTTTTTTCTTGACATATTATTTACCTTAATCGATGCATAATAACATACCTAACATAACTCCATCAATAACTCAAAATTGACATTTGTGTTGGATACAACGTTATTCCGGGCAAGGGCTCAATTATAGTTTGGTTGTCTCCAAATTTTTTCAATTCATGCCACTCTTACACTAGTGATGGTTAAACAGTTATTTTAACCGGTTATTTTCGGTACAGTTATTTGGTATTTGTATCTGATTGTATTGATGATTGATAACTAAATATAAGTGGTGTTTAGTACCGATGGTTGCTGGTTGAATTGCAAAAAAATCTGTTGCTAATCATTGACGCAAACAAATACAAATCTCAAATAACAGTTAGTGTCACTGGTTAAAATATCATCACTATCTTACGCACCTGGTGCATCGGGATATTGTTGCATCACCCCAAATTTTTTTATGAAAAAAAAATTCTGCATTTTTCCTGTATTTGGGGAATATTATTCTCTCTGCATATTGGAATTATTTTTCAAATTATTCGTTAGGGTTGACAATTACTCTTCAAAAAAGAATTTTTGCAAAAAATTGTCTTCATTGGAGGTCACAAACGATCTTTATTGATTTTAGAATTGAATTTTGTTTTTCTGGGTTGGGTTGATAAATAATCTTCAAAAAAGAATTTTTGTGAAAAGTTGACCCCATTGTCACAAATGGTCTTTATTGATTTTAGAATTGCAATTTTGTTCTGAATGTTAAAATCTTCTAGAGCGCTGTTAATAACATTGCGAACTTATGGAAATGATTTTTCAAAAAGGTGCGTTTTAAACACTGTTTCTGATGCGCTGTTCCGTATCACGGAGGGAAGAGTTACGTGCCTTTGGACCCGCCACCGCAAATGCCCATTCACTAAACTTAGTCTTTTTTTTTACGCTTCTACGGGCCGGGAGGCCCAATTACAGAAGCGAAATACATCACGAAACACTCAGGCTTGAATAAATCACACAGATTAAATTGTGATCTCACCGGGAATCGAACCCGGAACCCTCGGTGTGAGAAGCCAGTGTCATACCCACTGCGCTAAGAGAGCCGTAGTCTTCTGGCAGTGGGTGATCGGTTCTATGTCCTGCATCTGAGTAGTGGCTGACCCCAGAGTTTGGCGTCTACCATTTGAATCGTCTGTGATGCGGAGCTTTCGAAGATACGGAGGTGCCATATTATGTGTACATTAACCAACACAACTTAAATTCGACTCTGAGGAAAACGAACTCAATGGGAACCGATGTTATTTAAGAACCCAGTGTTTATTTAAGAATAATAAATTTATACAATGTTTTATAAAAAAGATATTTGCTTTCTATCTGTATACTTACGTAATAAAAATATGAAATACAAGATAAAGACTGATTATATGTGATGTGCATATGTTTGCATGAACGTGTGTAGCCTATTATTTGCACTGAGCGTGTTAATATTAATTGTCTTCTAAATGAGAAAGTTCTTCCGACTAAGTTTTCAAAATAATTGTCAGTTTGACAGTTGTCAGGTGATAATTGAATTTTCATGGGCTTTATTACAGTCAATGTTTCGGCCTTTCTTTATCTGAAGTGTGGTCCGAAACGTTGACTACTTCTAAAACCGACCTACTGCAGAATAACCCGTGAGAAATTCTGTTATGAACTCCTGATGTGTCCGATTGTCACCGATAATTCATGTTACGCCAGGCTTCCGATTATCCGGGATATGATCAACTGGGGTGCTGATTAACCGGGACGAATTTAGAAAGTCGTTGAAAAAATATTTTTAAAAAGAAAAATGTTTCACTTTGTTCTTTTTATAATCTATTTTGTAATCTTTTTCAATCCTCATTTCCTTCAGTATCTGAAATCTAAATTTGACTTTCTATCTAATCATGGCCTTCCACTCCCTTCACTATGCATCCCCATTTATAACACCTTTAAGTGTTATCCTAAGTATAAGTGTTAAATGGAAACTTTTGCTGGAAGCCAAAAAATTAAATAAATAAATATTTGAAGTAGACTTTGTCAAGAAAGACAAAAAAAATGTACTCTTTACTTTCTTGCTTCTCTGAGAAATTCTATTTGGTTTTTGTTAACTTTTTTTTAGCCAAATAAATAATAATTGCGCAAAAAAAAGTATTTGACGACCCCGCAACATCCAGGTGACATTGTTGTGCGTAAACAAACATGTGCGCCATATTTGGGCAGTGAGCGCACATTGTGCGTGATTTTTGCATTTTGTTATATTTTTGGCCAATTATTCAATGCTTTTGGAGGAACCGTGAATTGAGTTATCCGGGATATTTTTTCACTGTCCGTCCCGGATAATACATTATTCATCAATATTCTGTTTATTCTAAAATATATCTTAGATTTCGTACATAATTATACAACACATACATAAAATTCCGTCTCTGAGTTTTATTTTGAATTCATTCTGTTCTTATCTTGATGTTCAGTTTCCTGATGAGTACCTGTCCAAGGAGATCTTCGATGCCATCAATGTCTACATCATCCCCAAGCCTCCCATGCAGAGATGTCTCATGACTATGTAAGTCCACCTCGCTGTCTCTTGTGAGATTACTATTACATACATTATAATTAAAGAACTCTTGTGAGGAATTATATGCACTACAATAAATGGCACTACAATAAATGATTCAACCCCCCCCTTCCAATACCCTCAACATATACCCCATAATAACCCCTACTGGTCATGGGGGAAATGTTGTGGACTTGGTTGCCGTAAGTGAAATTTCGCAACCAACGGGGGATGTATAAAAATCATTTTAAAATTTGAAAAAAAATCTATTGAATTGAAATGTATTAAAAATTTTAGAATTACATACAGATTTTTTTAATTTACTAATTAGAATTAATGTTAGAAGATAAAGTTTGGGGTCTTTTTGTACTTTTTTGTCATGTTGTTCTTTTGAGCACAGTAGATTCTAGCAGACAGTTTGGCATGACAAATACGCTCCCAATATTTCACTTCACCACAGCTCTGTCAAAGGCGTCTGATACACATGCTTCTTTAGTGGCACGTGAGCATGCGCAGTATCGACTTTGACAGTGGCATGCTTATTAGTGGCATGTGTGTACGCACATTGCTAGAAATTAGCATGCCACCTAGTGGCATGCTCAAAAATCAACCGCCGGTTGATTTATAAGCATGCCACTGTCATTCACCATAGAGAAGGGGTATCTTTGGAGCATGTGTGAACAGGCTTGCTTATTTATGAGCATGCTTATGTCATTCGCGGGCTTCGCGGCTAGTATTATCAATGCGATCTTCTCGGTCCGCGACAGATGAAACAAATATGGCGCGTTGGGGAGATGATAAAACATTACTTTTCGTGACTTATTATAGGAATCACGAATGTCTGTGGAATACTCGGTCACCGTTGTGTAAAAATAATATAGTGAGAAATAATGTTTACGAAACTTTATTAATAGGCATGAATGATTCAAATCTTACAATAAAAATTATATAAACTAAAATCAAAAATGTGCGGATGGAAACTCGGGAACTTTTTTGATTTATTGGTTCACTTGAATTTTCTATTTCAGTTTGCAAAGTTTCCATTTTGAACAAGAGCGTCTCTATTCTATGACAAGAGCATGCCACTAATAAGCATGTGTGTTTGATTGTTAGCTTTGGGCATGCTTATTTATGAGCATGCCACTAATAAGCATGCCAGTAATGAGCAAGTGTGTACAGTTGTTAGGGCATGCTTATTAGTGGCATGCTCATTATTAGCATGCCACTAAAGAAGCATGTGTATCTGTACCTAAATAAAAGTTACCGCCAGCCTCTTCACTGACTTTTATTATGTTTATGTTCATTTATATAGCGCCGTTTTTGCATAAGAGATGCTTCAAGGGCACTTTACAGGTGCGAAATCCTGAAAAAATGGGTTTTTAAGCTCTTCTTGAAGTGTTCCTGGTTCTCCATAGTTCGCACAGCACTGGAGGCATCTGATTCCACATAGCTGGGCCCGCAAAGCTGAAAGCACGTTCCGCAAACTTGGTGGCTTCAGGTCTCCTTGGTACTACTAGCCTGCAGAGTGCCTCCGATTTAGCTGACCGCAGTGTGAGCCGTCCTCCAGTGATATTGTCTGAGATACAGAGGTCGATCAAATATTGTGATGTTTTTCTTTGAAGACTTTTGTACACCATCAGAGAGAGTTTGAAATTTATCCGCTCCGGCAGGTGAAGCCAATGTAGCTGCTTCAGCATTGAGGATATCCGCGGGAACTTTGATGCCCTAAATATAAGCCTCGCCGCATCATTCATCACTGACTGAAGTCTGTCGAGCTGAGTCCTAGGCTGTCCTGCATATATTGAGTTACAATAGTCCAGCAGCGAGATGACGTACGCACTAATCAGTGACTTTGCTGCATCTGGGGGAAGGCTTTTCTTACAGACTTGATCTGTCTTAAACCATAGAAACCAGCGCTGACAGCTTTGTTAATCTGATTTCTAAGGCTTAGATCTTTCTCTACGTTGATTCCCAGGAGCTTTACCTGTGACGAGGGTTTAATTATGATGCCCGTCGTCATATTATTTATGATTCTGAATGACTTGAAAAATTACATAATAATGTCTTAAATTATGAGTTTTCTTCATCCTGACAGATAGATGAGTAGTACGAAAAGTAATGAATGTACAATTAAACTCAGCGCACTCTCCGAAAGATGATTCATCAGCATCACTATAGACTTCCATCTTATAAACGTAATCTTATTGGACTTGACACTTACAATAAAACCCTTTTTTTCAATATTCAAGTGATTAAAAATAAACAATATCGAATTGTGTGAAACAATCGCTAATTAAAAATTTAGGCTACTAAGAATAAATATAAATGTGTTTAATTCTAATAGAATCCACTCGCTTAATATAACTTTGTTATTTGAATTTTTTTGATTTGTGTGATATTATAAAAGTATTGATCGAAAAAGTATGAGGTTATGGTCATTATTTGAAATTACTGATTATCAGGGTTTTCAAATTAACTTTGTTAATCGACTATGAAATTGATAATTTGTGTTTCTAATTGTTTAAAAAACCTCAAATTGAAGATGTTTTACTATACTATTCAATTGCATAAAACCTGCATTTTAGGAATTTCGGCGCACACTCTCCTCTTACCATTCATATCCCTCAATTGTGATTAATTTCCTTCAACAACAACCTAAGACTGTCCTTAGGTTTTCACGGAATATCCCAGAAAACTATACACAGAACAACCTAAGACGATGACTTAATGCATGTGTATCATCTTTCTAGAAATGCCCTCGGACACAAGATAATTGGCTACCCCATGCGCATCGAGAGCGCGAGATACGAGCGCAATGCGTACATGTTCAACCTGTGCTTCGTGTGTGACACGTGGGCGCGCACTGTCCAGTACGAGCCCGTTGTCAAAAAGTTAGCGGAACATTTGGTGAGTTTGTTTTTACTATTGTTTTTTAAAGTGATATGCTTTCTGTCTACTGATAGTTTCACATTTGCCGGATATATATGCAGAAGACTCCGGATAATCCGATTCCAGATTATCGGGAGTCTGCTAATTACTTTACGCAGTGTTCATAATGGCTAAACACGTATTTATAGTCGGAAATGCCAGCTGTCCATCATGTTCGAAAAGCGATCTCTCAAAATATTTAATTTATTAAGCTTGTTTTAGTGCTTTGTGAAGGTTTTTTGCATCTAATTGTCATTGTCACTTGTGACGGCTACCTTGCTTGACATTTTATTCACACATCATCATCATCATTCTTGGCACTACAACCCTTGGTAGGTCTTGGCCTCCTCGATAATTTTCCTCCACTCATCTCGGTCTAGTGCCACTAGTGCCAGCTCTTTCCGGTTTCGAAGCTCTAAGGCAGAGATGTCTTTGAGGACGTTGTCACTCCATCTTAATTTTGGCCTTCCAAAGCTCCTTCGATTTTATTCGCACACCCAAAGCAAAATATTTTTATGAAGAATTAAAGTAGCAGTGTGATTTTATCACTTCTGGATGGTCAATGTGGTTTTAAAAGCAATTTGCAATATACCAGCAACATTTTTATTGTACGTAAACACATGTGCTTGACTTTCAGACAGTTAAAAAAATCTTTCAATTCAATGGCCCTTACGAGTTTAAGTGGCATGGGGAGAATGACCATTTTAGCATAAAAAAATGCTGAATTGGGTGGCGAAAGCCGATATGGGAGTTATTGCTTATAAAATGGGTTCCTCTTCACCACTCTTGGATTAACTGGAAATTTTTTTCGTCATCCATCTCTGAGCCTACTATAATTTATCCAATATTCCGATTTATTCATCAGGCAATATGGCGCATTACTTTTAAACATCTAGTGTTTAAAAGTAATGCACACTGCCAAAATTTCATGTAAAAAAATGTGCATAGATTATGTGATAGTAGGCTTCAAGAATCTCGGCACATAATTTACTTCTCAATCTGTTTCAAAATAAGGTCACCATGGGATCACAATAGACGGTTGAAATGTATTTTGTTATTTTTTTTTATTTCTCGTTTAAAATTTGCATATTCAAATTATCAGCAGTGGCACCGGTCCCGACGATATGTGGACACTAGGATCTGAAATGTCACCAAAAAGGTCAGAGATAAACAACGGAATGTAAAACTGTGCAGAATTGACAATTAAAACCAGACAACTTTGAATGTGCTTTTTGAAAGCTACCCATTTGAAAATGTACCACGAAAATGCTTTAAAAAGTGTGCACCATTTACACACAGGATGTCTCATAGCTAGTAGCAAAATTTTACAGGTGGATTCCTGCCTTGATATTGATCAATAGTTATTGAGGTGTGCAATATCAAAGTTTGCATTTTTTGCATCAATATTCAAACTCCATCTATTACGTGCCCTCTTCTGCGCCTAATGACCACATCCACATACCCAACGAACTCTTATATCCACCCCACTCCTCACGCCGTCCTTTAGTCTTAAGTATAGTATTAGTAACATTACTGAAGATGATGCGTTAGCATCGAAAACGTTATAATCCTTACATTTATATAAATAGCGAAAGTAAACAAAGTTCATTTATCATTTTTAGTATCTTTTTATAATATATTTTTCAAATAAAATGATAAAAACCCTGTAAAAAAATTATTTTTTCTATTTTTGCAAGGTTTTTATTATTTTATTTGACATGTATTAAAGCAAATGAATTTTTCATAATCAGTATAAGTTACTGCAATGATAGTTAGTTTAGAGAAACTTGCGATATGTTTCTCTATAATTTTAAAACTGGTTTGAAGATTGCCACGGGTTGCTATCATCAGATGTTTGATGACATTTTAATGCATCAATAAATATACATTCCTTCATTATGCGTTAGTTATCTTTAAAAACACCTAAAACGCAAAAAAAAAACTCGTAAAAGTGATTCTTACTGCGTGCAATCGTTTATTGCTGGCTTTGACCGCAGTTAATTTTTTACACGTTTTTTCAGCATGATTTGATTTAATCAAGGAAAGACATCATTTAAGATTTATTTTCAATTCACATACAACCTTATTAACGCTTACTATTCATTCCGAAACGGATTTTAATCTGTGTTGCATTAATATGATGCTTGCATTATGTTACGCATCTTATCGCATTACGCATCTTACGCATGTTACGCATCATGTGTTCTATTCTCGCTATCTATATATGCAGAATAGTAATCCTTACATAGTACTGTAAATTTGTGAGCAACCTAACATTTCACGATCACGTAGAGACGACCAGCTTTGGAATGTTAAGATTTATTCTGCGCACTGCCAGGGTTTTCGAGAATACCCGCGTACCGAGTACTCTTTACAACTCCTCGGTGCAAAGTAGACTCGAGAGTGGCTCGATGATTTGGGGACCACATGAGAGAATCTGAGATATCTCTACGTGAGAGAGTACGGGCATTATCCTTGGCTCTACCTAACCAAGTTTCTCCAGGGTAGGCTACAATATTTTAGTGACTAGAAAGAATGTGTATTTGATTACACATTTTTATCGATTGTTGCGCGTATGATCGATAAACTTGAAATTATGCGGAGCATTGGTTTATACATTACTGATAATTACCTTGGACATTATCAGCATAGATTGTTTCACATTCCAATATACAGGACCAACCTGTCGATGGTTATGCCTGTTGGAACAGTTACCGCTATGCTGAACAATATCACCTTGAGTATTGATATATTCCATGTGTCTGAAGGGGTTTTCCGATTGTGATATATATACTTTCATAATACGTATGCCTTGAACACTTAGTTTGTACATATTATCATTATATACAGCATACATGTTGACACTGTTTATTTTTAAATATCTCCGTCATCAATGTATATAATGAGATAACACGGTTGACATTTAAATCACTGAATGGTTTTTAAATTTTGATAAATTATCTATTATTAATAAAAATGCAGAGAAAACTTTAAATATAAAATTAAAATAATAAAAAATGATGATGTAGTGTGTAACTATACTTAATGGCTCATTTATGCAGACGAGACTTTTTTTAAAGCTTTAGAGTTGCAGAGATTCGTACCTACCCTTGCCGACACATCTCTGAGACGAGATATAAAAATCTCATCCACGTCTTCTTCTTATAGTGCCATCTCTTACCTTATAGGACTTTAGTCACCGCCGCAAGGAACAACTCAGTTGAGTTAGGTACAAACCAGTCCCTCAAGTTGAGCAGCCATGAATGCAGCGTCTTCCTACGCTTCTTTTACCACTTATTTTCTTCTGGATGATGAGTTGGTTAAGACTATAATTTGACCCTCTCATAATACGTCCGAGATACTCCAGCTTTCTTATCTTGATAGTCCGCAGCACTTCTCGGTCTTTTTCCTTTCCCCGGAAGACTTCACATTCGTCACTCTATCCATCCAGGAAACTTTCAATATGCGTCTACAGAGGGGGAACATACTTCTGTCGTGTCCCAACAGTTCATCTCTCTACATTTTTATATTCTGTGCATTGAAAACATCAAAATAAAAAGCGACACTTTGCATATGAGACGTATATTTCCAGACACAGCTAACTCCAAACCAAAGAAATTTACAGCAGGTCAAGTAATTTGTACCTTATTGTGTGAGATGTTATTACCTACACTTGGTTTTTCTAGAAAGTTTGTTTGCATTTATAACAAACTTTCTAACAAAATTTCAAACAATAAGGTATAAATTACTTGACCTGCTGTAAATTGTTTTGATGCGGAGTTAGCGGTGTCTGGAAATGTACGACTCATATCACTCGAGTCTCGATTGATTTAAAGTTATAATAAATTTTCAACAATAAAAATGGTTTAGTGTGAGATAACCCCACTTTTCATAGCTCAAGTGCTTACTTTGAAATTATGACAACTAACATTATTTTTGCCACCCTGTCTAGATGATAATGGAAGAGGAGAACCGTTTCCTGTCGGACGCGGCGGTGGGCGGTAGCAAGCTGCCCACGCTGCTGGCTCACCTGCTGCATGACCTCAACACCCACCAGAAGGCTTCCATTGTCGGTAAGAATCACCATTCACATCCGAAAACAAAATAACAATAAATCTTAATAACAAATCTTAAGACGGAACGGTATCGGTACAAGTTTGTTTGATTAGCGCAGGACGGGTATAATACCTTTTACGTAAACTTTTTATGATTCCCTTACGTTCTATATTTTATTGTATAAGGCACATGTCAAATTACTATAATACAGCAATGAAATCACGATAAGCTTATTATCGGCACCCGTGCACTAGCCGCCCTGGATTGGATCTGTGCAAAATTGTACGGGTTGTGTAAAAATATATTTTTGCCCCAATCAATCTTTATGTCGCACTTTAATAATTTTATAACAATATAAAATGTTAAAAAAACTTAATCCATAAAAACCAAGTTTTTATTATACTCCCTTTCTCATTTGTATTGTTCCCAATTTGATATTTTATCAACATATTCCTCTTGCTTTAAGTTCATGTGGAAAATCTATTCCATGTATATTATTATCCTTAAAACTTATAGAATATTGAAAACGTAATAATTGGTATAGGGGGGCAAAACGTAATAATTAGTATAGTCGGCGAAACCGTCTGATCGGACACATGGCTCGAGTCAGACTAGTTGAAACAGGTTTCGTGCCTTCTCCACGCGTCGGGCTCCTTTCTCATTTGTATGGTTTCCAATTTGAAAAAACCGTTAAAATTTCGAAAAATCCAAAAGTATACTATAATTTAAAAATTTGTCAGATCATTTTTATCATCGCCACGAGTCTGCCTGCGGAGTTTCACCTCGATTGGATCATGGGAAAAGGATTAAAAATCGATCCAAAATTTTTTCGGCAGACAAGCAGACGCTACGAGTTAAAAGAAAGTGAGTGTTCCACACAAAACAGCGAACGGCAACGATTTAGCAGATTTGTAAATAGGGAAGTTGCACGATCCGACGCCTTGCCGCAGACATGCGAGTTTTGTGAGATTTAATTAACAATTAATTAATTAAAAATTGAAAAATTAAAAAATTTAAAAAAAATTTAATATATTTAGAAAATTTAAAAAATTCCAAAAATTTATATTATTACACTTTTTAACACATTTACTAAACAGAAAGGAGATTTTAAATAAAAACACAGGTTCAGACTATACAAATGCGGTGCACTGAACCGGCAGAGTGACGGACATTACGACCGTTAAAGACACGAGAAAAGCGAAGATTTCACACTGCCTGGTCCATTTCACCTTCCTTTATTTATACCCAAAAAACAAACATAACGGGATTTTAACGGTCAAAATGGGATTAGTCTTGGAGGGGAGATGCATCTTGAGATGGCGCAGTAGCGGAGAGTGATGGACCACTCGCATCCGCGCTGAAAAGAGTCGCAGGCGCGTGGAATACCGTGCCGCTGCAGTGCTTAGACGGTGCGTTTGGCCCGTCTATCTAAGATTTCTCTCGATCGGAGATCCGAAGATCTTACACATATGTGTAAGTTATATCAATTTGGGCGCTTGACACATCCGCATATGAATTTGATTATGACTAATGTGTCCGGATGTGTCAGCGACCGTAATTCGCCTCAAAAGGGTCGAATCTTGTCTCTCGATATATCTCCCTCAAAACCAATCCGATTGTTTATTTTATAGTGAATCCTGACAGGAAATGACATGCCGAATCCAATGGTATACGACATGCCAGGTTTTGTGCATTTTTTAAAAAATTTATCTCGCGAATTTTTTCGCATTACGGCTCGGTCGCCCTTCACGGGACGCCGGCGTGTGGTCCATAAAGTCAGTCTCACCGTATTGGATGCCGCGTGAGAGGTGCGCACGCTGTTACCACCTTTCAGACGACTACCTCCCAATCTATTGCGCAGTTAGCAAAAGAAATAGAAAAAATGTATTTTTTAATGTTATTTTTAATCCGCGAGATCGTCGTCATCTTCCAAAAATGAGATGCGCGTCTCGCGGATTTTCTGTATGCACAATCCCTGTTATTTCCCGTCAGCATTCAGAATTAATAAGACCGCCAAAACCCAGTCAGTTTATTTTTCAAAAACACAAAATAAAAATATAAGAAATACTTAAATCTAACAAAAACATATAAATCATTCAAGATACAAGGAGTACTTAACCTAACAAAGAAATACAAATTTTGCAAGCCATTTGGGGCCCCAAACGATATAAGATTATACATAGTTTCAGCACAAAATTATCAAGACATAAAGCAGAGCAACGATTAGGTATACAATATTGACATGACAGTAAAAAATCAGAGATAAAATATGGAATGACATCTTACACAAATTCCAGACAGTGTACACATATATAGAATAATCAGGGCATTCAGTAATTTATAAAAATATTTTCCTATCAAAATGTTCACCTATATAATATTTATTTCAATCTAAAAAATGTCAAAAAGGTCTCATATTGCGGCATAAATTATCGCATAGCGGGAGATCCTCTGCGTGCTCGCAGTCCAAAATAGTGATAGCTAGGGCCCGCCGCCGCCAGGGTCGCATAATCGCCTCGGCGCCTATGTTTCGGCGAAGCCGCGGGTTTGCTACCTGTAGTACCTTCATTGACATTATTTTGTGTTCTCTGTCTGGAATTTCGCAGGCATAATTTTGAAGTATCGCGGGACCATATCCCATGCGAAACAGTGAGTAAAAAAAAGGTAGAGCAAGGCAGGCAAAAATGTTTTTTTTTTCAGGCAAATGAAGTTTTATGGGTTCACTAGTATGTATTTTCGACTATTATTGATTTTTATGGCATAGATATCTAGCGAGGATGCTCAGTAATACCTATAAGAAAATTTTATTTAAAAATATTCTATACTTTTTGAGATATGGTGAATTTATGAAATAAACTTGCGAAAGTACCCGATGGAATAATATGTGACCAAATGTTGTCATCTCCTCAGAAGGGGAGACCATGATCCACCTGAAGGTGGTGGAGAAGTGGCGCGAGGCGGCCCCCGTGAGGGATCACGACGTGCCAGTGTTCCTGCGCCTGCCCGACCCTCAGGCGCAATGGGATCTGACCACCACACAGGTCAGCGTTAACACCTAACAATGTTGATCATCTACAAACATGCGTGACACATTTATTTCCATGGAGAGGTCATTTCCCCCTGATGTTCAGAAACTACTCAGACAGCACCGATAGGCGTCTGATTTCGGCCCACAAAATAAAATAAAAAAGGTGTTTTTGTGGCGTGTATATCAAATAACTTGCGGAAACTGTGAAAAGATATACAGGCGGACCTCGACTTTTGCACATAATTGGTTCCTGAAAATGTGTGCGAATGTTGAATGTTCGAAAGTCGAGGGAAGTAAAAAATATTTAAAATTGTATGTATTTTATAATATTTATATATCAAGTAAATATATTATGTTTAAGAGGCTTTAAAGTGGTTTAAGAGACATGTTACGTGGGGTTTGCGGGTGTTTCCCTTAAAAAGTTATCAAGAGCTAATTGTTTGCCACTCTTCTTTCTCTTTTCTTCATATAGTATTTTATAACATGCTATGTCTTTATTGATCGGCCTGTACACTCGAGATATGCGTTCTCCATTGGGATCACAATCTTCCATAATATTTAAAAAATTTTCAAGATGCATGAAGGCTTCATTCATATTTTTCATTATTAAAGTCTTGATGATTTCATCAGCTTCTTCTTCCTCACTTTCATTATTTCATTTTCATACTCATGTTGCTCAATTCAATATTCATTTGTTAGAGGTTCTGAGTGAGATTTTATAATCTCATTAACATCCTCATTGGTAACATCTAAGTTTAGTTCATTCATTAGGCGGACTATATCAATCTTTTATTTCAGCCCAAGCTTTATGTCTAGTTCTTCCAGAAATCTTTTAATGTAGACCTACCTTCCCTGTCAGTTGCCTCGATAGCCTGAGTCATTATTGACCTCATATAATTATCGTTTAAACATAGCTATCACCGTTTGGTCCATAGCCTGTATAAGGCAGGTAGTATTGGGAAGAAGAAACACAACATTGATTTCCGTGTATAAATTCTGTAAAGATTTTGGGTGTCCTGGAGCATTATCTAAGATTAATAATATTTTAAATGGTAAATTATCATCTTTTCTTCCTGCGCAAGACTAAATCTCTATCCTAGCTAGCTCACAAGCAAAGTGATGGGAGCAAGCAAGATGCAAGTGATGCCAGAATTCCATTTGCTTGTGAGCAAACGAAAGGGGGATATCTTTACCCCACAGCGCGAAAATGTGCGAAATAGCGAATTGTGCGAAAGTCGAATGTTCGAAAGTCGAGGTCCGCCTGTATACAGGCCCAACCTCAAGAAATTTAAATACAAGAATAAAAACACTGCGCTGTTGCCAAAAATTTTTTTTTTCCAAATTGCCCACCATTATTTCAAAAGTCGTAAATTAAAACTACTCCTAAAAGATTGATTATGAGCAATTTGGAATCCTAAATAATTTCAATTCTGAGAAAACATTTATGAATAATATCACATTTCAAAGCTGTTGTCTGATCCTAAACATTTTATAAACCATAAAAATCCCCCCCTGCATTAGCTGATTAGATTAATAAAATTCTATATTTAAGTTCCTTATTAGTTTTCTCAATTTTTCAATTTCAATTTATTTAATCAATAAAAAAATATATATACATGGCAATCATTAATTTAATAAATCCTGCTTCTTCAGAGGCATGGATCAGATCAACTTCTAAAGTGATACTGTTCAGCATAGCGGCAGCTCTTCTAATTGGCATAACCATCGGCAGGTTGGTCATGTGTTTTGGATTGTGAAATAATGTATATTGACGTTGTCTTAGGTAATATCAGGAACATACAATCCATTGCTCCACATAATTTCAGGATTATTAATCATACCTTTATAATTATACCTGATGAGAAGGACTGCTCCTCTCAAAACTCAAAACGATAGTTTAATATTGTGTGTGGTACAATGAATGAAAAAATTATAGGTGGTGCCATACATAGACGGTTACAACCACGTGTCCAAAATAGCGGCAGAGGCCAACGTGGAGAGCACGCTCGTCAAGTCCTGTATACAGAACCTCGTTTATTACAGTGTAGTGAGTATCTCATTTTGAATTCTATACCCAAAATCACGTCATTTCGCAACTGGAAGTCAGAGCCACATTACAGTATACATAATTGGATTTATTTTAGGTCCCGAGAAAGCACGTAGAAAGAGTGTTTTGTTTTATTATAGTGAATCATGTAAAAACTTGCTAATCAAGAACTCATTCCTAAATTGTATTTATTTATTTACGACAGTCTTAATTTTGTTCGGAATATTATTTACAATTTATTTTATCATTAAGTCATTATTTATTATTAATTTATCATAAAAATAGTATTGTAATTATGTGTGAATATCATATTTAAAATGTTCATAAAATATTTATACTTTGTACTCTAATGTCACTCTAGGACCATCTATTAGGGTCAATATGACCTGTTAGTGATGTATTTGTTAAAAAATAAATAAATAAAATAATAATTATGCTGACCCAACATTCGTGACATCAATTTCCAGGTGGCGCTTGTGCCCATCCTCAAATACGGCAATATGTACCGCAGCACACCGGGTCTGTCGCGTCTGTTCAAGGACGCAAACTTGCAGAAGGAATGCGTCAACTTTGTCGCCCTCGGTACGTCCCTCCCGTCCATCCGCAACATTCTCCAGATCTACTGCAGCCTGCTGCAGGGCAGCACGCTCAAGTCCGTGTGCGTCAGGTACTCCCCGCAGTCCAAGTTCATCGACGAGCGAAAACTCATCACGTTTGGCATACTACACAAGATGATCAGGTGTCTGAGGAAGTATCCCATCTACACCGGGGACAGGGACAAGTTGCGGCCTGAGGGGTTGCGGTCGCTGTTTACGGGCGCCCTGTGCATCGATAAACTCTGCTGCATGACGAAATTGGGATTGGCGCAGTTGGAACACACCATTGAAAATGATCCCGATGTTACCGTTGTTTGGAAATAGACTGATCTTGTCTTTGAAGCATCTTGCCTCGTTAAGTAGGTCAAGTGTTTAATGAAGAATGTAAACCATTATTTGTATATTGGTGACCTCGAATGTCACGATTTTAGACTGGTGGTCAGGAATAGGGAATGCAATCCCGAGTCGGGATTGCTCTTTCGGGATCCTGAATACTTTTGTGTTTTTTGTTTGTTTATAGAGCTGAATAGCAATTAACGACAATGCCTTGCATTTTTATATCAGCAATTTTAATAAAATGTTCATTATTAATCACTGCATTAAAGTTTTTGTAGGCGTTTTTCCAAGCATCAATCAGTCAATGCAGTAGAGTAAAATCTACTAACTAGTAGTATTTTTTATTACTATGTTAGGTTGATAAAATACAACAAATATTATTCAAAGCTATTTTCATTATTTGAATCAATATCAATAAGTTTTAAGTACATACTAAAAGCTCTATAGACATATAAAATTAAACATACAAACCATAAACAATACTAATCAATCCCGATAATCTCGTCCGATTTTTGTGTTCGGGATTGATCTCATAAAATGCCTCGAGATCTCGCGGGATCGGGATTGCATTCCCTAGTCAGGAGCATGATTGAAATGAAAATTGTTTTCGTGAACCAATAATTAAAAGTTAGCATGCAATAATTTTCATTTAACAAATATTAATGGTAAATAACCATTAATATTTGTTAAATGAATGGGGAAAAAATTGCCGCATATTATTTTATGTTTTCCGTTTTGGAATTATCACAATATTTCAAATAATTTTTTGCTGACGTGTTTATGCGCGTTAAGCAGCTGGGCGAGTTCTCTATGCAAATGAAAAGGATAGCATATGATATCTTGGTTGTTAACGAAATTTTCTTCTTAAAGGAATTACTGTTTTGAGTGACTTCTTCATCCATTGCTTGGTCTTTGTTCCCGATTTTAATCCATTATCTTCAATTGTTAGGTCCAATTGTGATGTGGATGTGCAACTTGTCTTCTTATTTTGTATCGTTATATACAAAGTATATATCATCACCCAGTTTATTAGTTTTTTCTTGTCGGTCTGTAGATATCTGGTCTAAGCTAGGTTATAATTATAATTTTAATTACATACTTAAAATTAATAATTATGTTCAACGACAAAGTTAAAGCTATAAACATAAAAAATGAGATCATAATATTTTATTGTAAAATTGTTTTACAATATTTTCTTTCCCTTCTAGAATTTCATTGTCTTCAATGAAAAATATTTGTTTTAAATAAATATAATTATTTATTTATTTGGCGTGGAACCGAGTTGGGGTTAGAAGTGTAACTTAGGAAGGGAATTAGGAAAATATTATAACAATGTTAAAAATTTAACATTTTAACCCGCTAGACATTGCTACGACCATTGCAAGAATATAAGCACCGCATGCAATGCCGGAAGCCTATGTAAATCTGGAATGTTCAACAGTTTGCAAGAGTCGGCGAGTTCCCAATAGAATGTGGTCCATTTCAAGGGATGAATAACATTCTGTAATGACTGCGGTATAGGATTTCCGAGTCTCATTAGGTTGTTAAAGAATGAGACTGATGATGAATGTTAGCTAATTCACTGTCGGCACATTCAACAGCTTGCTGCCTCAAAGGCGGCCATAAACTAAAATTTTATTAAAAGCTAACTAAGATAAATTATAGATGTCTCACAGAGGCGAAGCTATTTGTATGGGAAAGTGTATATGGAAGTCTTTTTGGGTATTTACAGGGATTGAGACGTGTCATTGTCTGGCTTAAGTGATCATTTTAGATCGTTCAGTGTAACGTTCACGATTCCGCTATTGATCTACCACACACATATCAAATTGTATACTGCCGGCATCTGTAGTTGGAATTTGACATTCCCATAAAACAATATGGTAATGAGACTTATTTATTTGAACTAGAGTATGGAGCAATATTACTTTTATGTGCATATGACGTTCCTCCAAATTATTTACCCTCTTTCCCGCGCAGTCATATTTTATAAATTTGTGTGTTAACCTTAACCTATAGATATGTCGTTGCGTACTTTTTTATAGAACTTTTTGAGTATAGAATAGAAGTATTTAAATATCTCTTACCGTCAAGGCAGTGTTCATAAAAAACGCATCGCTTGACAATTATTTCGAGTTCAGTTGTAAACTAGATCACCACTAAAAGCCCTTTAATTTTAACGGGATAATATATAGCCTGTGTCCACCCTGAAAGTCCATTCTAAATATTGGTGAAAGAATTTTTGAAATCGGATGAGTAGTTTTGGAGATTTCCTCCTACATCCAAAATTTATCTCTTTATTATTATTAATTTAAATATTACACTAGAATTTTTTACTCCCTTTTAGACCAATTTAAATGCTCAAAAAAGACTTCCAAACATACTTTCCTATATAAATAGCTTCATCTCTGTAAGACATCTAAAATTTATCTTAATTATTGATGATCTCTCGGGGAACAAATTTCATGTTCTTAAAAATTTGAACATGCTTGAAAAATATTTATTAAAATTGTTATAAAAGGTAACAAAATTGAATGATTGGTTTGACGTTTGATGTTTTTGGGAGGTCAGATCTGGTGTATACGATTTACTATATTTAGTAATAATGATAAAGGGTGAAAAAAGTGTTGTCGGGCCTTCGAAAATGTTGTAAGCCGAAGACATGGCAGAATTGCTCGTGAAACTCGGCACAACATTAAGGCCCGTGCTGTATGAATTTGTGGAATGTTGCGGAGGCGGCGGAAAGTATTATTTCGGTGATTAAAATTTTTTTAGTTTCTAATATTATTACTTAAGCGTCTAGTTGTATTGATTGTTTTTAAGTAAATCAATTTTAGTTGAGGCGGTAATTTATTATTCGTAATTTTGGTGCGGGAAATATTTTTTTATACATCTGACTAACTATGTTAAAATTTGCGATTGTCAACTAACAAAATGCAAACTACTCGGCTGCATTTATCAGTGTGTTTTTTGGCGTAAAATAATTAAAATATTTACATCTTTAGATATATGTATATACTGGATATTATTTGAAATACAATGAGATAATAATTTCTTGTCACATTCAGTTAGTTACGTATATACAAAATATAATGCAAAAAAATTTACACTCAATTCTGTACCGCCGATGCATTTTTGAGATGAGTCTCATCTGTGTTCGCACACTATAAGAGTGTACCCTTGAGTGACATATGGGGTAGACACCCTAGTATACATATCTAGTAGCAAAAACTTCGGGGGAGTCTTCTTCACGCAATTTTGAATAGAAAATATTGTTAACAAATTATTGTTGAGAAAAATTTGTTTTTGGGGTTTTTATCTTATTTTTGGCTTGTATTAAAGCGAATGAAAAAAACTATGAATAAGATAAAAAAATGAATAAAAACTCCATGTTAGTTACTGCAGTGATACTTCAACATTTTACAGGAAGATAAGTCAGAAATATGTATTAAAAAAATCGCATACTGTGATGTTGCATATCTCCCTAACTGTTGACATTTCACCCAAAGTGTAAAGAATATTTTTTATTCAAAATTGAATCTAGAACACTCGCTCAAAGTTTTGGTTACTAGCTGTACAAAATGCAACAAGTGACAAATTTGTCATTTTTATTATTTTTTTCTTCGTAATGAATTTTACGCCCGTCTACGTACATAGGCCTCCATCAAACTCTGGCCTACGTTCCTGTGTTCACAATGCCCGCGTTTCTCTTTAGGCCGTCAGCCCAAAGCATTTGTGGTCGAACTCGGCTTCTAATAGCCACCCACTGCAGTGTTTGATGCGTCTTTAACTTGTCTTATTGGTTCAAGACTGAAATGCCTACAAAAAACTGTTTTTTTTTAAAATTATTCACTTTATGAATTATTATATGGAATTATTTTCAAGACGCGAAATAAAAAGAAAGAAAAAGTAATAGAATTTAATAGCACTGAATGGTACATATCTTTCATTTTCTCTTGAGACGTAAAACTTTACTGTATATTCTTTTCTTTCTTTTTCAAACAGAATTTTCATTTTATTGGTTATTTTAGGTTATGATTTATGTATTTATACTGCCTTATGTTATTAATATTTTCCAAATAACCCTGTATTTTGATTCTTGTTAAACCAATGATTTTGGTGGTTTATTAACATAAAATGTTTTTTTTTTGTGAATCAACAGTACATATTTTACGAGGAGGTGGTGTGATGTGTGCCTAAGACATTTGACATACTTTTTTTTGTAATCTGAATACTTAATTTGATGATGGAATGAGAGTGTGTTATATTGGTCTTTCCTGACTTACGATGCCATTTTAAATACAATTTAACGTTGGATCATTCATTTATCCTTCGAAATCGTCGATTACTTATGTATATGTAGACTCGTTTGTATGTTGTAATTCCAACTGCTTAATAGACTTTTGCGTTAACAGTATTATTTTAGGCTAATTTATTTCCCTGTGAGTAGTTTCTCTGTGTTCGTGGACACGGCTACAGTTCCTTTCGAAAGATAATTCCAAATTGTTACACGGTAATTCCTCGCCGACCACGTTAAGGAAAAGCTCCATTTTTGGAAAGATTGCAGCAGAAATAATTGTAAAAAGGGGGTAAGAAAAGAAATTGTTTTGCCACTTCGTTGCATTTAAAGTTTTGTTTGTATATTGCGTTGCTGGAAAGGCCTGGTGAAGGTATTCCGAAATTAGCAATAGACGAGAATAAAAAAAAAATAAACAATACGTCGGTGTTCAGTGTTCGTACTCAAATAAGGAGATTTGTATATTTTCACATATCCCTCTCAAAGTAAATACCTTTATTTGCGGTATCTGCAATGCCTTTAAAATAGGGATTGATTTCTCCGGTGCCTTCTTATTCGGGCGGTCTGGTCTGACATAGCTTCAAATGTATTACCGAAGTACCTATCGCAAACGTAACCTCACAATTCTCATGTTTCGACTAAAATTACATGAAATAAGTACTAATGCTCTATTTAAAGCTTATAGAAAAAAGATTATTTCATATATGCACTTATTTTCTTCTCCCGCAGCATCCTGATGTAAAAGTATGGCAAAATTGTCATTGTTGCGTTTGATTCGTATTTGTATTTTCACGTTTGACAGATAACCATCGTGTATTCCTTTCTCTTTTCTCTATCAAGTAGAAAAATAAAGAAACAAACACGGACGTATACCTACGTCTCGTTTATTTATTTTTTATTCTCGTCAACATCTTGGGATAACATTCTTAAGATACCAATATCGCTATTTTTAGAATATGGCCGATTTTCTAATCTTTAATTATGAGCATTTTGTATTCTGAAATAAGCAATATTGCTATTTCTGTGATTGAATTCATTCATTTCATACCGGTCAAATTTTAATGTTTTATAATAACTGTCAAGATACAGAAATAGTAATATTGCTTATTTCAGAATTGTCATGTTATGCTCAAAAAATACTGACAAGCAATATGGTTCAATTTCTAAAAACACATCTTTTTACTCCCTTGGAACAGCTAATTTTCTTCATTGAATTTTGAACAGAAAATATTCATACACCTACGAATAAGTAAATCTTTACCAAAATGTCGAACGATTCCTTCCTGAGGGTTTGTTAAAAAAATATAACTGGCGAACAGTTATCGTGTTTCGTAAGTAAAATTATGTATTTATTATTAGGTTATGGTCTTCTAAATTGTGGTCCTCTTATTAATGTCTAAAATATATTTTAATAACTTGTTTGTTTGGGAAATTTTCTTGCCTCTTGTGTTTAATTTAATTCAAAACCTTTTTTTTTGGATTGGATATAACAAATAAAAATAATAAATAACTTGTTTTTTTATTTTTTTCATTTTATCCTGTCCTGTGATGTGTGAAAATAAATTGTAAATGTTTATTGATAATCAGTTTCAAATTAATTTGTTTTTCAATAACGCAATAACAATAAATATTAAAGATGAACAAATGGGTAATAGATAAAAATAATTGAAAAAGTTGTGAATAAATAAGAGTCCAACCATAGATTTGCATTCGCTTCTAGTCTGACTGCTATGGGATTGATTTGAAGTGAATTGCATTAAATTGATGTAAATTGAATTATGAATAACTAAGAGCAAGTGCGGAGAACAAAGACTGTGATCAGTAACGAGTTGAACAGTTGTGATCGGTGTTGGATTATAACTCAATTGGTAACTATTTAAGTATAACGGAATTCCGATTATCCAGGACGAATCTCAAATGTTGAAGGCACATTTTTTAAATGAAAAAGTTTCAGTGTTCAAATGGTCAAACACGTGTTTAGAATCGAAAACGTCAGCCGTCCGTTGTGCTCGAAAAGTGATCTCTGAAAACATTACCTCTATTTTTATTATTTAGTTTGTTTTGTTTGGTTGCGTTCAGTTATCATCGTCATTTCTTTCAACTCTGCAATATACTGAAGTTTTTGGTGTACCTAAAAATTCATCTGCCCGATTTTGGGATTTTTTAAACTTTTCTGTATTGTTAGATAACTTTTAAATGCTTTTGAATTATCTGGGATTTTCTTTCACCATCCCTAATAATAAGGAATGTAATTGTAGGATCAGTTACAAATCAAACACTATTTCTTTTATTCTTTAAAATGATTTTATAGCTGATCGTAGACGGCTTGGATTGTAGAACAAATGAATAGTAAGAAAGATATGTGACAGTGTTGACAGCACCACAAATTGTGGACAATTGATCATGCTAAGCCTGACATGACCGGATATTGGAAGATGGCTCCGTTAAGAGGCTGCACAAGATTGTGTTTAAAGTGTTGACGTAGTAGTAGTAATGTGTCGACCTCTAACGTGCACGAGATGCGATTTACGTTGGAGCAGACGAGTATGGCGCTTTATTCATGTTGGAGGAAACTTGAGGATGGATTGTTAGCAAATAAATAAAACAAAATGGTGTATAAATAAAAACATTTTATTAATATTGCAAATGAATTGCATTCTTATGGTAGACTATCCTGTTTCGCTACAGTATTGCGTAATAAAAATTTTGGCGGCACTTAATTTAGATTCAAATCAATCCGAGAAATCTTACACAAAGAGGGAATTGGAAATTATTTCAAACAAACCGCTGGAGACCAGACCGTATCTTGATTGCCTCAATCGACAAGTGAAATGAAATAAAATAAAATATGAAAATAAACAACATTTACGTAACAGAAATTAATAACTTATTAAAGTTGAAATATTTACAAATTGTGTACAGTATGGTTACAATCAATCCACTGTTAAATATGTGACAGATTTTTTGGGGACCCTGTTCGCTACCCGTTTGTGATGCAAAGCGAAAAAACATTTCGAGTATAATATTCTTATTAATTATTAATAAAAAGACAATTTTAATTCGATTACAGTATAATTAATAACCTTTTTGCTTTTCACTAAGTATTCACACGTCTCATCTTTGGATATAATTATTTTCCAAACAGGGTCCAGAATGACTTAGTAAAAAATAAAAACAACTGTAAGTGTACAAATTAAAAACTATTTATAATATATTATTTCATTAATTACATTGTATAAGAATAACCCAAAGGTGAGTTTAAAAATGAAGTTAATAAAAAAATGCCACTGTTAATACGTCAAATTAAATTATCAATCCTAAAAATGTACAACATTGAATTTCGATTTAGGCCGAAGCCAAATTTTTTAATAAAGATGACCAAAATGGTGTATAATATGTTGATAAATGAATAAATAATTATTTCAGCCAGCTCTTCGTTAAACGTACATCATCTTACTTGTTTTTTAAGCATACAGGCCGAATAAATGCTTTTTTAATAATGCATCTTAAATAATCTACCTATAAGGTTTACAAATACGACTCACAAACACTTTGCTAGTATAATATTTATTAAAGAAATCCATCAAATAAGTCTGGAGTTGCTACAATTTATCTCGTCACTCGGTGACTTCATCACAAGAGGGTAATTATGGAAAAATTAGTTTCAAAGATCACAAAAAGGCTGCAGAAAATGTTCTTGTCTCCATAAATCGGAGATCTTCTCACGTGTATCGCCAACTACCAATTTACTCATCACGACAACTAAACTGTCCTGTGTTTAAAAAATAAGTGTAAAAAAGAACCAAGATGCAGATAGTTATGTTCCGATAGGCGTGAAGGAAGGTACGGACAAGTAATCACAATTGCCTTTGTAAATTTGGATTATATAGACATCAAAATTTAACTACACAAATACAAAACACCGGTGTTAAAATGAAAAGCAGACAGATATTTAGTTTCAATCCCAGAATTCTATAGTTTTTATATTTGTTTCATTATCTTAGAAATTCTCGAGAAATCCGTAATTTCAAAAACACCAATGTTTTGTAATCAATTTATAAATTACCTAAAAACAACTATCTTATACGTAGATATGTAAATATAAATAATACCTTAAACAGCATACAAGATAATCATGGTAAGACTCCTACGTCCCTAGAGGACCGCAACATCTTAATTTATTCCTCAATTCTCCGTAAGCGCATCGATAAAAGTGTAAACATTTTGTGTCAACAAATTTTCACTAGAATCATTGTACAAAGACGACAAGTTGTGTCGGTAGAAAAAGCTTGCGCAGGTATAAAAGTCGTAGTAAAAAATTCAAAGCCACTCAGCGAGGTAGACACATTTTTTCGTCATCACTGGCGTTATAAAAGACTCAACATTTATATCTCCTTAATTCAGTTTTCAACATTAAAAAAAGTGTTATTTAAAATTTCATCAACGATGCCTTAGTCTCACTCACGAGCGTTGATCTGCCCGACCGCACACGTATTTAGCCTAGACATCCAAACACAACTAACGACGACGTGACATTTTTTCAACAATTTTCTTACAATTAGCAAATAAAATTTTGCAAACGCATCTAAACGTGTTGTGTCTCGTAAACAGAACAAATAGACTCGCAAAATTACGTAACGGTCTCGTATATCAAATATAATTTTCAACCGCTTCAATTGAAAACTATAGAATCAGTCCTCGTGCGCTATAAATAAATCGATCTAACATTTGTTGATTGTCCGATTATTCCGCACCAACATTTTACAACAATAATTGTTTAAACAAATACATTGTTTTGATAAAACGATGCAACATATTTTTGGCATAATGTCATTGAATCCATAGATAAAATATTCTCTAGACCAACAAATAAATTGAGCGGATCGGATGGCTGTCTCCGCCTCAAACAAGAAACTACATAAAATTCTAAACACAACAGGTCCATTCTTTTATTCACAAATGCTCTGGAATAAATAATCGAGATCCTGAATAAAGATTTGAAGAGCTGTTTGATTCACGTGAACTTATAACAGCACAGGTATCCAATGGTGGCGAGGGAGATGCCGGGCACGGCGATGGCATTCGGCGGCCGAGGCCCGGCTTCCTCCCACTGCGTTAATTCTCACGCAAACGACTCTTTACTCGGACTGTGCTTGGATGAACTGACGCTGGAGCGACTCTGTCTTCCTTCTGTCGACCTGGAGACATCAATACAAATTTAATAAATAAAACAAAAAAAGAAATAGCATTAAAAGTGAATAACAATCAAATACAATTTCGGATACCATTTGCACATGTTATATACTTACTTTGGTGAATTATTCCCGGTGAAAGAGTTAGCGACTGGACTGATCTTATGATTGGCCAGGAAGGTGTCGATTGATTCATCTGAACTGTAACTGTCATTGTCACTGCAAAAAAGTACAATAATAAAAATGGCTGTCATTTAAAATAATATTTTCTGCACAAATTCGGGACATTAAGTAGATGTATGATGACAGCAGATGGTATTGAAATATATCATCTTCATACTGCAATTTCAATTTCCAAACACACGCAATTCCAATTCCCAAAAGTTGTTTGTTTTTAATCCCCAAACAAGTATATTTTAGATTGTAGTTGTACATTTGTAATAATTTTACAATATCATTGTAATTATACCGTATTAATTGTATCTTTTCAATCTCCTAACATATATATCTTGATTCCTAAACATGCCTATTTAGATGTTTTCAAAACCCAAACATGAATTTTCAATTCCGAATTAATGTTTTTAATCCCCAAAAAAATGTATAATTTCATAATTAGTTTAATTATATTCATAATGAATAACCACAAAGTTATACCAAAATACAACAGTACAATTTCAATTCCCAAACACACATCTAACACCAATTCACACTTTCAAAAATTTAAACAAATAAGTGTTTTCAAATGGGCTCACTTTGAAAAAGTGTAATTTTCTCTAAGTATGCAGCAAATCTAAAGTAAAACAAGATGATTACCTGTCACTGTTATCCCCGGGACTGAGCTCGTCAGAGATGGCCTGCTGCAGCAGGGCGATGCGGGCCCGGGCCTCCCGCAGCTCTTGCCGGGCCCCGGCCGCCTCGGCCCTCTCCCCTTCCAGCCGGGCCTCCAGTTCGCTGCGGGCGCGGAGGGCCTCCTCCATGCGCGCTGTGACGGTCGCCAGCTCTTCACGCAGTTCTCTGCGAAAATTTTTGCCATTACTATCAATATCTAGTTATGTAGTGCGTTTCTAGAATTATAGGTATGTCAGCGGTCATAAGAATTTCACTGATCAACGCAAATTCGAATTTTGAAACATATAAATTTTATTGTTTTGCAATGATGAGCCGCCGGAAGAAATTTGTTCAAGTGACGTTCGCTTAAGACTACTTTTTAGTGCAGACATCTCCCAAAACCGGAAAGGAAGACTACTAGCGCCGTGAGTACCATTCCAACGAAGCAATAACTTGTTATTGGTGAATCTTCTGACCCAGTTTGGTGGTAAGAATCTGCTATTACTTAATAGCAACATATTGCAATAAGTTATTCTTCACGCTAATGAATTGTGTTGATTTTTAAGGCTGGAGATTTACTTTCCAAGTTTGAAATTTGAAATATTTGAAACTTGACATTGACTTGATTTAGATTAACTGTTTGACTTGTCTTGAAATAGCATGATCAAATCTTAATAGTGATCTTTCAAGACGAGTCGAATAGTTAAATTAAATCTAATATCAAGTAAATATACACTTTTGTCATTTATAACATAAATATTGCTAGAGTGAAAAGTTATGATAGAAAACGACAACAATGTAACTGACAATATCTGCGTGCTAGCAATGAATATATACAGAACACTTAAGAACGGCTGAGCCGACAATGCATATGCTAATATTGTGGAGATAACACTGTATCGAAATACAGTAAACCTCGTTAATTCGAAATTCAAGGGACTCAAAAAAAAAAAACATTTCGAATTACGCGGAACTCCGTTAATTCGAAATTCAAGGTGCAAAAAAATTTAAAATCGCAATACAATTGTGAAATTTGCAAAAAATCGTAAAACTCATGAATAAACCCATTAATTTTGTGAAAAACGTCTGCATTTTTGCATATTACAAGAAATCATTTCGAAAACACGCAATATTTGTTATGCCAATACAAAGCCATATTTGTATTACTAAAGTATCCGAAATTGACACACCTGTTGTTCTCATTTACGAAAAAAATCCAAATATTTTTTCAATTTCGTCAAATTTAAAAAAACAATTAATCATGTTAACTAAAACGTAATGATTTATTGCGCAAGGGGCTAAAAATTATTTCGAATTACGAATTACCGGGGTTTTTGAATTATCGGGGTTAATCCACTATGAAATTAGCGTGTTCCCTGTACTTTTATATGGAATGGAATCATGGAGACTCAATGAAAGAATGCTGAAGCGACTTGAAGCATACATGCGGCTTATAAAAATAGGCATAGTTCATTATCATGAGAGAAACCAAAATTGGATGTCTCACCTGAGCTGCCGCATGACTTTGCGCATCTCCTCGGCCTGCTGCTGCTCGCGCGCCTGCGCCGCTCCCGCCGCCTGAGCGCTGCTCGCCGCCGCCTCCTTGGCCCTGGCCGTCTGCGCCTCCAGCCGGCTTCTGGCTGTCTGCTCAAGCTCCAGGCGGGCCTCCAACTCCTTACTGCGCAGCTCCAACCTATAAAATACAAATAGTAACATTTAAAAGGTGGCCCATTTTTTATTTTTTTTTTATTTTTTATTTTCATTTATTGGTTTTCTTACAGCCATATAATTAATCAATCTTGAAAAAAAAACAATAATTGATGTACAGAGTTTTGGGCCAATTACAAGAAAACACATATATACAATCGATAAAAAATAAGAAAAAACATGTCCAATAGTGAGTTTGTGCGAGTGTGTGTATTTGTGTGTTTATTTATTTATTTATTTTGTTCTGGGAAAAGTTAACAGCAAAACAATCTTAAAAATTTTCCACTGAATTTAAAAATTTACTTTAACATACATTAATAGCGAATGGAGAGGGTAGAGGGGAATGTGGGACGGGAGTAGAAGGGAAGATATAATGTACAAATTAGTTTGGGTGCGGTAGTGTAGATATTGTTTGTTTTATGTTTCTTATTGTTGTGTTGAAAATGTCAATGTGGTGATAGTTTGTGTTAAATGAATTTGTGGATCTGTACATAAAGGAGTTTTGTTTTGAGTTGGTCTTACAAAAGGGGAGATGAAAAGTAGGTGAATGTCTGTTATTGCGAGTTGGGATGTGGTAAGATATTTGTTGAAGAAGTTCCGGACTATCAACTAGATTGTGTGTTATTTTGAATAGCATCACCGCGTCAGCTATGTTTCTTCGACGAGTTAGGGTCTGCAAGTTAAAATTTTTTTATTTGCATTTGTAATCTCGTAGCTTCATACACACTTTAATCAATGTTTGAAGGAGAGTGACACCCCTTTAGACTGGGGGAGAGCAGTTATTATGCCTCTCTACAAGGGTAAAGGGTCGAGAATAGAATGCGGGAACTACAGGGCATTCAGTCTTTTGAGGTCGGATGATTCTTACAGGAATCCGACCAGATCGAAAGCTTCATACTCCAACGTAATACGAATGGAGAGAAAGACTATGCAACTAGCTGAACTATTCACTGCTGACACGGGTGGCAAAAGTATCGGTAGGCAGGCCTACATTTTAGGTAGACGTAGGGATCAAAATAGGGTACGATGGAATGACAACGGGATTTAGGAATACAGAAACCGATGTCATGCTTCAACAAAAAAAACATTTGAATCATGTGGAATGAGAAGTGACCCTCACTTGTCAGTGTGTGCGGTCTGCCCCTGCGAGTGCGCCAGGTCCAGCTGGGACAGCCTGGCCTGCAGCTCGGCGGCCCTCTCCCGCGCCCCCCGCGCCTCCTCTTCGGCCGCCGCCGCGCGGGCGCTGGCCTCGCGGGCTGCCCGCTGCTCCTCGCCCAGGCTCTGCACGCACGCGCGGTACTTCTTCATCACCTGCAAGAAAAAAGTCATTACGTATTTAAAAATTATTTCTATTTTTCTAACATGCGTTTATTTAAATATAAGTACATGCTGCAGAGGCTTAATTGGAGAATTGATAAAATAATTTTTTTGCTGGTGTAGAGTAATACTTTTGTCTTTTAATCAAAATTAAAATAGATCCATTCAAATGGAATATCACAAAGTGCACTCATCCAACGGAAAAACTGTTGGTACAAGAACACTGCCCACATTTAAAATGTATTGCAAATTTGAACAGTTCTTCAGATTCCCATGATTCTGGTACTAAGGATCACCATCAGCATACCACAGTTCAAATAACCACTAAAGATGCATCTATTTGGACAATCATACAAAAAAATTTATAGAACCAAACTGTTACAGCAGAACCTTATGTCTCCACTACAAGTAAACACCTATTATTTCTTGGTCGTCATGGGCAATTCAAGAATATGACAAAATAAGTTGTGGAATTGAGTGTGGCAATGGAAATAAACTATGCTGAGCTCTTGAATCAAGAAGAAATTTGGCAAGATCACCTCCGCGGCCTCCTCTTCAGCCTCCTCGAGCTGCGCGGTGGTGGTGGCGACTTCCCGCTGCGCCTGCGCCGCCCTGGCCTCCGCCTCCCTCCTGCCACGCACCGCTTCCTCCAGGGCGGACGAGGCATCGGCCGCCTCCGCTTCGGCAGCCTGCCGCGCCTTCATGGCCGCGCGCAGGGACACTTCCGTGTCGTCCAGTCTAAAAGCAAAAAAAAATCAATTTGTAACTACACAATTGTAGAACAAAAATTGTGGATCATTTTTTTTTAAATATTTTAATGCATTTTGCCAATGATTGTAACATTTTTGATGTGTAACATCTTTGCTCTCGCTTTCCTGCAATCTGTGGCAGTGATTTCGTGAAAAGGGACGGAAATGTGTACTAGGAAATAAGATGCGCGCAATTTCATTTAACCAATGAGTGCGCGCGGAGCAAGCGCGATGGAAAAAATCATCGTTTATAAACAAATCAATGTCCAGTAATTGCCATCACAGCGAAGACGCACACTACCAGCCAATGCTTCTGAATTTGTATATATGTTGCGAGGCTGGTGTCAAGTTTGTGGATGTTGTAACTTTGATATATTTTTGGCTTATATCTTCGAATTTATCCAATAAATACTTTTTTTTTCCATTAGTGTACCTAAACAACCACTACCCTTAATGATTTACATTCTCAAATTTTATCTAATTTATGTGATTATTTTTATGAATTATGAATTGATTTTTTTAATTTTGAATTGAGGAAATGCGAGACAGGAGGTGGTCCCGGTCAACTTTGGAAACCGAGTAAAAAGTGTAAAGCACTCGTGGAGCTCACTTGTCCCTGAGCTGTCGGATCTGCTGCTTGCCGGGCGCCTCCTTCTCGCGGCGCTCCAGCACGGCCTGCGCGTCGCGGGCCAGCGCGCGCGCCCGCTTGAGGTCCTTGCGCGCGCGCGCCTCCCGCGCGTCCCGCTCCTGCGCCTCGGCGCGCGCGCTCTCCTCCAGCGCGGCCAGCCGCCGCTCCAGCTCGTGCCGCTCGCGCAGCAGCAGGGTGCGCTCGCTGTGCTCCGACTCCAGCTGCGACTCCAGACCTGAACACGCGCAAACATTACACTCTCGTTCAATAAACACAGAAGGCAGTAGAAGATGGGCATCTCAAACTTTGCCAATTCCAAAATCACAAGCATCAATCAACAAGCGCACATGACCGTCGACAAAAAAAATCACAGAAATTTTGAATGTTGAGATAATAATAATAATAATAAAATTGGATTACTTATATAGCACCATTTTTGTGAAAATTTCACCTCAAGGGCGCTTTACACACAAAAAACTCTTACATACTAAAATCATAGAATAACAAAATGAAAAAGAAAATGAAAAAGAAAAGAGAAAGAAAAACAGCTCAAAACATAAAATAGTAAAAAAAACGAATATTACAGAGGTTCTGGGAAAGATTTTGTAAGCAAGTGCGTTTTAAGTCTTTTCTTAAATAAAGTCTCTGAATCCGTGTTTCTTATCAGGGAGGGCAAGGAGTTCCACGCTTTGGGGCCCGCCACCGCAAATGCCCGTTCGCTGAACCTAGTTTTGAGATCCCCATTTATAACATTCTATATTAATTAAAAATAATAAGGGGAATTGTGGATTGCCCAGGTTTGGTGAACATGATTCATTACTTCAGAATATTTTTCAGAACGCAGTATTAGATTTTGTCCCAGCGAAACTGGTCTAAAAAGGAATTTTAAAAATTGAAATGATATTTCAGGCGTATTCTAGTGTAATACTAATAATTATTACAGGTTCTTCCTAGTGAGATGAGCGGCTCCGTTTCCTGTGCCATGTATCAAGATGAAGGTAAATAAATAATAATAATAATTTGGAAGAATCTCATAACACATATAAAGGGTATTGCTTTCAAAATTCCAATCAAAAACAGATATCTCATTAGTGACATCTGTGGTTAGTTAAGGGAAACGAAAAGGCTTTGGATGCCTGTTGCGCTAATGATTATTACAACATACGTATGAAACGGGTTGTAAAACTTAAATACATACAACTTCCAAAAATTTGACAGACGTGGTATTCTATCATGGTTGGAAATGTGTAAAGTGATCACTTAAGCCGACCGTAAGATAGGTCGTAAGTCCTATGAATACCCAAAGATTTCCATACCTACTTTCTCATAAAAATATAATTTCGTCTCTATGAGACATTTATAATATATCATAATTACCATATACCCTGTCGTTATGGCACCACATATCATGTTCCATTTCATGTATTTGTTTCTCACTCTTATTTTATGAACGACTTACTCATGTATGCAAAGATTGTATAAAGTCGGTAACGAATTTAATTCTGTGGATTTGTCTGGCATAAATAGCATTGCTGTTCTTAAAAAATGAGTACGTACGCAAATGTGTGAACTTAATAGTTTATCATTTTATTTTATTTGCCTTGTCTGTTTCATTAAAAAAAATTTCTATAAATTTTCGCACATAAAAACCCCCATAATTCGAAACTTTCTAATCCGCAAGTCTCAAAATATTAATTTCGTAGTAGATTAACCCGATAATTCAAAAACACCGTAATTTCGTAATAATTTTTAGCCCTTTGCGCCATAAATCAACACATTTTATTTCACATAATTTGATTTATGACAAAATAGAAAAAATATTTAGATTTTTTTGCTAGTGAGAAAAGATACGTCAGTATCAGGTATTTTAGTTAGAGAAATGTAGCGATCGTTATATAAGAATAATAAATATTGCGTTATCGAAATGGTTTCTTGAAACATGCAAAAATAAGTGAGTAAGTTTTTCTATATTACGATTTTTGGAAAATTTCGCAATTGCATCGCGAAATTTTTTTTGTATCTTAAATTTCGAATAAACGTTCCGCCAAATTCAAAATGTTTTTGTTGGTTCCCTTGAATTTCGAATTAACGAGGATCTATTAAATTATTGTCGTAATGATATAATTCATTGCTTGCATTGTATAAATTGATTACCCTATCTTCATTTTTTAACATTAATTTTATTTTAACATATTTAAAGTTACAATATTTATAAAATCTTTTTGTAAATTAAAATAATTATTCCATGTAAAAGCTCTAAGGGCGTATAAATAAATATATTATTAATTTTAATGATAACAAAATGACGGACGCATACTAATTATTAAAAGTTCATTTATGAACGGGGGCGTTGCTACAGTCGTGGCTGCGGTGCGGGAGATTGTCAAGTAAGCACCGAAATGGGGACATCATTCGACATATTCGACTGTCTTTTTACCTTTAACTTTCTTGGCGGCCTGCGCCCTCACTTCCTCCAGCTCCTCGTCCCGCTGCGCCGCCTCCAGGCGGGCCCCCTTCCTCTGCTGCTCCAGGGACATCTCCAGCCGGACCTTGTGGCTCTCCAGAAGCTGGGAAACAATACAAAACATGTTCTTAGGTTTAGAATCTTCTGTGTACCTATAGTTTTCTGGGATATTCTGCCGTGTATATGTGGCCTCTCTGTCCGACGTTTCGGATAGGTCACATACACATGGCAGAAAATCCCAGAAAACTAAACACAGAAAATACAAAACATCATCACTAAAAATCATACAATAGTCTGACCTATTCTGAAAAATAACAATTTTGTTATTTAGCGATTGTATAATTGAATCATTAATGCTTAAATTTGTGTCGCAACCAATTGCAGACTAAAATCACATCACAGCTATAAAATTATTAGACTCTGCATGATTGCATGAGGAGTCAGTAATCCGGGAGCTTCAAGATGTGGTCAGATGGGGACGACGCTCGACGATACTGGTACCAACACATACAGAGAACGAGTACCTACAACAAGACTACCATACTAGCTCTGCATGGCGTACCAGGGAGACCCCCGAAGCGATGGAGCGATAGCTGGAACTCAGCATCGCAAGAGGAAACTCCTGCACAAACAGACTCTTAGAGTCTAAATAAATTTTAAGAAGAAGAAGAAGTACCAAATTATTATCCAGCATCTCTTCTACAATAAGTCATCGACCGTCATTGTAATGCATGTGGGTTTGTCATGCCTATCAAGATATTATGTTGTGGTTGTCCACTGCTTACCTGCAACTGTCCAGCCATTTCATCGAGCTCTTCTTCCTGGTCGTGGCACTTGGCCTCCAGGTCGTGCTTGGCCTTTCGCAGTGCTCCGACTTCCTCTTCTCCCTTTCCGCCATAAGCCAACTCTTGGAGTTCTTTCTGAGCTTCCGACAGACGTTCCTCCTTCATCTCCAGCTCCATGCGCGTGTCCTGTCAGAGATAGCAGAAAGATTAGAAAAATAAATAACTATTCTAGTCACCGGTGATCTAACTCTATTTTAATACCTTTGCGTTCTTATCCCTTGACATTTCTACAGTTCATTCTCAATTGCCAATCATTTGAACCAAAGCGAATGATTTTCTCAAAAATTTGGATCAAAGCGAATGAATTTTTAATATTCAATATAAATTACTATCAAAGTATTACAAAAGATGAAGCAGAAATACTGAAAAAAATGCAAACTTTAATGTCAATTATCTCCAAGGGGTTGCACCAGGGAAATTAACATTTCGGTAGAAATTGAGTGATTTTTTGCAAAGTGATTAATTTTTTTGTTGGCATCTATTAAGGTACATATAAAATTATTATTTAATTGGAAAAAATATAAAATGGCCGTTATATGTCATGTTTTCGTAGAACTCCTCCTCCTTGACTGACAAGCAACTTTTCCAGGAGCACGGTTGTTCGAGACAGAAAACAAATGAAATATCTAATGTATGCGGATTTTTCATTTTATGAAAACTACCCCCCTTAATGTTAATAAAAATTAAGGGATATTTTTGAAACTGCTCCCAATTTTACAAAAAAACTGTATTTTAGCTCGGAGCTACATTTAAGGCTGGACATTCACTGCAATGCATATTTCGGCGTTTTTTTTTTACGAAAATGTGGGTTTTTATTATTAATTTATATCAGAATGTATACTCTAGACTAAAAATTTTTATGGCAATAACTTAGATAGAACCTCTGTTATTATATAAAAGTAATAAATTGGACATTATTTACAAAAATTAATAAAATATAAGCATTAATCAACAGGCCGTGGCCAAAAAATCGTTTTTAGTGCCCTAGGCGGCGCTAATTTTTTATGAATATTTATATGTACGCATAATATCTTATTTATACGTATAAAATGCACTTCATTATCTAGAATTTTTACTAATGAAATCAAGAAATATTCAATATTAATAAAATTATAATGTTGTTTATAATGTTATAATAAAAAAAAATTGGCAAGAAATTTTTACGTTTTTTGATGATTTTAAAACGCTTTTTATCTAAATAAAGAGATGATTCTAAACAGTATATTCTATTTATTCCCGTATTTTGAAGCTTTACTCACTTAATAAAAAAAACTCAATTATTATTTAAAAATAAAAATTCCAAAGTATGAAACGCGCCAATAAATGACGCCGCCGCCAACGGAATTCTGTTCTATATTTACGTAATTTTCATAGAAAAAGTGAATGTGCCGTCTTGAGATATTCCATTTCTATTCCGTCTCGAATGCAACGCGTCAGTCACGGAGGAGGAGGAGAGAGCAGGTGCACTAATGCTCACCGCCAGCTGCTGGTCCAGGAGGTGTCGGTCCTGCTGCAGCTGGTCCAGCTCCCGCTGGCAGCGCTCGCGCAGCTGGCGCTCGCGGCGCACCTCCTCCTGCAGCTGCTGGCCCTCGCCGTCCGCGCGCCGCTGCCGCTTCTCCAGCAGCGCGGCGCGCGCGCCCTGCTCGTCCAGCAGCAGCCGCAGGTCGTTGGCGTCGCTGCCCGCCTTCTGCGCCTTGCGCTTCCACTGCCCGGCGATCTGCCGCTGCTCGCTCGCCTCCTCGTACGCGTCCGCCACCTGCAAATGGCAAACGGGCTCTCACTGTCAGCACTTCCGCGCGACTTATCATCACACTTTTATATAAATATCAAAATCAGTAGGCACCTACCGATCTTCATTTAATTTGAATTGTTAAAATAGAACATTTGAATTTGCATGAAAATTCCTTCACAAACAAACAACTGACAGAATGTTCTTAGGTTTTCACGGCCACTGAGAATCTTCAAGTTTGTGTTTACTGGGGTATTATTTTTGCATTCGAACCGAAAATCCTTGGAAAGCCTAAGAGTCACCATACGAAATCTACAAGCACCCGATATATATTAATAGAGATGATGGTCTCAAATTAAAAACATCTTGGTATCCGGCGCTTCAAAGTCATTCTCGTCGCAGACTCCGCAGAGATAGTGACAACAGATAAATCATACACACAACACATTACAACACATCGTGACTTCGGCACGGTATTGCAAGCCGATACTTAACCACAACACCAACATTCACAACAACACATCAGCCCTGATGATGGACCCTGCAATGGGATCCGAAACGTCGGCCCGAAAGGTCGTAACAACACGGCATAATACCCCAGTAAACACAAAATTGAAAAAACAACTGACAATCGACCTATTGTGAAAATTATGTATTAATGATAATATACCGGTGAATAATATTTAATAATCGATTAAGTGTCTGTGAATGTTAATTGATTAATATAAAATAATAGTGATTGAACGTTTCGGCGTTAACTTTGTGGAAATCCATTTTTAACAAATTATGAAATAAAACACTGAACTTTGTTTTTTTCCACTATTTTATATTTGAGACTCGTTACACTACACGTTTCAGGCGAGTTAAGACTCAACTCTCTAACTTAAAGTCTTAACTCACCTGAAGAAGGAAACGGATGTTTCCGAAACATGTAGTGTAACAAGTCTCATATATAAAATAGTGGAAAAAAAAACAAAGTTCAGTGTTTTATTTCATAACTTGTTAAAATAATAGCTTTAAATGTTGTTTCTCTTTTCAGGTATGATGTGTACTTTTATTATTTTTAAATTTTAATGTCAAATATTATGCCCTTTTGTTAATAAAATATTAGCTTCTTACATATGAAATTGGCGTTATGCCGTACTGGCAAATTTGATCTCAAATATCTTCTCTTTGGTTAGGAATTCCAAATCCAAATTTATACAGCTATTTACTCATGTATTTGTGTTTTGAAAATTATAATTCATTTGTTTTTTCCTCAATTTTTTTTTCTTTGCGTCACTCAGTTTACAAAATGAAAAACTTGAAATATCGCGTTATTTACGAGTACGAGTTCCACCGTGGCACCAGTGCTGCAGAAACGGCTCGAAGGATTAATGATGTGTATGGCGACGGTGCCGCAAAAGAAAACACAGTGCGTTTTTGGTTCCAACGTTTTCGTTCTGGAAATTTCGACCTGCAGAACAAGCCCCGTGGACGGCCGGAGACCAAAGTTGATAATGAAGAATTGAAGGCTATTGTGGAAGCGGATCCATCGCAAACCACATCCGAGTTAGCTGCAGGCTGCGGTGTTAGTGATAAAACTGTTTTAATCCACTTGAAGCAAATTGGTAAGGTGAAAAAGCTTGAAAGGTGGGTACCTCACGAATTGAGTGAAGCAAATCAACAAACGCGCGTTGACTGCTGCGTTGCATTACTCAACCGGCACAATTATGAAGGGATTTTAAATCGAATCATTACCTGTGATGAAAAGTGGATCCTGTACGATAATTGGAAGCGCTCATCGCAATAGCTGAACCCTGCCGAACCAGCCAAACCATGCCACAAGCGAAAATTGACTCCAAAAAAGTTACTTGTGAGCGTTTGGTGGACTAGTGCTGGTGTCGTTCACTACAGCTTTCTTAAATCTGGACAGACGATTACGGCAGATGTCTATTGTCAGCAACTGCAAACCATGATGGAAAAGCTAGCTGCTAAACAACCGAGGCTGGTTAATCGCTCTAGGCCATTGCTGCTTCATGATAACGCTAGACCACACACTGCACAACAGACGGCTACCAAATTAGAGGAGCTTCAATTGGAATGTCTAAGACATCCACCGTACTCTTCGGACCTTGCCCCAACAGATTACCATTTTTTTCGAAATTTGGATAACTTCTTACAAAGGAAAAAATTCAACTCCGATGGGGCAGTCCAAACCGCCTTCAAAGATTTTATTGATTCCCGTCCGAATGGTTTTTTTAGTAAAGGGATCGATGAACTACCTATGAGATGGCAAAAGTGCATAGATAGCAATGGTACATACTTTGATTAAATAAATATATTATAATAAAAAAAAATCGGCTTTATGTTCCTCCCATACTAAACGTCATTTTCATATGTAAGGACCTAATACTTACATTATTGTGACTTAAAAAATAATGACCTTTTTCCCTTCTCCAAAGTCTAGTTATCTTAAATGAAAGTACAATTAGAAAACAAATTACAAAAAGAAGAAACAGTTTTTTTTTAAATTTGAAGTTCTTAGAGTATAAAGCCTATTCACTAGGGGACAAATTGTCCCTCAACAGCACGCGCAGCATAGAGTCTACGTAACGTTGCAACGTCGTGCACTGTTCCGCGACATCGCGCACAACATACCGCGGCATTTCTACGTGCCGTGGCAATGTTGTCATGCGCACGGTACCCAAGCGAGCTCACTGCGATATTACGCCGCGTGTCAGTACTATGTGGTATATTTACAATGTGCATGTGCCGCATCCGTCAATGACATTAACGTGGGGAAACAAAATTGTTCTCCAACTCATCGCGCTCTACCAAAGTCGTACAATTTTGTGGGACACTTCAAACCGTGAATATAAAAATTAAATGACGTGAGGGCCAACAGCGTTCCTTAATATTGTCTTGCTTGGCTATGGAAGGCCCGATTATTTGTAATAAATTGTCAAAATCAGTTGTTGTCATTCGAGTGAAATTGACAAAAGAGCCGTCAGACATTCGAAGATAGCATAGAATATCCATCCTTCTTTCTCTAAATAATTTCGCACCCACCACCTTTTTCTCCTCTTACGTTTCGATAAACTCGTTAAAATAAATAGATACGCAGCTGTCATCACAACCTCATCAGGCGACATTTCCGCGACAAGTGATATGTGAGTCCCGGTGTGTACAGTAGCCGGCAAACATCTTGAAATTTTATGGCGTAGTGGGGGGAAGTTTGCGCATGTATCATTCCACCAACGAGACCCAAATTTTGTCTTCTGCACATTCTCCCACTACGCCAAAAAATTTCAAGAAGTTTGCCGGCAACTGTACACGTCAAATGACCGCATTATTGTCCCCGAAACATGAGCGTAGATGTTGATGCGACATGCAGCGCGGAATGTTTCGCGATTTGTCCCCTAGTGAATACATGGCTTAAAAGTGGAATGAAAAGATCGAAATGAAAGACATTTTTTCTAAAAAAATCTTTATATGGACATTCCTTTCCAAAATCATGAGTATATCAGAAACAACAATAAAATGAACTCTGGATTTTGCTGGGGGTAAGATTGTTGAAAATAAAAAGATGCAAAAATGAAGTATGGTCCATAAACATGTAAAATATAATAAATCATAAACTCTAGATAGAAAAGTTTAAAATAGCAGCTGGAGCCTTCTTTGAAAATAAACACAATTTAATATTCTTAAGATTTATGTAATTTCCTCACTGTAGTTGACTGCAGATTATAATAAATCTTAATTCAATCCAGCACAAAGTAGGAATTAATTAACTAAAACCAATCAATTTATACACAAATATTCGTGAATTCACTTTGAATTGATTCTCCATTTTTTTAACATGAAATACACACATTCATAAAGATTTTCACTATAATATCCAGAATGATATATAAGTTTGATGTTTCTTATGAAAACTATAACGCCCTTTGTATCTCTAAAATAATAATATATTATTTTACATATAATATTATAAAATACAATTAACTTAAAAATAAAGCCTATTTGACTTTCAGTTCTTCGAAAATAAAATATATATTTTCTTATTGACAGAAATCAAATACAAATTTTGGTTTACATATGTATATATTATATGAATTACATTGGTCACTTAGGATACAGTTAAATAATTGGCTATAAGCATGCTTATCATTAAACCATGATCTGGGGCTGACATAATAAATTTCAGAAAAACATTAACAATTCTGTATTCCAGTTGCGATTGAGCATCCCCAAAAGTGATAAATTATTTAGATTTTGTATAGCGCTCTTAGAATTATCATTTTGCTTAATATGTAAAAAACAACAATCAATAACAAGTAATTTAAGATACAAAATTTATTCAATCTTGCTTACTTCTTAAGCTACAGATACACATGCTTATTAGTGGCATGCTCATAAATCAACCGGTGGTTGATATTGGAGCATGCCACTAAGTGGCATGCTCATTACTAGCAATGTGCGTACACACATGCCACTAATAAGCAAGGCCTAAAGAAGGTCGATACTGCGCATGCTCCTGGCCACTAACAAGCTCGTGTATCAGTAGCTTTACGCTTAGAAAATTTTATTATCGCATTATTTATTTCCAAATGGAGAGAACGTCAAATGAATTTCAAAACATCACAATTCTCCTCCTATTTTAATTTAAAATAAATCCAGTTGATCTGTTATAAACTAAAGTTAACAGTTTTTTTTAATAACTCAATGCTTGAAGATAATTTTTTTAATCTCGTCTTTAAAGTTCCTTTATTTCAAAATTAGCTACATAAAAATTGAACATTCTGCACTTTCAAGTAATGCATTCTTATATTTATTCTGTAATAAAAATTTATTTTGTCAGAAATGGTCTACCACTGATCATGGAATCCTGTTGTATATTATCTTAACTTGCATGGATGTACTTTGATAGAAGAGAGGCAAAGTGACTTGAGCTTCAAAATGTTAATTAACAATTTTTTTCAGTCATAAACTATTGGAACAAAATCAATTAGTGAAAATCCCATGGACTATAAAAGCAAAGGCAGCAATATCCAAAAAAATAAAAAAAATATTTTGAATTCAGTCACCGAAGATTACTTATTTAAAATGTACTGAATTCTAGATTTTATGTATCTATCCCTTCCAAAACTGTATTCATATAGGCTGTTTTCTTTAAAATCTCAAATTCATTAAATTATTAATTAGTTATACTCGATGACTGCATTAATTTTTTTTTTGATACTGCTGCCTTTGCTTTTGTACCTCACATATAATTTTTACTGTGATCATTTGTGACAAAGCCAATATGCTTTCAGAAGGATTGTTCATAATTTTATGGGGATATTAACTATGTGACATCTGGCATAAATACAACTGATTTACTACAGTAAAACTACATTTATTTAAGATAATTTTTTAATATGGTAAGTTGTCATACATAAATGTAACCAAAAATCTGAAAAAAGCTGTGTAAAAAGATAGTTGTAATTGCCCATTTTTGTTTGCATTTCCGGTGAATCGCCATAAAGAGTTACAACACTGGGAGAATATAATTTAGGTATAAATTGGGAATTTTTAAAAAAAAAATTTAAGAGATGTTTAATTATTTTTTATTTTAATTGGCACTTTTTGAGGTACATTATTAAACTATTATTATATTGGAAACTTTTTGAAAAAAAACAAACGGCTGCATTATGTCTATTTCCATGAGGCTCCTCCTCTGTCATTGACACACAGCTTTCATCGGTACACGTTTGTTCGAAAGAAAAGATAATGATGTACTTATTAAGATAAGAAATAATGTTTTTCATAAAATTGGGAGCAATTTTAAACAATGGTTTTATAGGACTGAAAAATCCATATATTACTTTGTTTCTTATTTCTTAATAGGTATATAAACTTTGTTTCTGTCTCGAACAAACATGCACTGGGGAAAGTTGCATGTCAATTACGGAGGTGGAGCTCCATGCGGCCATTTTTTTTACAAAATAATAGTTTAATAAGTGCTAATAAAAAAATTTATATCTTTTTAAAAAATTACCCAATTTGTACATAAATTATATCCTCCCAGGGTGGTGTAGCTCCTTAAAATTGTATCATTCAATGACCCGAATACAGAGTCAATACTTAATGATATAAATGTTAAAGTACGCTTTAAAAGCAAAATTTGCAGTGCAAATAACACTTTTAAAGCGTACTTTAACCTTTCAATTATTTAAGTATTGACTCTGTATTCAGGCATATGACTCTTTTATATCCTGAATTATAAAGATAAATTTTTATTACATCTGAACTAGTGATGTAACGAATATGAATACATATTCGTATTCGCCGAGTAGTAGACATTTACCAAATATTCATATTCGCCGAATATCATCACGAATATTCGTATTCGCCGAATATCATTACGAGTATTAAAAACAAACTATTTACAACTGAACGCAACGCAAATTACGGTTAGACTGTGCACCGTGTACCCGAACACACCTCTATTATTGGGGATTCCCATTACATTGAATGAATGGATTTGTTGAGTTCTCAAATTATTTTTTCTATGGAACTCAAGCTGTCAATTGTTACTTGTTTCACAGCGTAACATGAGTTCTTTCATCTAGTTTTTTTTGGGTTTTTAAAAAGGTTAGGTGCTCATTCCATGTAGTTTTTGTTTTGTAATACGTATTGTTCATTCCATTTTATTTCCGTTGTGTGTAAAAGTGTTAACTCTTATAAAATAATTTCAAAACAAATCTATTAACATGCACCTCTCGTAAGCGTGAAAAAAGTGATATTTGGAAACATTTCGATAAGAAATCTGGTAAGTTAAATTTAAATAGGTATAACTTTATTTGTTTGTTTTTGTTATAAAGTATGTATAAAGATATAGGTTTGTGTACATGACTTGTTAGTGAACTCGTCAAAACAAAGCCGGTCCATTGGGACGAGTTTATTTTGTTTTGTTCGAGGACTCTATTATTTATTACCTTGTTGAAGTATTCGTATTTGTATTCGCCAAATAGTAGGTTTGATATTCGTATTCGCCGAATAGTAGCTTTGATTTAAAATATGTTTTACTTTACTTTGTAATACACACACACAATATGAGCTATTAAATTACAACTATAATTTCGAGAGGAGCAGTCTCTCTCATCATCAGGTATAGATAATAGCTAACTTAAATACAAAATTTATCAATCTAATTGGGTAGGTCAGGGGGTCAGGGGGGCGCGCGGCGGGGAAGGGTATTTTTTTCGCCGAACAGCTCTAGGAGCTGATAAATTTTGTATTTAAGTTAGTTATTATCTATACCTGATGATGAGAGGGACTGCTCCTCTCGAAACTATAGTTGTAATTTAATAGCTCATATTGTGTGTGTGTATTACAAAGTAAAGTAAAACATATTTTAAATTATAATGTTGCACCACGAAGTATCTGCCAAATCTTTCAATGATAGTAGCTTTGATATTCGTATTCGTGAAAGTAGTATTTGTTGCATCACTAGTCTGAACCATCTTATATAAATTGTACATAAATGGGGTGAAAATCGCTTTGCCTCTCTAGCATTCATTTGTATGTTAGTTTTACCAAATACAATTAGAACTTTTATTTATACATAGTATTAATATTTACAAGACATCAATATTATTAGTTTTCTTTAAAGTTAAATTCTTCATTGATTGATTGATGATTTGATCATGTCATTAAACACAAAAATATGAGTAGAAAATGTACAAATATTCTCAAAGATATGTGTTGAACCAAACACAGTGGAATATATTAAATGAAATATATCATTTTAATGATATAGTCTTGCGAAGTCTCTGAGTGCATGAGTGATTTCTTTTCCAGATCTTGACCTAGAATTGAAAAAAACATACATATTATGCTTGCCACCATGGTGAAGATAAAACTAATTGATCATTTCTGTGAGCGAAAGGAACAACCAAAGAGGTCAATAAAATCAAGTTTTGAGTTAAGTATGCAATTGTTCTTTATGTACAGTAAAATCTCGTTTATTCAAAATTCAAGGGACCCAAAAAAAACATTTCGAATTACGCGGAACTCCACCATTAATTCGAAATTCAAGGTACAAAATAAATTTAAAAATCGCAATACAATTGCGAGATAGCAAAACTCATGAAAAAAGTTTTTAATTTAGTAAAAAACGTCTGTATTTTTACATATTTCAAGAAATTATTTTGAAAACGCAATACTTATTACGCTAATATGATGACCGCGATATTTAGATTACTAAAGTAACCAATATTGATATACAGTCGATTCCGCTTAATTGGGACAGCCGCTTATTTGGGACAAATCCCAAAGAACAGGAACCAATAGTAAATTTATATGTTTAATTTGGACAACATTCTGCTTAATTGGGACATTAAAAAAATGGGAGAAATATTGAACTCACAGGTTACAGCGACTCAGACTATGTAAGTGACGTTAGCACCCGCAGATCAACAACAGGATGTTTTTGTACACTGGCAATGATTAATAAAACTGCTCACAGCTGATCGGCGAGGCGCCAAGCCGCGCCGATCTTATTCAGTTACCAGTACACCTGGCACATGACAACTGTCTTAATTGTTGCGTATTTATTCAGTCGCCAATACACCTCGTGCGTGAACAGTGCGTGAACTTATTTTTCAGAAATTTGACCCTTGCCAAAATGCCAAGAAATGATTTGACATTTTCCAGTAAAATTGCTTTGTTAGATAAAATAAAAAGCCATACACTTAATGCAAGTTATCGTCGGCTCGCTGAGATAACTGGTGTACCAAAATCTACTATATCACGTATCTTACAATATGAAAGTCAACTGTGTGAGGAATTGGTATTACGAAGAAGGACAAGCAGGAACATCCAAAAGAAAACGCGAAGGGAAGGATCCAGACGTCGAAGAAGCACTAGATAAATGGTTTTCTATTGTTAGTGACAGAGGCGTAAATATAAACGGCCCAATATTAAGGGCGAAGTCCGAGGAGTTGGCTAAAAAACTGGGCCATAACGATTTCAAAGCAACTGATGGTTGTTTATCGCGATGGAAAGCAAGACACAATGTTAAATTTAAAAAAGCGCATGGTGAAAAGGGCAGTGTCGACAACGAAAGTGCCGGACAGTGGAAAATTACGAAAATTCCTAATTTTTTAGAGAATTTTTGTGCTGATGACATTTATAATGCTGATGAAACTGGCCTCTATTATCGTGCTACGCCAGACAGCTCCTTATGCTATAAATACATTGCACTGTCTGGTTATAAAAAGGCGATGGACCGCATTACTGTGTTATGCTGTACAAATATGTCAGGTACTGACAAATGAAAGCTGCTGATCATAGGAAAAAGTGCTAGACCTCGATGCTTTAAGGGGTTAAGAATGGAGGGTTTACCAGAGGAGTACCACGCAAACAAAAATGCATGGATGACTTCTGAAATTTTTCGAAATTGGCTTACTAGTTGGGACCAAAATTTACAACTTAAATAAAGCAAAATTTTGCTGCTTGTTGACAATTGTGCAGCACACCCTCATTTAGACAATCTACAAAATATCCACTTCCACAACAGTCAGAGAGATTAGTTCAAAAATTTCCCTTTTGCAAGCAATACAGTTTGTCGCTGACAGTTGGCGAGCTATAAAAACCACCACAATACAGAACTGTTTTACTAATTGCGGCTTTAAACCCTTAGATATTTCCGAAATTTTAAGCAATGACGAAAATGAGGATATGTTGCAAGTTCCTATTATTAACTATGAAGAATTTTCAACAATAGATAACAATTTACCAGTGGCGTGCAGTGGGTATAAACTTAGGTTATGCTGTGACCAAATATATCCCTATATTGAAAATATATATATACGTATATACCTATAAGGGTATATACATTTTTAAATTTTTTCAACTATATATAATGAACTATTCTGAGTAGAAAAAATGTCCTTAGGTTTTCACGGCCGTTCAGAATCTTCTGTGTATAGTTTTCTGGGATATTCTGCCGTGTGTGTGTGACCTCTCTGGCCAACGTTTCGGATCCCATTGCAGGGTCCATCATCAGGGCTGATGTGATGAGTGAGTGTTGAAGTGTAGGTTAAGTATTACCTTGCAATACCGTACCGAAGTCAGGGTGTCTCCAAGTTTGTGTTATGTTAAATACTGGATTGCAGTACCGTGTCGAAAGCAAGGTGTGTGTCTTCTTGTAGTGTTTTATATATCTACTAACGGATGTCGGACTGTGCGGATCGTCTATTTGATTTATCCTGCAGCGCCGGATACCACGATGTTCTTAACTTAAGACCGTCATCCCTATTAATGTTTACCGGGTGCTTGTATATTTCGATTGCTTCTTTGACTAGGCGCGTGTGGTGACTTTTGGGCTTTCCTAAGATTTTTGGCTCAAATGAAAAATGGTGGCCCGTATCTAGAAAGTGCTCAGCCAATGCCGATTTTTCCGGGTGACCGAGTTTGCATGCTCTTTTATGCTCATCAACCCTCTTTGAAATCGTGCGTGCTGTTTGTCCCACATACACTTTGTCGCAATTTTGACAATCGAGCCTATAAACACCGTCGGTCTCAAGGGGATCCCGATCCTTCGCTGGTCTTAAGAGGTCCTTAACCTTGTTGTTTGTGCCGAACACTGTCTTGATATTCTGTTTCTTGAGCGCTTTGGCAATCCTGTCTGTTACATTATGGATATAAGGCAAGAAAGCAACGCAAATATAAGGAAAGAAAGCAAAGCCTTATAAGAGAACGAGTATACAGCACACGGTTGGAGTTGGATAAAGTCACTAGGATCCTCTACGACCTACATTTGAGCCTGAGTGGAACATTGTCTTATGACGATTGGACGAGAGTGGACAAGATGACATCGATGCAAGCATGGCGCAACAAACAACTGGTGGAGTCACGACAGAAACGCAAATTTGAATCTTTAAACCGGAATAAGAAACACGCGACGAAAGAGCTAGATTCTGCGAAGGTGGTGAAGAACCTATCGGGACATCCATTGGACAAGGCGACAATATCTGTATTGGCAAAAGGTCTAAACTTCGCCATAGCACCAAGAGTAATCCCAGTAGACGATATTATTTGTGGCGTAGAAGCGTCTTTGCGGAAGATTCCGGTGGCCATTGCGGAGGAAATTCGACAGGACACGTGCGTTATATTAAGAAAAGCTAAACCGCCACGTCCCAATATAACCAGAGAAGAACGTGCTGCATTGAAAAGCCTTCGCACGAACGATGATATCCTGGTTCTTCCAGCAGATAAAGGGAACGCGACTGTAATTCTTAACCAAAGGGACTACACAGCGAAGATGCGTGTATTATTGGACAGCAGCACATACAAAAGGATTAAGAAGAATCCAACAAATAAAATTGACCGAAAAACTAGAGAGCTGGTTAAAGCCTCGAGCATTCCGGTCGAATTACACTACAGATTGTTTATGCAAGCGTCCAAAACACCAGCGATGTACGGACTGCCTAAGATTCACAAGGATGGAGTTCCGTTAAGACCGATTGTGAGCGCAATAGGAGCGCCGACATATAAGTTGTCGCAACACTTGGCCAGTCTCTTACAGATGCAGACCGGGAAGACATCTTCGTGGGTGAAGGACTCCGCACATTTTGTTAAAATGCTGAAAAACGTGAAGATAGAAAGTGATGATATACTAGTCAGTTTTGACGTTATATCTCTCTTCACAAATGTGCCTGTGGACGATGCTATGAGTCTTTTGGAAGAAGTCTATGAGGAAGACATGTGCGCACTTTTTCGACACTGCCTAACAAGTGGATACTTTTCATTTCAGGGTGAACTTTTCCAACAAGTGGAAGGTGTAGCAATGGGAAACCCACTTTCCCCAGTAATTGCAAACTTCGTAATGGAGAAATTCGAAGAAACGGCTCTAGACACAGCAACTTTGATCCCCAAGGTTTGGTGGAGGTATGTTGATGACGTGTTTGCAATCTGGCCTCACGGGAAAGAAAAATTACAGGACTTTCTCGAACACCTCAACACGCTGCACAAGAAATTAAAATTCACCATGGAGATAGAAAAAGAAAATAAACTACCATTTCTGGATGTAGAAGTGAAAAGGAACACAGATGGTAGTCTCGGGCACAGGGTCTACAGGAAACCGACCCATACGAACCGCTACTTGCATGCAGATTCCCACCACCACCCAGCGCAGAAGAGAGGTCTAATTAATACCTTAGCTACGAGAGCTAAACGAATATGCCAAGAAGAACATCTGCAGGAGGAGATCCGTACACTGAGCGACGCGCTAGAAAGCAATGGATACCAAAGACGGCAGATACGGCACATCATAAGAGCCAAATCTAACAGCTCCGAGAAAAACACAGAAGCTGAGATCAAAGGGATTGCTTTCTTGCCTTATATCCATAATGTAACAGACAGGATTGCCAAAGCGCTCAAGAAACAGAATATCAAGACAGTGTTCGGCACAAACAACAAGGTTAAGGACCTCTTAAGACCAGCGAAGGATCGGGATCCCCTTGAGACCGACGGTGTTTATAGGCTCGATTGTCAAAATTGCGACAAAGTGTATGTGGGACAAACAGCACGCACGATTTCAAAGAGGGTTGATGAGCATAAAAGAGCATGCAAACTCGGTCACCCGGAAAAATCGGCATTGGCTGAGCACTTTCTAGATACGGGCCACCATTTTTCATTTGAGCCAAAAATCTTAGGAAAGCCCAAAAGTCACCACACGCGCCTGGTCAAAGAAGCAATCGAAATATACAAGCACCCGGTAAACATTAATAGGGATGACGGTCTTAAGTTAAGAACATCGTGGTATCCGGCGCTGCAGGATAAATCAAATAGACGATCCGCACAGTCCGACATCCGTTAATAGATATATAAAACACTACAAGAAGACACACACCTTGCTTTCGACACGGTACTGCAATCCAGTATTTAACATAACACAAACTTGGAGACACCCTGACTTCGGTACGGTATTGCAAGGTAATACTTAACCTACACTTCAACACTCACTCATCACATCAGCCCTGATGATGGACCCTGCAATGGGATCCGAAACGTTGGCCAGAGAGGTCACACACACACGGCAGAATATCCCAGAAAACTATACACAGAATATTCTGAGTAGCTTCAATCCACAAAAATAACTGCACTATAAAAGAAGTATTGTAAACAATATTTCCTAAATAAATAAATATTTTATATAGGTATAGCTAATACGGCGAAAAATTTCAATATATTTCGAAGACGATTTATATATAATTAAATCGGGAACAATGCTAATTTCAGATATACGTTTCTTTTCACAAAAATAAATCAAACATTTTATGATATCATTATGACATGACAGGTGACAGATGATATTTGTCGTTTTCGTATTTACATTTACGTTTTTACGTAAATGTAAATACGAAACGTAAATACGTTTTCGTATTTACGTTTTGGGTGGAATTTGTAAAAAATAACATTTCTGCATGACGTGCGCCTGGCATAGGACCTTTCGAAGAAGGATGCTATTACACAAAACTCGCAGCATTAAAAATATACGTTTTTTTTCTTGACTTGACTATATCTGTGGAACAAATTGGTTGGCGAAATAAATGAAGAATTGACATGAAGTTAAGCACAGAAAAGTCGGAAATAAAACTTCTAGCCGTAGGACGGAGGAATTACAGCTAGAATTTTAAATCGAAAAAAACAGATACGTCACGTTAAATGGAAACGTCAGAAATAAAACGTCTAGCCATAGGACGAATTACAGCCAGAATTTTAAATCAACTTTTTCTTAAGATAAGTATTATTTAATTAATATTTGTTTCTCAGAATCTTTACTAATGCACAGCTTTTTTGCTTGTATGTGCTGCACGCCACTGCAATTTACCTTGTTACGATCTTAATGAAGACTGTGAGGATTCAGTTGTAGAAGGTATTAAATCAAAACATGAAAAATTAGATGACGAGGATGATGATGAGTCATCTGTGCCTGTGACTAACCAGGAGGCAAAAGAATGTATGGCCGTGTTACAGCGTTATTTTATGCAGGAAGGAAATGAAGGGAGCCCTACATCCGCACAGAATATCTGTGCTGATTTTGTAGAAGTGAAATGTTACAAAAACAAAAGGCAGACTACACTTGACTCATTTTTCCATTGAATTAAATTGTATGTACCTACCCGTTTATTATTTTAATTAAAAATTTATTTTTTCATTAAAAGTTTATATTACATATTTGTAATTTATATGATAATTTATAATACCTATATGTAATTTACAGTTTGCAAGAGTTTATAAAATAAAAATTATTTTAAAAAAAAGATGCATTGTTTAATTTTATGTGTCTATTACTGGTTAATGGCCTTAGTTGCCAAAACCAAATATGTATGTAAATGATTTTAAAAAATGTGAAATTCGGTTAATTGGGACAGCCGCTTAATTGGGACAAAATAACCAAGTCCCGATGTGTCCCAATTAAGCGGAATTGACTGTATTTGTAGTTCTCTCTTGCGAAGAAATTGCAAAGGACTAAAAACTATTTAAATCGCAATGTGTTTGCGAAATTCGTCAAAAATCGTAAAACTCATGAAAAAAACCCATTAATTTTGTGAAAAACATCTGCATTTTTGCATATTTCAAGAAATCATTTCGAAAACACAATATTTATAATGCCAATAAAAAGACTGCCAAATTTCTATTACTAAATAAACCGAAATTGAATATCTGTTGTTATCATTCGCAAAAAAATCGAAATATTTTTTTCAATTTCGTCAAATTTAAAAAAAATCGAATTATATGAACTAAAACGTATTGATTTATTGCGCAAGGGGTAAAAGTTATTTTGAATTACGGATTACAGGGGTTTTCGAATTAACGGGGTTTTACTGCGCATATCCAACAAGAAAAAATAAGATGACTATTTTTTATTTTTTTTGAAAATGGATAAATGACATGATTAATTGTTTGAAAAATTTGGCGAGAAAAAATGACATAAGTCAACTTGGTTCAACAAAAAAACAAAAGTACCGGTGCAAAAATTAGATATAAATAACAAAATCTTTAAGAGATAGGTACATTGTAAACAAACGAAATTCCCAATTTTTGTTTTGGCCCTCCTGAAAACCTGCATTTTTTTACTCATTTGGTTGTTCCTTTCGCCTTATAATTTGACCTTAATAATTATGATATTCTAGTTGCAATCCACTTAAATTAAATCATCTTTGAGGTTATATAAATAACAAAATGTTTAGGAATTGCCCGCCTTAATAGTACGCAGGTAAATGTACATAAATTATATTATAAAAATATGCCATGAGTTTTAATGAACGTAAATCACTTTTTATGTGATCAGATAAATATTGAAATATTTAAAAAGACATGTGCTTACCTGCTGATTGTACAATGGAAATGTTGTAGTTGCGCTGGAGTTGCAGAGGCTCCTCCATTCTGGGGAAGTTTTTTCAAAGCATTTTCTATCCATAGGACTGTTTGAGAACGATTCAAAAGTAACAGTTCCAATAACACCTCAGCGACATCAGACAGCATGTAAGAATGTATGCAGAAAATGCTAGCATGAATCAAATTGGCAACTAAAGACTCTCCATGTTCCGAAAGGAGGTGCATGACAGGAACTATACAGTCCTGGCGAACAGACTTTGGCTGTCCAATATGTACTAAATCACAAAAAAACTTCATAACAGAGGAGTTTGCGTCTCTGTGGTCTAAGGAACATGCAAGAAGACCGCACTGTATGACTGGGTCAATTGCGGAACTTTTTAAAAAGTCAAAAGGAAGTTTTTGCAAAAATCTTAAGCATAGACGAAACAAGTCATCTACTGTATCTGGATTCTGATTGAGACCAAAGGGATGTTGGAGAAGGTCAAAAGATGGTATAATGAGAGCTTGGAGCATTTCCATGAGTCCAACGTTACACATTGGTTCACCGGCAAATTCATCAACTAAAATACTAGCCAGGTAAAGGAAACAGCTGTGTCTGTGTGAATTGTACGTCATGACCATTTGCTTTGATAGAGGTTCTAAAAGGATAGAGGCTTGTCTTCCTAGTGATCGGATGGCAAAACGAAGACATCGACACAATCTTTCCATGATACGCAAATCCCCACAGTATCTACAACACATAAAATAATGTTAGTGCAGAATTTTTTTTTCCAAAAAATATGATTTAATAAATTATCATAATTTATTTACCTTTCCATGGCAGCAGAAAGGATTGGCCATGCCTCAGTGAACACTGATAAACAAGGATGTGTATCAACAACATCGTGATTCAATTTGCAGTATCGGAACAGGGCAGCTAACCTATCCAGCCAAAGCGTCGGATCGGATGTTGTTTCTTTATTAATTGCGACATTGTGGGTACTCAATGTTGCCAAAGCAGTTAGTTGTACTGCACAAGCCTCGTGCATCGCTATTGTAACCTAAAAGGGTTAAAATAAGTTAATTTTTTTTTTATTATCAATAAAATTATTATTATGGAATGAGATGTAAAAAATAAAAAGGATTACCATTCCTAGCTGTTTGTAGATTTTTTACTTGCAGTTTAGTTTTTTTTGTCTAATGTTTTCAAATTTATGGACTGAATAATTTTGTCCCCTTCTCCAAATTCTAAGGGTTGTCATGAAATAACCATCAATGTATTTATGATCATAGTAAAAAAAATATACCTGATCATGTGGCAGACGACCGATGATGGCAGCAACACCTCTTAGTAAGTCGATCGAGGCCTCAGAAGACAGGCACAGTGAATCGAGACTGCGAATAATTTGCAATAATCCAGTCAAATGCACACTCATGTGCTCTCTGCAGGCACTACATATACTCTAAAATAAAGAAGTAACAATATCAGCTAATATTTACAATATTGTTATTTCACAACTTTATATTCTAATAGACTTGTTCAAGGTTTGGGGTGCTTGCTTATTATTCCAAACCTATTGTTAAGACCTAACCCTCAAATTCATTATCCGCAAAACGAAATCAATTGACTATGAAGTGTCAATTTGGGAAAGTTTTTTCTTTCTGAAGATTTCTAAAGACGAGAGAGTGGTCACCTATATGTCCCCACCGAAGAGACCAAACCCACTGTTGAATTCATGAACCACACTGCCCATGAAATGATAAAAGGTAGGGATATCTCCTTGCAGATAATGGATAGTGTTTCTATCTGCTGGGTTCTCATAACAACTGTGTAATGAAAATATTGTCGCGATATTGCTGCGGTGAGATGAAATGAAACACTATAAATTAATTTCACTTTTATTAAGGCTGGACATTCAATTTACAAATATGAAATTCGAGGTATTCTGTAATTTGATTGTGTTCTTTCAAGATGGGTCTAATAAGTAAACTATTGTAATTGTGTAAACTTAATTTATTGTATCCTTGTGTATAACCTTATCTACTTATTCTAATGTCTCACATTTTTGTATTCTTGTATTGTTTATATCTTACTTACTTAATTTAATGTCTTCATTTTTATAACTTAATCTAATGTTTCTTTTTCTATATCTTACTTATTTAATCTAATGTCTTACACTAACGATTTCATTACTAATAGATATATACATGTATGACAATGCCCCCACTTTTAAACACGAGAATAAATTCTCATTTAAAAGTGGATAAGCGTGTAATATAAACGTGTATTAATTAAATTATATTGAATACTCTTAAGTTTGTACATTTTACCAAATAAATTAAATAAAAATAAAAAAATAAAAAATAAAAAAATGTCCAATATCAAGTAAAGATTGACGTGCATCATTTTTTATGCAAATTTTACTAGTGTAAAGTTATCATAGAAAAGGATGAGGATATAATTGTCGGTCTTCCCAAATTAATTATAAGCTGGGATCTATCACATGGCTATTACGATTGTGCGGGACTTTGAACCTATGTAAATTAGTAAAGCTATTTTATGATATAAAAAAGGAGTACGAATAAATATCAATTCTTCTCCAAACTACTTTGGCAGTGTAGAAAACTGTACATGTTGATTTTGTGGGTCATAAAGCATGAAAATAACATGATTACTGCCAAATCTTTTTTATATTTTTCATTTCACAACATGTATGTGTCACAGTTCTCGACTTCTAAAACTTTAATAATTATGGAGTATTTAATATAACATTTATCATCAATAATCAATGTGAAATACAGTATACTCTCAATTATCTGGGGTAGTAAAGAAAAAAAATGGATAAAAAACCTAATAATCTATGCAAAAAAAGGGAAAATAAATATGTTCAAATACATGATTCCAAATTTGGAAAAAATACACATAATCGCACAAAGCTGTGTGGCACTAAAGTAAAATCTTAAATATATAAAATAAGAGAATAAAATAGAAAAGTAATTATAAGTAGTAGCTTGTTGGTCTCGTGGTTAGGACTCTCGCCTCGTGATTTAAAGGTCACGGGTTCGAAACTCACTCCAGACTAGCAAGTTAGTCCTATTTTCATAGCACAAGCATTTAGCTTAGTTTGAAAATAGTAAGAATATTGATGTGACTTGTATTCCGTGTTCATATTTATTAAAAAAAAATGCAGAAAATGTTTAAATTTTTAATAGGGCGTTCACTTATTGCATTATAACACTGACGCAAAATTTACACAAAACTCCAAATTATTAAAATAGTAAAAAAGAGTACACAATGTGTATATTTGAATAATTTGTTACTTATACAGTTATACGGCATGAAAATACAACAATGAGCACATGAGGTAAGAGAAAAAATAATAAAATATGCCCAAAATAAAATATAAAACCACTATGGTGTGTGTTCCACATTCACAATTAGACTCATGGTGCACTCTCCCGCTTGTGTCAAAACAAATACGCTATTGACAGGGATTTTAAAACTTTCATGATTTAGGATGTGCACAATTTTCTTGTGTCAAACACAATTCTGATGCTCAAAACTTTTTATATTTTATTTACGGAATTAATTGATAATTTTTGATATGTAACATCTTTCCTCTCGCTTTCCTGCACAGTGATTTCGTGATAATGGACGGAAATGTGTAACAGGAAATAAGATGCCGGGGAAGCGTGCGCAATTTCATTTGACCAATGAGCGCACGCGACAGAAAAATCAACGTTTATAAACAATGAAATCTGACAATCGTATATTAAATGACATACATAATTGTGTTTTTTAAAACAAGCATGTGAGAATTACGACGTTCAAGCGATAATTTTTTTTGATAAAATGAAAGGTTGACATGTTAGTTAGTGTTTATGACAGAGAATTCTTTTCCTTCCAAAGAAAATTCAAAACAACCTAGTTATCTGGGGAAAAATCAATTCCTTTAATAATACAATACAATAAGTACCTGAAGAGCGTGGGCTGCTGCAGAAGCCAAGGAAGCATGCTGCAAGGCTTGCAATATACATTCTAGTGTAGCTTGTAAGCACTGTGGGTGCTGGTCGATCCACTCGCACAATTCTCCCAATAACAAAACTGATGTATACCTAACTGCAATGTGTGCAGTATTGGGCATGCTCAAAATGGCCTCCACCACTTTAGGGACAACATCATATTCTTCGCTAAAATATAATACATGATAGATTGCAAACAATATGTTGGAAAAAGCATTTCAAATGTATTGTTTAAATATATATACAGGGTTATTTGTAAAACATTAATAACCTCGCAGGACTATATTCCTGCCTTGATTATGAGTCGAAAATGTTCAAGCTATTATGACCTAATATCAATAGTTCAAGAGATACGCGACATGAAAGTTTGCATTTTTTTTTCAATATTTCTGACTTATTTTTTGTAAAACGTTGGACTATCATTAGAGTAACATATATCGAATATGAAAAATTTATTCCCTTTAATACAAGTCAAATAAAAAAATAAAAGCCTTCGAATTCCAATTGGAAGACATTCAAATTGGAATTTTTTCAGGGTTTTTATCATTTTATTTAACTTGTATTGAAACAAATGAATTTTTGTAATCGATATGAGTTACTGTAATGATAGTCCAATGTTTTACAAAAAATAAGTCAGAAATATTGAAAAAAAAAAATGCAAAATTTGATGTCGCATATCTCCATAACTATTGATATTAGGTCATTATAGCTTGAACATTTTCGACTCATAATCAAGGCAGGAATATAGTCCTGCGAGGTTATTAATGTTTTACAAATAACCCTGTATACAAACTTTTAGTAAGATAAACTGGTACTTATTTGGTTTTATATAGAAAATTTAATATCAAAAAGAGTAATAACTATATGTGACGGGTATAAAAGCAAAGGCAGCAATATCCACTTCAACTGATCAACCCCCAAGGATGTGTCATGTGACAAAATGGCCGCTTCATACTGAAGTGAGAGTCGATTTTAGACTGAAATATCATAGCAAAGACAGCAATATCCAATTATATAAATACCAAAAGCAGCAATTTCCACTGTTTGGTAGCAAACACAGCAATACCCATATTTAAGAGTTAAACATTTATTTATTTTATTTTATTTTGGGAAACATACAGCAGTATAATGTAAGAAAAAAATTTATATAATATCAAAAAAATATACATTTAGCATGACCAGTGAATATTTTCATTTTATATATGTGTATACATTTAAACATATATATAAAATGAAAACTGAGGTGGCAATTTTTTTTTTAAAACTTATATCCAAGAAGTTGTGGGTTTCATAGATTTCAGAGAAATTTCCTTGAGTAGTTACAGGTTTTTTGTATTTATCTTAGAAACACCGCAGCGGGATATTACTGCCTTTGCTTTTTAATTTTTATAACCCCAACATTATTTAAACAAAATAATAAATAATTATTTAAACAAGAAACCTTGTTTTAATTATGTTAATTGCTTAGATTTCAACAGGTTTCAAAAACATTGTATATTTGTCAGATAAAATATAAACTACATCTCATAGTTCAGTTGTGGTGGGGGGTAAAGTATGCTGTAAGGAATAAAATATAACACAAAAAATATACCAGAAATGAAATAAGGATATTCTTAATTGAATATTAAATCAATCCGTTTACTTTTTGTGACACAACTTGGATGTAGCCACTTATGTATGTATGTATGCATAAACATAATCAACAGAATACACTTTGACAAAATAATTGACATGTAGACATGTCAGATAATTTTTGCCTCAATTGAATTTGTTAAAGAATAATTTAAAGGCAATAATGTTATAATAAACCACTGGAGAATATTTCATACACACAATGGTTATATCATTGTTCTAAGCATGTATGAGGAGATTAGATTCAACACCACTGTTTAAATAAATTTTTCAATAATTTTTTTGTGTGAAACGTTCTTGAGGCAAGTACTCACGAAAACGGCGCTGTATGTATAAATGATCCAATTATTATTATTTATGAGAATATAGGGCGACGTGTTTGAATATGATTATATAACAAAGAGTTATATAATCATATTCAACAATTGATAACTGATTTTGAAAACGTGCTTGTGTGTTTTAAAAGCATTTTATAAAAAGTGTAGTCATTTTAAAATCTTTGTTGTGGCTTCAAACCAGCTACAAAATGGTTAGTTAAAATTTTGTCTATTGGACAGTGGCGTTTTTGCTTCTAATCCCCTCGTATCATATATTGCAGAACGTATTCTGTGCATGGAGTAAATATATAATGTATTGAAGAATGTACACCATGCATAGAGCAAAAATATAAAGAGTCACAAGGATCTATTCCTATTGGTTTTCAGTATTCTAACAATCATATCTTGACATCTACTCTTCGTCAATTTTGATTTATTTAATACTATTTAAAATAAGAATTAATATTATTTTAAAAGTTAGTAGAAATCAGTTTCTGTCACACGAACGTACATAATAATTTATTTATTAAAAGAGCCCAAATACTAATGTAAAGCTAATATTTCTGGTATATTGACAGAAATATATAAGTATTTGATAGATGTCTTGACATTTCTCATATAAATTTTACAAGTACAGTAATAAGAATGTCCCGCCTATTTTTGGGTGTGTTGTTATTATAACAATCTTGTTATCCTGATAGTAAGGGGAAATTACGTGAGCACTTAATTTAGTTTTAGTTTAACACAAAAACAGTAAGGTATCGGTATTCTAACTACGAAAAGTAAAGTAAGGAGTTTTTTTTTTTAAACATGATGAATAATTTTTTTTTTAAAGGGTGTGCTCTTATATATAATAGAATTTGAAATATTTTGTACTATAACTGAATTATGTCATACTATGTACAGTACTAAAAATAAATAACCCAATAAAAAAATTATATACTCACGGTAATATATTTTTAGCAATGGCCTGCATAATAAAGAGAACAGCTTCTGTTTGTTCCCAGCTGACATTAGGAACTTGTAAGGAAATAAACATTTGCTTGAAACAATGGCCGGATCCAATTATAAATACCACATCCTTAGTCAATTCTAAAACTTTCTGTCTAAAATCCTAAAAAGAGGGGAAGAATAAAATTTAGTAATTCATTAAAATGTCATTTACATACACAACACAGTTTTTGAGGCAATAAAATAATTTTTAAAAATTGCATACATTTAAGGCAGGTCATTTCAGACAATAGCAGTTATATTAATTTACCTTTAAACCTTTTTTTTATAACTTACATCAAAATTTATTGAAAAACAATTTTTACCTCTGCTTTGATTAATGCCAGGTAAGTCCGTAATCATAATACCAAACAAAGCAAGAGTTATTTTTCTGAAAGAATATGAATCAAAGAAGAATATGCGCCGATGGATATGAATCATTATATTCCAATATTTTTTATGTTTATAGCATTAACTATGTGGCTGGGCATGATTATTAATTTTAATAAACTAAACTTAGCAAAAACCACTTGGAGTAACTTTATGTCTATGGGTTTCAATAAGCATTATTTGAAATATTATGTTTATTTGTCCTCCGTCCTAACTATAGCTACACCTGCATTTAAAAATTACCTTGTTTACCAAAATAATTAATGGATAATTAGTATATATCCGTCCTGACGAAGATACGGTGGTATCGAAACCGGTAGTGTAGTTTTATTTATTTATTTCTTAAGTTAGTTAATATGAACACTCCTGTATATTAACTAGTATTTTACACTTTATTACACTACAATCTATTACTAATATACTTATTATCCAAAAATAACTTGCATATTTACATATTCAATATACATATTTACAATCTATAATAGATCTTAATCAATAATATGTATAATCTAATCTGTGGTACAATCAATAATATAATATATAATACATCTTATGCTTTACAATTCTATATTATTTTTACAATAATTATAGCATTTGTTTTTAAAATTATTTGTCTTATTTACCTATATACTTCATGTTTTCTGGCACCTCATATATTTTTACACCTCTGTACATTAGAAAACTCTGTGTATACCATTCTTTTCTTATATGGTAATCTTATTCTATTTCTATTTCTGGTATTATTATTATCCAAGTGGTTTATACAAAGTATTCAATCAATTAAAATAAACATTATATTATATTCCTGCTTATTGGAAAGTAGACAAGTACACCTACTTTAAATGGAAGGCTATGTTCCAGACCACCACTGAAATGCAAATTTCACCGTAAAGTGAATCTCAGGGTTTTTATCACTTGCCAGGGCACCACATAAATGTCTACAAATAGCTAATGATTTAAAATAAGAGGCTTGCAACTATTCTTTTCATTAGCAGTACACTTACAAGCCTGTATGATAATTAGTAATAATAATAACACAAGAATGAATATCAATATCATAATATCAAAAATAATATATGAGCTATGCAAATTCTGTGTATTGCATACAAACTGTGCAGGATATAACGATGATGCTAAACAACTGCGGAGCCCTACTTAACAATTGCACAATACCGCATGGTATTGATAGGAGCAGTGCAACTGCAGAAAAGAATAGATATTAATTAATTTTCAAAATGCCGCATCAGCGAACCGTAGGCAAAATTTTAACAGGTCCCTTTTGTCAAGCCCTCCATTCTGTAAGTCATCCCAAACACTAATTCACTATACCTAAACACTAAAATAACCAAGCTACTATTTATTATAATATTATTACTTACGTAAAATTCATCATCTTTGTCTAACAATCCTTGATGATCTGGCTCCATCTGACAATGTCTGCAGAGTGCACTGACCAAACGTTCAGCAAAAGGTTTAAAAACAGCTGTCAACGTTTCATCTTCTTTTTTATACAGTTCCTCTGACAATCTGTACCACAGGTTGAATGAAATTTCTGCAACTTCGTAATCGTGGTGACCAACACAGACAAGAACCAAATCGAGTGATTTGATGGCAAAATGCCCACTATCTTTTTTGGTGGGGGTGAAATTTACAATTTTCTCTAGAAATGACTCTCCTAATTCAGTAAATATTCTGCTGTAATTTACTGCCTTTTCCTGATCTTCGTGTGCTACTGCGAGATGGTACGATGGCTCCAGAGACAGAACGCTGTTAAACATTATTAGTTCTATAGCTTCATCTTCTGTTTTTTCTTCTAAATTTTTTAGCAAAACACAAATGCAATCTGAAGCGGCTTCATGAAGTCCGAGAGAAGTTGTGCGTTCCCGTAATACGTGAAAGGTGTGAGACACCACGGAACTCTTAATGATCTCATTCGAAGCTATTGCATTTATAGAGAGCCAGGTCGTCAAGCATTTAACAATTTTTACAGTAACATGCGTATTGTCAAGTGCCTTATCTAAAGTCTGCCTCAGGAATTCACATATAATAACGGAGTTCGTCATTAGGTACTGTTTGATCTCATTTCTTCTGTTGGCACCCAACCTTAAAGATCTCGACATAACCTCTTCAGGTATTACAGTCATAATTTCTAACAGCGCCCAGACATTACTCGTAGAAAATCTTTCTACTAGGTCTGAAATAGGACTACTCCAAAGGGTCATCTGTAAAGCAAGATCAGCAAGTGCGAGACAGAGTTGGGTTACAATGACAGTGTTTGTAGCCGGTGTTATTTGACTAATATGCTCCAGCAGTGAATCTCTTAGTGACAAATGAGCTTCCATAGGTAATTCATGAAAAGAATGTTGGATTTTAGACCTCATTGTTTGAGCTCCAAAGTAACAAGACTCTACACTCCTTTTCTGCTGCAAAAGTTCATCAGAAATCTGCCAGGAATGAATCTGAAAAAATAATACATCCAAACTGAAACATATTGTAAAACCACAGTCAATAATAAATTTCTTCATCAAAACAAAATATCCAAAATAGATATATTCAGATAAAATCAAATTAAGTCTTGTTAAGGGTTAGGTATTCTTAATAATATGGTTAAAGAAAACATTTCATAAATCTACTGCCATGTGAAACTATTTCCATTGATATTACGAAAACCATCGGACCAATATATATATACTTATACTTTATATTTTAAAACCATACCGATTTCTGCAATTTCCCCAGCCAAGCTGATGCTTTTTCTGTTTCTTGGGGATTGGGGTCATTGTATAGAGCATGCACCGCCTGAAATACTTCTTCAATTGGTGGAGGATCCATCTTATGAAGTTAAATAAGAAAAATTAAAGTACTTTGATACAAAATATACAACGAGAATATACTCATTGAAAATATTAGATTTACTCCGCATGCAACCGACTGTCACAACAGTTCACCATGGAAAAATTGACAAACAGAATTCTGAGTCCGGATATATTTTTTATATTTTATGTCTATGACATATTACTGATATAAAAGATTATTCACCATTAGTAATAAATTAATATAAGAATAATTGAGTACGAAAGGCTCATAAGGCGAAACGCACCTCAAATAAATAAAAACCATTTGAATAAAAAATAAATCATTTTAATTTCATTTTAGTGATAAGTCCGCTGTGTATTAAGTACTACAATGAAGTACTTCATTATACTTAAGTGCACACGTCAAACTTAAAACTGCACACTTCAAACGTCTCAGTTTAAACTTCAAACCTTCTTCAAACTAAAGTATTTCTTTATACTCGACTTCGAACTTCACATGTTTTTAATCGAACTTCAAACACATATCGCTGTGAAGTATAACTTTCAATCAAAGGCTTTTAAATTACTTTTTAAACTCAATCTTTATATACATATTTCCAATTTTGTAGCCAATAATTATTCAAAAAATCATTTTTTTAAGTAAACTATAGTTTAATATCAAACGGATACCCAAAAATATCTTAATGTATTGACGTAATCGTGATTATTCTGGTGACGATCAGAAATCGCGTATTTCCTCGAAATATATTCCGTGCATAAGTTCTCGAGGGCACACATGTGTGAGACCTTTTTTTGAACCGGCGAAAACAGATGCGGCTACATGCCGCATTCCTTGCTTTGCCGGGTTATTTGATAATTACGTTTTAGGCCGTAGAATAAGTTATAATAATATCGTTATTTTAGAATAAGATTTGTTGTAGTGTAAATATTATTTTGTAACTAGTATTATATAATAATAACGCAAGCAGTAAGATCTGACTTTATCCAGCGGTGGGAATAGTTGGAATTATTCCAGCGCTATGGGCGGCGTCACCGACCCAGCGCGGGTTGAGGGGAGTAGAGTGCGCGGGAAAAGGCTCCCCGGGCAGCGAGAATCGCATCGGGTGCGGCAGCGCCCGTGGCTGTGTGTGTCGATCCTTCCCCGAGGGTAAATCTCTCGCCTCGAGGCGCCACCCGCTTGGGTGTCTGATAATTTTTCCCTCGTTTGTCGTGACGCCACCGGCAGCGAAGGAGTCGCGGCGGAGAAAGGTGGTCACCGCGCCTCGGCGGCGACCGGTTCTCCAGCGAGAGGTTCCATGGGGAGGCCAGAACCTTCCGATGATGCGGATCCAGCGGCGACGCGGATAGCGAGCGCGATCTAGAACGCGGACCGCAGATCTCGCGACGGACGCGCGGGTGCGAGCGACTGGCCACCCGCGGTCTCCACGATAGCGACGGCGATACGTGTGTTTGTGAACAATGATTTTTCGTTGTGATATGTGTTAAGGACGCGGTAGACTTCGGTGACGTTGGACTGCTTGCGTTTAGGCTAGGGTTAGTGATAATTTTTATTTAGTTGATAAGTATCAAGTAAGAATTTTGTGTTTAGTTTAAGTAAAAGTGTATATATTTAAATGATTGGTGTTGTGCTGTTTTAAATTTCCCGCTCCCTCCCTTGACATGCATTTTTAGTTGGTAGACGAGGACGCCTAGCGTCGCGTGGAATCACGCTAGATTGATTCCCGTCTTATCAGTATCCTAAGTACTTGGTAAAAAAATTATATTTAAGAAACTTGATGTTTATATTCAAGAACACATTCTTATTGTGAAGTTACATTTTTTTCAGAACAATGTTCTGTAAAATTTAAAACCAAATTAATTAATCAATTAGAAAGACATACAGAAAAATCAAATCCACAAAAAAATATTTGGCTGCTACCAGAAAAAGTAGATTGTTCTAAAAATGGAAACTAAATGTTAATCAATTATTAATAAATTAGACTTACAGATAAGGTCGACATATTCATGGAAATATACAAGGCCACTATAGCGTAATTGGAGAACGCGTCTGCCCCGGAAAGGAGGAGATTCGTGGTTCGAATCCCGGTAGCAGCCAAACATTTTTTCGTGGATTTGATTTTTCTGTATGTCTTTCTAATTGATTAATTAGTTTGGTTTAAACTTGATGTTTGTATAAAAGGAAATATGTTTGTTACGGTTTTCAGGATTATGTTCTTTAACTCACTACTTATCATATTAGATCACTCAGTTATTATTTGGATTAAAGTTGTATTTTTTTCTAAAAATTATAATATTATGGTATGAGTATTTTGACAAAATATATCTCTGACACAATAATAAAAAAAACATTTTTGTTGAATCAAAGCATGATGTTGTAGGTACTAACGTCTGTGAGACGTACTTTAGCTTAGATAAAATTTGTTAAACCCACAACCAACCTGATATTAGGAATGCTTTGTTCAATGAAATGTTTCATTTGTCATTTTAACTTGAATGACAATAAAAATGGCGAGCAGCGAAGACGGCGGTGGACGCGCCGGCAAAAATGTAGATAATACTGTTAACCAAGATGAACTTATTATGAAACAACAGAGGCAAATTGAACAAGAGGTTAGCCTTGTACACTTTTGATTGTTATCTTTTTATCGTATTCGAAAATATTAGTATACACAATGCCTACGTAAAATTTTTGATTCGACGACTTTATTAGATTTCAGAAAACATACCTCTAATCGGAGAGCGGGAGTCCTTATCGATGTTAGAAGTAGAATATTCCGACGATCCTGTATACATTTTAAAGACAAAATATCTGTCCTCTAAATACAGATGCATTCGTAGAACCCGACCGGACGGAAATTGCTTTTTTCGAGCATTTTCGTATGCGTACCTCGAACACCTCCTGACAGATAAAAATGAATATGAAAAGTTCTACAACTATGCAGCAAAATCGAAGGATGAGCTTGTGGCTTTAGGATTCTCACAATTCACTGTTGAAGATTTTTATGATACTGTAAGTACAATTGTTTTTTTGTAGGCACATGGATGTACACTTGTATTTTGAATTCCTTCCCACAATAATCTATACTTTAATGCATGTTTGATCTATCTCACACTTTTTACTGTCGCATTAATATTTTTCTGATCCTCTGTATTAGGTGAAAAGCGCTCAATCTTCTGAATATAGAAATTAGAAGATTACTGTGTGCTGTAAAACTATTTGTTGAAAAAAACTAGATTTTTTTTCAACAAACGCTAATATTATTGTAACATTGGGAAGATAATAAATTTATATATCAATCTATACATATTATACATTTGAATAGCTTATTGTAATGGTTGTGATTCTAGTCTAGTGTTCCAGTAGTTGGTGGTTTGAGCTCCACATTCCAGGACACCAGCAAATTAGTTCTATTTTCATAGCACAAGCTTTCAGCTTAATTTGAAAATAGTAAGAATATTGATGCAACATGTATTCCATGTTATTATACAAATAAATAAAATAAATGCTTCAAAAATTATATTGCGTGTAATGGGCACACAGATAGTATAAAAAAAACTGCGAATTCATATGAAGTAGTGACATATATAGATTATTTTAAAATATATGTATAGATTATTAATTGTGAAGAAGAAATAATATGCATTATTTTCTTGAAGTTACTTGAATAGTAAATAATGAGTATAATATCTTTACACATTAAATAATCTGTATATTGTCAGCGTAGGACAAGGAATCATTTAAGTGACATTTTTGGTGAAACCGAGGCAGAAGTCATTACGGGTTGTAAACTATGAGAGCAAGAAGTCGTCAATGTATTTTTTGCCATGGAACGGCTGTTTTGCGGATGAAAAAAGTCATTAATTTTATGTTTTTTTTTTTAAATAGAAATCAGGTTACTTAATGACATTTTTTTCAGTATACTGGTGTACATATTCCACACATTCTCACCAAAAGTCATTAACTGGTTTTAGTGATTTCTGGCACAAATTCCGCTTTTACGCAATTATTGCAGATTTAAGGCACAGAAACTTTGGAAGCGATTTGCCTAAAAACATGAATTTGTTACATAATGATTTCCTGCGCTACACTGACAATATGAATTTAAAAATAATTTCATTACTTTGTACGATTTCCTTATTTTGTTGCTGTTTTTTTTTTATACTGGCAAAGTGCGCGCTACGTATCAAACTATTTAACAAAACTTTCTATGTATAGTATTTTATCTTGTTATTTTAATGATGAAACTATTAATATTTTTGGAATAATCCAAGACTATGGTCCCGTTGTTCATACAATGAAAATAAGTATTTCACTATATAATTTAATGTCGTGTTAATTCAATCTAACTAAAATAATCGTAATCTAAATTAAACAAACCAAACCTAATAACCTAACCTAACCTAACCAAACCTAATAACCTATCCTAACCTCACATATTGCCTATGAAATGTCAAAATATGCAGTGCATTTTTCGAAACTTTAAATGTAATATCTTATTTAATACTTACTTTTTAAACGTAAATTATCTTTCATTTTGTTATTAGCACATTCAATAATATAGTGAAATAATCATTTTCTTTGTATATGCAATGGGACCATTATCTTGGATTTAGCCATATTTTTAAGTAAACATACTTACTTTACTCATTTCACTTATGTAAAAATCAATTATTTGCCAAAATTGTATAATGGAAGAATAACGTAAATGAAAGACTACAAGTTGAAGAATTTAAAATATGACTAGAGATCGAATGTCGGGCGAAGAATGTCAAATACAAAAGAAGACCAACGTTAAATTAGAAAAGCTATTTGGAGTGTGATAAATATAACTATGACTATCATAAAATAATTATGAGTTAATACAAAAATAAGAATCACTTATATGTATTCAGAATTCTGGAGCGGCCAACAAATCTATATGTTTTTTAAATAAAAATTTCACTAATTAACTGAAAATTAGTTTTACATATACAAATTAATGTAAAACTAATTTTCATCACCTGTTGATTCCTCCCTGGATAACCAGATGTTTTTTATTTTAAATTTTTTCCAGTTTATGGAAGTTTTACAAAAAGTTGGTGCAGATATTGGAAAAGACGAATCTACCAATTCCAGAGAAGAATTACATAAAATATTCAATGAACAGAGTTACTCAGATTATGTTGTGGTATATTTGAGACTGATCACTTCAGGCCAGCTTCAGACTGATCGTGAATTTTATCAAAACTTTATAGAAGGCGATCGAACCATCTCGGAGTTCTGCCATCAGGTACTGTTATTTTAATATTTTCTTTAACAGGCCGTTCAAATATTTAAACTCAAACCTTAAATGCTCAATTTTAACTACCATTGGGATGTCGATATGTGTAGATAATTTTTTTAAAATGCAGTAAAACCCCGATAATTTGAAATTTGCCACAATTCAAAATTTTTAAAACTCACAAGTCCTAAAACGGTAATTTCATAGTACACTAACCCCGATAATTCGAGAACCCCCGTAATTCATAATTCAAAATAATTTTTAGCCTCTTGCGCCATAAATCAATACATTTTAGTGCACATAGTTTATTTTTTTTTAAAATTTGAATTAATAAAAATATTTTGATTATTTCGCATATGACAAATATGTCAATATTGGGTATTTTAGTATTGGAAATATTGCTATATTTGTGAAAGCATAATAAATATTGCGTTTTCGAAATGATTTCTTGAAAAATGCTAAAAAATAGAACTTTCATAAAATTCACGAGTTTTATGATTTATGGCAAATTTCACAATCTCATTGTGATTTTTTTTTGTACCTTGAATTTCGAATTAATTAACCTGTGGCCGGGACGCACACGTGCGACGGAGCGCCACTGTCCCCACACTCAACGTCGCATATATCCGATAGGAACGTAATTAATGATTTCTCGACGGCCGTGTATTGAATTTGAAAAATGTGATTTTTTCGCAGTAGAGAAATCCCGTGGTGATCTGTCGTTCTATTTTCAACTCAAAAACAGCGGAATATAGCTTAAGTCAACAATCGAAATAGAAGTTTTTCTGCCGGAAAGTTGTGATAGAATCCCAAATGCTTGTTGTACAATCGAAATTCAAATATTCCATCATTCAAGGTCACGCACAAAGTGCGCGGGAAATACGATTTATTTTTTTTGATTTATTTGTACACGTATACACAAATATATACAATACGTTTTGGGATATTTGTCAGTTTTTGTTGGTTTATGATTCAATTGAATACTAACAGTGACTTATTAACAAAAATACATGCAATTATGTTGGAGTTTATTCGAAATATGTGTGTGTGTGAAAATAATTATTTTTCGTTGCGTTAGCAACATTATCAGAATTGAAATAAAGAATTATTTTAGCAACATTATCAGAATTGAAATAAAGAATTATTTTTTTTACTTAAATGATAAAAAAAACCATTGCATTTCGATACCTAAAATAAAATAATATGAATATGTGTGTGTGTTTTTTTTAGTATATGCATGGTTGCATGGTTTTTTCAAATCACAAAAAATTCAGCCTTTAGTGGAATTTGATTTGGAATTTTGGTGGCAACCAACTGGCTAACGGGGTTTGGCGTAATTTGAATTTTTTTTGTTTCCCTAGAATTTTGAATTAACGAGGTTTTACTGTAGTAAACATATTAAATATTTAATATGATTTTTTCAAAGCATTTTTAAAGATATTTGGTTCCCTTAACCCCCCCTGGGCCGCGTCGCATATATCCGACAGGCACAAAATAATTTATTTATCGACGGCCGCATATCGAATTTGAAAAACGTAATTTTTTCCCAATAGAGAAATCCTGTTGTGACTTGTCGTTCCATTTTCAACTCAAAAACATCACGGATTATATTTTAAATCAACAATCAAAACAGAAGTTTTTCTGCCGTCAAAATCGTATAGAATTGTCATAGATGGCGCTCCGATCGCGTGTTGTGCAATCGAAATTCAAATATTCCATCGTCAAGGTCACGCGCAATGTGCGCGGGAAATACGATTTATTTTTTTCGATTTTCGATTTATTTGTACACGTATATACAAATATATACGATATGTTTTGCGATATTTGTCAGTTTTTGTTGGTTTATGATTCAATTGAATACTAATAGTGATTTATTAACAAAAATACACGCAATTTTGTTGCGTTTATTTGAAATATGTGTGTGTGTGAAAGTGTATCATATTTATGTGTTATGAGTGCGATGTCCCGTCGTGTGCCGTGCCGTGCAACAAAATATTAGGTCCTTACATATGAAATTGGCGTTTTGCCGTACTGGCAAATTTGATCTCAAATATCTTCTCTTTGGTTAGGAATTCCAAATCCAAATTTATACAGCTATTTACTCATGTATTTGTGTTTTGAAAATTATAATTCATTTGTTTTTTCCTCAATTGCTTTTTTCTTTGCGTCACTCAGTTTAAAAAATGAAAAACTTGAAATATCGCGTTATTTACGAGTACGAGTTCCACCGTGGCACCAGTGCTGCAGAAACGGCTCGAAGGATTAATGATGTGTATGGCGACGGTGCCGCAAAAGAAAACACAGTGCGTTTTTGGTTCCAACGTTTTCGTTCTGGAAATTTCGACCTGCAGAACAAGCCCCGTGGACGGCCGGAGACCAAAGTTGATAATGAAGAATTGAAGGCTATTGTGGAAGCGGATCCATCGCAAACCACATCCGAGTTAGCTGCAGGCTGCGGTGTTAGTGATAAAACTGTTTTAATCCACTTGAAGCAAATTGGTAAGGTGAAAAAGCTTGAAAGGTGGGTACCTCACGAATTGAATGAAGCAAATCAACAAACGCGCGTTGACTGCTGCGTTGCATTACTCAACCGGCACAATAATGAAGGAATTTTAAATCGAGTCATTCATTACCTGTGATGAAAAGTGGATCCTGTACGATAATCGGAAGTGCTCATCGCAATGGCTGAACCCTGCCGAATTAGCCAAACCATGCCCCAAGCGAAAATTGACTCCAAAAAAGTTACTTGTGAGCGTTTCGTGGACTAGTGCTGGTGTCGTTCACTACAGTTTTCTTAAATCTGGCCAGACGATTACGGCAGATGTCTATTGTCAGCAACTGCAAACCATGATGGAAAAGTTAGCTGCTAAACAACCGAGGCTGGTTAATCGCTCTAGGCCACTGCTGCTTCATGATAACGCAAGACCACACACTGCACATCAGACGGCTACCAAATTAGAGGAGCTTCAATTGGAATGTCTAAGACATCCACCGTACTCTCCGGACCTTGCCCCAACGGATTACCATTTTTTTAGAAATTTGGATAACTTCTTGCAAAGGAAAAAATTCAACTCCGATGGGGCAGTCCAAACCGCCTTCAAAGATTTTATTGATTTCCGTCCGAATGGTTTTTTTAGTAAAGGGATCAATGAACTACCTATGAGATGGCAAAAGTGCATAGATAGCAATGGTACATACTTTGATTAAATAAATATATTATAATAAAAAAAATCTGCTTTATGTTCCTCCCATACTAAACGCCAATTTCATATGTAAGGACCTAATATATCACACAGAAGAAGATTATTATTATTAATATTAGGTCCTTACATATGAAATTGGCGTTTAGTATGGGAAGAACATAAAGCCGATTTTTTTTTATTATAATATATTTATTTAATCAAAGTATGTACCATTGCTATCTATGCACTTTTGCCATCTCATAGGTAGTTCATTGATCCCTTTACTAAAAAAACCATTCGGACGGAAATCAATAAAATCTTTGAAGGCGGTTTGGACTGCCCCATCGGAGTTGAATTTTTTCCTTTGCAAGAAGTTATCCAAATTTCGAAAAAAATGGTAATCTGTTGGGGCAAGGTCCGGAGAGTACGGTGGATGTCTTAGACATTCCAATTGAAGCTCCTCTAATTTGGTAGCCGTCTGTTGTGCAGTGTGTGGTCTAGCGTTATCATGAAGCAGCAGTGGCCTAGAGCGATTAACCAGCCTCGGTTGTTTAGCAGCTAGCTTTTCCATCATGGTTTGCAGTTGCTGACAATAGACATCTGCCGTAATCGTCTGGCCAGATTTAAGAAAGCTGTAGTGAACGACACCAGCACTAGTCCACCAAACGCTCACAAGTAACTTTTTTGGAGTCAATTTTCGCTTGGGGCATGGTTTGGCTGGTTCGGCAGGGTTCAGCCATTGCGATGAGCGCTTCCGATTATCGTACAGGATCCACTTTTCATCACAGATAATGATTCGATTTAAAATCCCTTCATTATTGTGCCGGTTGAGTAATGCAACGCAGCAGTCACGCGCGTTTGTTGATTTGCTTCACTCAATTCGTGAGGTACCCACCTTTCAGCTTTTTTCACCTTACCAATTTGCTTCAAGTGGATTAAAACAGTTTTATCACTAACACCGCAGCCTGCAGCTAACTCGGATGTGGTTTGCGATGGATCCGCTTCCACAATAGCCTTCAATTCTTCATTATCAACTTTGGTCTCCGGCCGTCCACGGGGCTTGTTCTGCAGGTCGAAATTTCCAGAACGAAAACGTTGGAACCAAAAACGCACTGTGTTTTCTTTTGCGGCACCGTCGCCATACACATCATTAATCCTTCGAGCCGTTTCTGCAGCACTGGTGCCACGGTGGAACTCGTACTCGTAAATAACGCGATATTTCAAGTTTTTCATTTTGTAAACTGAGTGACGCAAAGAAAAAAACAATTGAGGAAAAAACAAATGAATTATAATTTTAAAAACACAAATACATGAGTAAATAGCTGTATAAATTTGGATTTGGAATTCCTAACCAAAGAGAAGATATTTGAGATCAAATTTGCCAGTACGGCAAAACGCCAATTTCATATGTAAGGACCTAATAGTAGTGTTGTCTCTAATAAACAAATAAAAAAATTATTCTTATTTTTCAGAAAATGTTGCGCTGGCAACATTATGGAAATTCAAAAAAAGATTATTTTTTTTACTTAAATGATAAAAAAGTCATTGCGTTTCGACACTTACGATAAAATAATATGAATGTGTGTGTTTTTTTTTAATATACGCATGTTTTCATGGTTTTTTCGTAAAAAGAAAAATCACAAAAAATTCCGAAAATTTACGGCCCACAACAAGTTAAAATTATTGAGAATAATTGTTAAACCTTTCCATTTCACAGTCATATTATTTATTATGTCCTATAAAAAGTAATATAGTGAATATTTTAAAGGACTCAATATTTATTATTTATAAACATATTCATAGCCGGACACACCAGTTATATGCAAAATATTTTAATTAAATATATTTAATAAGGGAAAAAATTACATCCATGTCCAAAAAAGTGACATTGAATTAATTTGTACCTTGAATAATTAATACATTTTATTTATTATTAATTAACGCCCTATCCTCCTGGGTACATCTGTCCTATACATAGTACGTAACAAATAAAAAAATCTGTGGTCTTCGTTTACATTGGCAAAATAAAAATATTTTACCAGTGACATCTTTGCCTTCTTAGGCTATGATAAAATATAAAAAATTCAAATGTTTACAAATTGTTATAAAATGGCAAAGTTGGGAGCGTGCGTCCGCGCAAAGGTAAGTAAATCTTTTTCTATCTAATGAATTATTTCATAATTATGTAATTTTTTGATATACAGAACTATTCATATTAGTATACAGAACTAATGATTTAACGTATTGTTTTCTCGAAAAACTAATAAATGGGTATTTGGGATTAACATTCTTTTCTATGTCCTCTACAAAGCACAACAGCACTGTCTTCCCCTGTACTTTGTAAAGTACATTGGGTGGTTTCTTTAATATTTTATATTTTTTAGCGGTAACATATAATTATATACTAGAAATTTTAAGCGACTCCGAATTCGACTATTCTGGGGATGATTCAGATGAAGATCCAGAGTTTTTTCCACCAGAATTAAACCAGAGCTCAAGGGACCATCGGAATAGTGAATCCAGTAGCTCGGATGAGAAAGAGGAAGCTTTGGTAACTTCACTGGATTCTCCAGCACTGTCAGACCACTCAGATTTAGCACTTTCAACTACTTCGTATCTACTACGAACAAGAGGACACACAAGAAGTACATCTCGTGGGTGGGGACGTGGTTGTGGTAGAGGCAAAGGGCCGTAAGATCTATCTATTTACCTGACTGATAGCTGATAGCTATTAGAAGTCGACAAAATAACGTTGGCATTCAGGACAATTGGGTACACTATAGACTGGAATCAGAAATAAGACATTTAAGGCAACCAGCTAACATTCAGAAAAATACTGAGGAATGGGAGTGGTACCAATTCTATGACCAATACATAGATGATGATATTCTTACCAATATGGTAAACTGTACCAATAGGAAATATGTTTTGGAGACAGGAAAATCTATGGGACAGACTTTAAAAGAGCTTAAGGTCTATATTGGTATTACCATGATCATGTCCGTATTACAGTATCCTCAAATATCCATGTATTGGTCTGCAAAATGGAAAGTTCCGATAATAGCAAAGGCCGATAATGACCCGTAACCAAAAAATGCGAAATTTACTTGTGTTTTATGCCTAATCGAAATTGTTTCACAAATTTTCATGAAAACTGTTAAAAATAAAGTTCATGTAACTTAGGTTTAAGAGTAAATGATTGATCTCTAATATTCCTACTTCTTTGATATATTTTTTTTAAATTTTGAGAGTAAAGTTTAGTTTTAGATAAAAAAAAATCCAGAAAAATGTTTAATTTCTGTTAATTTTAAAAGTATAATAGAAATAAAGAATGCAAAACTAAAATCTATTAATTAATACTTACAGATACAAACAAATAAAGATAAATATAATATATAGTAAAAAGCAAGAAGCATAAGAAAAACATAATAATATAGAAATTTAAAAACAAAAAAAAATAATAATGTAGAGAGAGGAGATATAGCACAAGCTTTGAAAGTCATAAATAATAATAAAATATACATACATACAAATCAATTCCAATTCAATTCGACAAATACTAGTAATTTTTCAGTACACCTTTTAATATATGTTTGAATATTATACAGTTATTGGCAAAGACGTCCAGTTGCTCGTATCTGTTTGCTAGTCTAGGAAGCCTTTGCAGTGGGGAATTAAAGAAATATTTAGTAGCTGAAGTTTCCACGGCAAAACCTGCATGACTTATAGTTATGCGAGACCGAACTCGCAAGCAGATACGTTCTAGTAGTTGAGGACAGTCAATAGTTGTATATTTTGAACCTGTTCATTAATTTTGGTTTTGAGAAACTGATTTGTTTCAACATAAACCATTAGCTCCACAATTAGGGTTTAAAATAAAAAAAATTAAACATAACTTTTTTATAGAATATCTAAGACTTAATAGCTTACCTTTATTTAATTATATAAAAAAAATGTCATTAGGTAGGGTAGACAGAGATGACACAAACACATAATTTAAATAAAGCGTTTTAATGATTTAATTTTAAAAAACTAACAAATATATATGTATGTACAGATGCCGGCAAACATGTTGAACATTTTTCGGCGTAGTGGGGGAGAGTTTGCGCATGTACCATTCCACCAATGAGACCCAAAATTTATCTTCTGCGCATTCCACCGCTACGCTGAAAAATGTCCAAGAAGTTTGCCGGCAACTGTACTTCATAATTTGAAAACAGTTTAAACTGTTAAATCACATTTTTTAATAAATTTTTCAATACTAGTTTGCTTGAAAGATTTAACACTGGAAGCGCCGAAGATTAAGACCCCCCTAGAACCGCCGTCGGGGACATATTTGACCCATTCTATTTATTATAATGATATTGGTATAAGGCATGAAAGTTATCATTAAAACTACTTTTATTTTATATAAATATTTTATTATTATCATTATTATTATTATTATTATTATTATTATTGATAATGGGCAGGCAGCTTAAGCTGATAGGCCCATATCACTGTCTCTCATTTGAATATCCAGCCTATTCTTAAATTGGTTGACACTGGCTGCAGACACAACGCCCTCAGGCAAACTGTTTCACATATTGACCACTCTATTGCTTAATGCATGCTTTCTTGGGTTACACGAGAACCGAGACTTGTTCAACTTCAGGTGATGTCCTCGAAGGCCCACATTAGTGTTAAATGCAAACATATCTGTCATATTAGGAATATTGTAGTAGCCCGATAGAATCTTGAATGTCTCGATGAGGTCACCTCTTGCTCGTCGCTCCTGAAGAGTGGGCAGTTTCAATACTCTCAGCCTTTCCGCATATTCCAGGTTTTTAAGACCCAAGGGCAATTTTGTGGCTCGTCTCTGAACATTTTCCAGTAAAACTATATCTTTAACAAAATATGGATTCCAGATCTGAGAGGCATATTCGAGGAGAGGCCTCACATACGTCTTATAAATAGTTGTGAATAGTGGTACTGTCAGATGTTGGAATGATCTTCTCACTAAATACAAAATAGAGTTAGCCTTCTTAACCACACTCGCTATGTGCTCACACCATTTAAAGTCCTTGGTAATAGTAACACCCAGATCCTTCTGCGAGACCACTGACTTAATCAGGCTTTCGTTTAAGGTATACTCAATATTTGGGTTATTCTTGCCGACATGGAGAACACAACATTTGTCAACATTAAGACATATGAGCCACTGCTTTGTCCACTCCGATAATTGATTTAAGTCTCTCTGTAACACCTCATGGTCAGTAAGGGGGTTACCGAAATATTTTGTGTCATCAGCAAAGAAACTCACAGTGGACTGGACAGCAGCACGAAGATCCAAAATGTATAAAATAAAGAGAATTGGTCCCAGCACACTCCCCTGTGGAACTCCACTTAAAACTACTTGCGGTGCAGATAGAGAGTCACCCACTCGGACAGCAAAGGAGCGCTCAGTCAAAAAGCTCTTAATCCATTGAAGTAGTTTATAATATATAATACTAGGTGCCCGTTGCATGGCTACGCGTGCAATTTAGCTTGGCGGCAGATTCACTGATGATTAAGTAACGAAGAAGAAGAAGACGGACTCACTGTTGGTTGAGTAACGAAGAAAAAGATTGACGGTAAACACTTTCCGGTAACGCCCCGATCGCAAAAATCGGACTGCGCATTCGGGAGATTGTACTATAAGATTCGATAGAAGAGGAAGAGAGCTATCTGTGGTATTTTTCCAAATTGAAATCGGATGATAAATGACAGAGTTGTGAAAGATCGAGTGGGAAGAGAGAGAACTTCAACTTGTAAAACCCGAAGGATGTAAGAGGAAGCCGCGCAAAGGTGAATGAGTCAGACGGCTCCCGCTTTGCGGTCGCAGACGCCCGCTGTGCGGGCGACGGGTGTCGACGGTCGCCTGTTGCGGAGAGGCGCGGACGGGCTGGGCTCGTCTGGTACTTTTTACATATTCGAAATCGGGCATCGCTTTGCGAACATATCCAAGAAAAACCCAAAATCCACAACATAACCTAACCAAACCTTACCTAACTTGAAATAATCTTTTTTTGCTTATAACTTGTATTGTAACAAAAATTGTAAATGTACTGAAACATATTATTTAAAAAATTGAAAACAGTGAAAGAAAAAATTGAATAAGTGAAGAATAATATTAATAAGAAGAAAGAGCTACACTTTCATCGAAATTATCATCTAATCGCAAAATACATTTACAAATAATACCCTCGAAAACAATAGTTACATTCAGAAGAAATGTTTTAAAATAAATATTATTATCTTATTTTTTGAAGAACGCACTAAACCTTATCTAAACTAACATAACCTAACCCAACATTTTTCTTCTGAAATTATTCTCGGTGGTGGATGTTATTGATACATGATTCTGTAACTTGTACGTTGTAATCCTAAAAAATTATATGCTTGTACTATATTGCATCATTATATATTTCGACCTTGGTTAGGTACCTAGAAAAGTGGAGGGGGTGAAAAAGTTTCATAAAAATGCGCAAAAGATGGCGCCTCTAATTTTTAAAACTACGCCTATAACGGGGTTTTATTTTTGCATTTTCGCGAGAAAGAAAGCTATGCAAAAACTTTGAACGTAAAAAAAAATGGCCGGATTCGTCACAAAACGTCATACTTTAATTTTGAATCCGATCGCACAACACCGAGATATGAGTAAAAATGAAATTCCAGGAGATCTAGCATGGAAACGAAAGAAGAAGAAGAATAAAATAAACGTTTAGAAAAAATCACGCGGCAAAGACTTGTCTTTTGTAATTTTTTTAAAAATTGTGGCATAAAAACCCGCTGAGAAACCTCACTTAAATGATTTCAATATATTTTTATTTAAAACATATGTAGTAGGTACCTAATTTAATATGCACACACGAAAATGTCTCGCAACCATTAGCCTAACATGTTTAAAAATATTTGAATCGAAAACAGGTGATTGAAATAAATATTTTTGAAAACTGTATTTCTCAGATTTAATCTTTTACCACTATACTGAATTAAAAAATATTTTTTTCTTATCAAAATCGATAAATCATATTTTAAACTTTATATTTTTTACAACAGATGTATTATTCATCAAAAATATACCGAGACGTTACATTTTTAATTTCAACAATGCGCATTTTTTGTATGAAACTGACATTTCATCATTTAATTGCCTGTGACTGGCGGTCAATGGTAAATTTCGATAGGATTTTTGTCAATTTTTCGTGACCGAAGATGTTAATTTGGTTCCCTTTTTATAAAATTCGTCCAATGGATTAGGTGTTTTTATAAAAAACACAAACCAACATGTGAACCTTTAATTATATGTAATTTTTTAATGATTTAACGTTTTATTAATTCAGATATTTGTCTTCAAAAAACATATTTGAAGTAAAATCATACGAATTTTCAAAACAGTTGAGGATTTTCGCAGAGATGGATAGGTTTAATTGAATCGCTCTTAAGAAAGTTCTTAGAAAACAAAGAAAAATTTTATATTAAACAACAACTAACACATTAAGCATTATTTTTATCTTTACTTTTTTGTGTAAAATCGACGTATTGGTCAGATAAATGTAATCAAAAATCGACATTGAGATTTTCTGTGGAATATTTTCATATTGACAACGCCGCTGTCATCTTTCAAATTTCGATAAACTTCGGCGAGACGGCATTCTATCTGTGTCTCGTTTTCCCTTGTCTCCTTAGCTTGTCTCGAGAAGTGAAGCTTTTTGACTAAAAATCATTTGTCAACATTAAATATCATAAAAATATAAGAAGGAGACGTCCAAAAAAATTAAAATAAAAAGTTCTTCACGCCAGAGTCTTTGGTCTTTCATGGTTTTTTATTGAAATTAAAATATTCCTCGCAGTTTAAGAAATAAATTCGATTGAAAAAGGTGAAAAAAAAATGTAAATTTTGTAAAAAATACGTATTTTCGAAATAAATTAGAAAAAAAATATTTATAAATTATATCGTATGCGAAACGTGATTATCTACCTTTTTGTCGATTAGAATTTCTGAATTTTGTCTGGCGGCCGAGTTATTGAAGAAAAATCAAATTTTACTCAAATGAGCGTAGAACGGAGGTGAGAAGAAGGAAAAAATCGAGTGTACTAAATTCTCACGCGGTAACTATCTGCCTTTCGTATTTTTTTTACAAAATATTCTTTTTACTTATGGTTGCGGAGAAAACCGCAAAAAAGTGCGTGAAAAAGTCGAAAAAGTCGAAAAAAACGCAAAAAAATCGAAATGAATAAAAGGCTTCATATAAATTTCGCGGAAACTACCTTACAACTTTAATATATATTATATATAGAATTATTATATATGTATGGATTTTTCTTTTATATTCTTATTACAGTGATTTATTAATTATAACTGACCCAGAACAGGTTTCACCAAGTGGGGCGTTATAAGCTTTAAAAAATGTGTGAAATAAATTTGGGATAACGTAAATATAAATAAAAAAAGTATTAAAAACTTGTTTATTAATTAACTTAAATCAAATCCTTATTGTCTGAAAAACAAATACTTAACAAATTATGAATTAAAAGTCTAATGTTATACTTTACTAGCTAGGCAGTCGAGGTGTAACACAAGACCAAAAAAATGAATTAAAAAACTTATTATTATATTAATGTTTTTTTGTTTAGTATCAAAATCATTGCTATTCGCATAGTAATTGTAACTGTAATAAATTATCAAATATTTATAAACTAGTTATCATTATGTGTAGAGCAATTAACGCATAAATAATATTTAACTGTAAATAGTTGCGGATATTTTATATAAACCATATGTTTTTCCGAGAAACAATTCTCGACGTATCGTTGAATGCTTATTCAACGTCATCAGGAGGACGACCTTTACCCGCGGAGGTTGAAGTCGGACTGATTACTGCTTTCGCGGGCGTAAATTGTATGCACTTTGTTGTGGAGTGTTCACTTCTTCTACAAGGTCGCCAGTGTGCAAAGTGTACAAAACATACGGTTCGTATAAAATATCCGCAACTATTTACAGTTAAATATCTCTAACGATCATAATAACAACCCTAACGCTTAAATAATATTCTTTACCTGTGCATTTATTGCAGACAGTCTTTTTGCACAGGTGGCACTTCTGGTACACACAAGCGCGGCGCACCAATTTCGACAATATTTTAAAATTCTCAAAAAATGTTTGAAACGTAATGTCTAGCAAACGAAATTAAAAAATAGACAAATATAGGTTGGGTCTCCGTATCGCGTGACAGGAATTCAAACGATTTCCCATACGTGAAGACCAATGAATTTAAATTTAAAAAATGTTAATTTAAGTTTGCAGAAAAAAATACCAAAAATCTAACACTTAGAAAATAAAACACTGTTTTTTCACTAGAAATTCGGTTTCGCGGAGGGCAGAGTGACGACGTAAAAAAGCTTTTCAAAAACTTAAGATGCCCGTCCACTTAACCTTTCTTTATTTATACCCAAAATTAGACATAACGGGAATTTAACGTTCGAAATCGGATTAGTGAGAGTGGGGAGATGCACCTTACCGTGGTGGACCACGCATATCTCCGCCCGGGCGACCCGAAAGCCGCTGCGATACCGTGCAGCGATCGGCGTCGGCGGCCAAATCTTGCCGGTTTTTTACCGATATCTCTCGAATGGAGAATGGTACAGTTATAGTTCGAATGTCAAATTGAACGCCTGACACATCCGCGTGTGAATTACATTATGAAAATTACGCCTGGATGTGTCAGCGTTTGCAAATCACCTTGGAAGTGGCGATTTCGAGTTTACGATGCATCTCCTCTCAGACTTATCCAATATCAACCAACAAAAACGAAATCTGAAAGTGAATGACATGCCGATTGCGGTGATATATGACATGTCGGGTTTGGTTCAGTCTAACATCGCTCATCTCGGTGATGTTTCTCGATGTTTCACGCGTTATGCAGCATCCGCCGCTTTACGCGCCGTTTAGGTGGAGTCCATAAAACTCGACGCTGGTCATTGGGTGACCGATGCGTCCGACTTCGCTGTTTTGCACAGGCGTCTGCACGACCACCTGCCAAATCTATTGAGCAGTTACAAATAAACTGCAAAAGACGATTAAATTGATAAAAAAATACATTGCGGTAGCAGCCCTAGTAAAACTGGACGGGGGGTCTGCCTATCGTTCAGATTAAGCAACCAAACCCGTTTATTTCCCATCATTTTTCGAAATTAAAAAGACCGCCAAACACCCGTTTATTAAAAAACACAAATAAACAATATAAAAATACAAGTTATAAAGTAGAAGGTTAAAAAATACAATAATTTGAAAAAATGTACAATAAATGTACACCAAGGCCTAAAATACATGACATATCTGCAGTATATATAATTTAAAATCCTATACCTAAACATATCAAATTACACAGGCACACAAAAAATATTAAATGACCGTTCCCGCGATTGCCGAGAATGACAGGTACTTTTATTTCAAATGTCCTCTGGCCAATCGCGGAAAAACCATCACATATAAAATTGACTTATACAAATTCAATTACAGTCACAACAAAAGGTATTTAATTTTCAAAAATATTGACAAAGGTCAAAACATCGGTCACCGCGGTCTTTGAGAGTATGTAAGTTTTTGATTAAAAGATTCTCCACGACCCGTGGTGACACATTACATAATCGATGAATCACCCGCATGCTCGGTAATCATCCCGCCGGCCTCAGCGGGGAAGAATTACGTTAGCCCATGACGGATGATTCATCGTTGAAGCAAACATTTACAAGGATATTAATGAGTGAAACAATGGCACCCACACACAAACAGTGAAAGTTTTCAAGATGGCGGCGACGCTAATGAGGTTCTCGCCCCGCCCACTTCCAATTCTTGGAACTAGCCTACGTTCAATGTCTGTTTACACTAATTACCTTTCATTGACCTACATTTATGTGGGTCTGGGGCACGAGAATACTCACTAGCGTAAAATTTTGATGACACAAATTTCATCAAGGTTGTGTTTACTGGGGTATTATGCCGTGTTGTTACGACCTTTCGGGCCGACGTTTCGAATCCCATTGCAGGGTCCATCATCAGGGCTGATGTGTAACAACACGGCATAATACCCCAGTAAACACAAACTTGAAGATTCTGAGTGACCGTGAAAACCTAAGAACATTCTTTACACAAATTTCAATCCACATTTTGCTAGTGTTAATGCAAGCATTTATGAAACATTATCTCGCGGTAGGAATGTTTGCATCACACACTCTGCGAGACCCGTCGAAGTCGTCCTTGTGCGGAACAACTTCTCAATAGGACTTATTATTTGAGCATTTTGACTTGACCTGACATCTTGTTCGTTTATCTTTTCTCTCTTGTATGGAATCTCTCTGAAGTTGTTTTTCTACTAGACATATAATTTTCTCCCAATTCTTCTCCCAATTGCAATAAAAAGTCTCTGCGTTTAATTTCGCTGTTGTTGATTATTTTATACAACACCCACGCATTTATGTATACCCGCTAAATCTAACAAATTATAAAATGTATGAACTGGCCAACGTCTTGAAGCTGCCTTTACTGTATATTTACGAGTCATTTGATCTACGACATCTACTCCATATTTTGAGAATAATAATATCGTAGAATAATATTGTCTCAGGTTTTTTCTTTGAACTAGAGTCTATTGTTATATTGGAATGCATAGTGCTGAGCATTAGAACATTTTTATTAGATTTAGCCTGATAAACAGTCAATGATGTATCACCTGTTTTTAGCACAAACGAAAATATCGATATTTTTTTCGACACATCGATATATTTTTTCCGGTAACCTTTTTTTTTCTCCTTACTTTTGCTACATTTTTATAAAAAATAATATCGAAAACTGTTGATCGATATATTTTTCTCAATATTTATAGATTATTTTCGATACTATCTTAAAATATCGTTTCGATATATATCGATATTTTTTTTTCGTTTATCCGTCCCTACTGTTCATTTGTTCGCGCACACATCACCCCTCCACCCCCGTAACTCCCCGGAGCACTGACCGCAATCGAATTATTCTTCGAAACAATGATGGGACAAAAAAGGGAGCAGCGGCACTTCTAGGTATATCTTAATTTTTTAAATAAAATATTTTGTTATAAAATTGAAAACATTTTGAATTATATAAATACATAAAATTACTAAAAGTCAAAAAGTTTCACCGACCTAAATAAAAAAAATAAAAAAGTTATAGACAAACTTACGGATGGGACATAAATGGGACGGTGGCGCTTCTAGTGTTAACTTTAATGTTTATTAAATTTCCCCTTATAACACTTAGCGCGCGAAATGCTTCATTGTTTGTCTCGTTGATTGCAAAAAAGTCTACCAACAAGTCCATTGCATCATGAGCTTGGGTAATGTTTGGCACTGGCTTCGAATTCACAATTTTACATTAATTTGTCACATCATCATCACAGTCGTCTTTGTTGAGCACAGCATCCAAATATCACTCTCCGTAAATTGTTCAGAAGATATTAAGTCCTCATCAACATGTTCAAAATCATCGATGTTATCATAGAAGCAAACAATATTCTTGACTTTTGGCCACTCCGATAGAGGTAAGTTGTCTTCGTTGTTTTTTTCTTGTAAATATTTATGACATTTTATCTTAATTTGATGTCACAATTTGATATGGTAGCCGATGAAAGTTGTTCCACATGCATCATTCAACAAATTAATGGCATCCAATATCGATAAATTCTCATTTAATTTAATTTCTCATTGGTTTATGAGGTGTAAAACTGCAAATCTTTTTATAAAACCCCTTCAAATATTTTATTACACCCTTATCCATTGGTTGTAAAATTGAAGTTGTATTGGGAGGCCGAAACACAAGCTTAATATTGGATAAATTTTCCATTTTTGGGTGCGCAGGACAGCTATCCATTAAAAGTAAGATTTTTCATTTCTTCCTGAAAAGTTCACTTCCAGTTAACAATGTACGGTGGACCCGCGGTAATCCAGCCCCTGTCTAATTCGGCCTCCCTGTAATCCGACATTCATATTATGATTTCTATTCATTATTTTTGATTATTTTAGTAAGTACATTTGTTTGTACACAATTATTTCCTAATGTGAAGTTATTATTTTTTGTAAGTTCTATAGCATTAATGACGTTAATTTTATAATAAAATGTAAGCTCTCTATTGTATTGTTTAATTTACTAAATTTGACATACATAATGAAGTATGATTTGTACTTCTGAGTATAACATATAAAATCTTATCATTGGATCTGTAATTTATCGGATTGCAAGGTACTCGTTTGTAAAAATTTCCAGACTATAGAGGATCTTAGGCAGTACTCTATAATCTGACAAATTCGATAATCCGACATCGCCCTGCAAAACGTTTGTCGGATTACCGCGGGTCCACTGTACTGTCGAAAAATCTCAGAGGTCATCCATGATTTCTTGTTTACAGTATAATCAAAAGGAAGTCTCTTTATATTTTTAAAACATCGAGGTTTCAAAGATTTTCCGATAACAAAATGTTTTCTTTTATCTGTCCCAGTCATGTTGGCACAAACCATCACTCAGATGAGTTTTTTTTCCACCAATACACTTTTCACTTTTAAATTTAAATGTGGTATCAGGTGTCATATTATAAAAGAGTCCTGTCTCGTCAGCATTGTAGATGTCTTCGTCATTGAAACTCTGTCTCAGTTCTGACCAACCGCTTTCAATCCATGCACTTGCCATTACAGAATCGGTAGACACTGCTTCTTCATTAACTTTTGCATAAACAATATTACGGCGATTTTTAAAAGGATCCAGCCATCCGTTGCTTCATTTAAAGTCATTTCTTTCAAATTTTTTTGCGAATTTTTCCACTTGTGTCTTAAGTATTGGCCCGTCAATGGAAAATCTAGCGGATCTTTGGGTACAGAATCATTTTAACAATGCTTTGTCAACGTCAGTAAGTTCACACTTTCTACATCTTTTTGATTGTGTTAGTTATTTTCAAGAACAGCCAAATAAACATCCTTATTTTTCCAGAGCAATGAAACTGTAGAAGATGATAGTGAAAACTTTTTACAGACTTCAGAATTTTTGATGTCGTGTTCCATTTCACGAATAATTTCGACTTTTTCGCGAACCGAGAGACACTTTAGTTTGTTAGTGGACATGTTTCCGATAGAAAAATTTGAGTTTAACTGATTAGGTTTTTAAATGCTAATACAGTAAACTGCATAAAATAAACTGTGACTTCAAACATTTTGGAAACCCCCAATAATCGGAGTTATATGACCAATATTCTTGACCTTCAATTGGACAGACTATTGTTTGCCTGCGCACATGGCATTTTCGGACACACAAGTTTGTGTACATCATAAAATGAACCCTAATTAAGTGCGAGCCGCTTTAAAAGCAAAGTGAACAAGTTTATTGTTTTGAGTACTTTTTTCTGTAACCCAAGCAAATATGTATGCAGAGTTTTTAAAATTTTCTCCGTATATCTGGGAATCGCGCTCCTTATAACTGAGAACAATTGTATGGAAATATGCGCAAATCAAAATGAATTCACAGTTTTGCTCATTATAACCGAGATCTCATTATAAGATTAGTGATACTGATCTCCACAGATTCTGGGTTTTTGTGCAGTACTGCATGGGACACAGGACAATAATTAACTCTATATTAATCTAGATTTCATTATTTGCAGGAGGTGGAGCCAATGTACAAAGAATCAGATCATATACATATTATAGCTTTGTGTTCCGCATTGAAAGTGGGTGTTACTGTTCGTTACATGGACCGCGGCGAAGGAGGACAGGTATGTTGTACTAGTCTCATAATCTTTTTAGTTTTTTAGAATTCCAGTGGTAGAAATACGCAATAAAAACATAATGAAATATTACAAAAAGTTTTGAACTGATTTTATATTTTATAGGTTATTGCCCACGACTTCCCAGATGGAACATCTCCGTTGGTCCACCTTCTGTACCGGCCCGGGCATTACGATATCCTTTATTTGTGATGATTTGTGTTAGTGTTTGTGTTCAAACATGCCAAGGGAAAAGAGAAAGGAACTCAGAGAGGCGGGGGCAGTGTCAGTTATTTAGAATTTGGTATTTTATTTAATTGCAAACTTAAAATAACTTTACTATTAAAACATTGTTGCAAAATAGCAAGCAAAATCGGGTTGAGCATTTGCTAGAAAATTTGTAATATTATGAATAATTAGGGAATGGCATATCTAAAATAACTTTTTATACTAATGTGGAGAGTGATAAAAATATAGACTTCTTTATCGTTTGATGTATTTTTCTTTTGTTAAAAAGTAATCTTCCGCCGATAGTTTTATGACAACCTCCACGATTGAACAATATATAAATGAATTAATATGTGTAACATTAACCAAATTAAATGTGTGTGTCACAGACTAGTTATTTAATAATGATGGAGCCCGTGCTTGCGATGGAATACCACACTGAACAACTGAAGAAAGATTAAAATGTCATTGAGCACCTGAATAAGATATTTAATTATGTACTGTGAAACATGTTATTAAAATCTGTATACATTTTTTCCAAATTAACATTATTTGTATTTCTCTCATCACCTTTACAGAGAACATTTTCTGCATAGAATTTTTTTGAACAATTAGATTTTACGCATAAAATATATTTATAGTGTAAATTTATGTGTTGTGCTAAAAATAATACTAAAAATGATTCTCTATATTGAATATTATGTATGAACGTATTTTACTCAAAAAACCTCACTTTATGCAATATTTGAGATTTTTTAAAAATAATATTATTTCTATTAAAACGTAACCCTTTAACTGACAAAAACAATTCTTATTTTATAATTTTTAAAATATGCATATTATGCACATTGCGTGTTACATACACCAAATTAATATCGAGGGTAGAAAGCCAAAAGAGCGTTAGTGATTATTTCAACTTTATAGGAGAGCAAAATAATGTTTTATCAATATTTTTCAATTTCAATATTTTTTAAAAATAATATTATTTCTATTAAAAAGTAACCCTTTAACTGACAAAAACAATTCTTATTTTATAATTTTTCAAATATGCATACAGTAAAACCTCATTATTGCGAAATCCAAATTCCCACATATAACAATTTTTTTTTCCTAATATGTATATTGTGCGCCGTGGCCAAAAAAAAGTACCGCGGCCTTAAAAGAGATCGCAAATGGTTTTGAATACGTCCAGTTGTATGTTTGTATAGATGCTACGTAATAAGACATTCAGCAAACAAAGGAAGTTAAGAGTATTTAAAACTAATGTCTCTGAGAAATCTGATACTTTTTTTCTAAAATTAATAGTCACATAAATTACATAAGTACGTATGCCGTAAAACGCGTGCAGTAAATTATCGATCTCTTAAAATTATATAATTTATTTTCCGTTGTTTAGTTTCGTATTTAATTAACTCAGTTATTTGACTCCAAATAAGAATCTCGGATGATAATATTGGTGACAGAAAACGCCGCGAACGCCGCGCCGCGCCGGTAGTTATGGCCTTCGAAAACGCCGTACACAATGCAATCAGTGTAAATATTTAAGTATAATATGAAAAGTGATAAAAGTTGATGGTAATAGAGAAAATGAAAAATTCTGATAATAATATTGCACGTAATAAATGATCGTAGAGGCGTTCACAGAAAAGCGGCCGTACACATGCGCGCGACATTATGCCCTGCGACGTGGCGGCTTGCGGGGTTATTCCCCACCGCGTGTTTGCGCGAAAAACAATCTGCGCAATATTATTATTTTGTTTGAACAAACTTTTTTTTTCATTATACATATTGGGATATTTCCATTTAAGTAGATACAATCTGTATGAAAAATGTGATGTAATATTTTTACATGATTCTAGAAGATAATACACACATGCCTCATTCTAACCTTTTTTGACAATGGGCAATAAAACTATTGTCCCAACTAGAGTTCATGGGGATTATGGCTTTATAGGGGCCCATTAAAATCCCAACCAGAAATTTAAAAACCCCAAAAATACAAAAATTGCAGGAGCCACCCAGAGATTTATTGCCTTGGGCCAGTGCAGGCCGTAAAACTATCCTGCCTGCTTATCCCTCCATGACATCTTGACAAAAAAATTCGTTATACATTTATGTAAATGTATGAATGTGTCTTCCTACGGAACTAAAATTATTTCGTTATATAAATAACGAAATTTCGCTATATAAATACATTTTTGTATGAAAAATTTATTGTGGGGGATTAATTTTGAAAAAAATTCGATATATGACGTTTTTTGTTATAACAGGGTTCGTTATAACGAGGTTCTACTGTATTATGCACATTGCATATTACAAACATCAAATTAATATCGAGGGTAGAAAGCCAAAAGAGCGGTAGTGATTAATTCAACTTTACAGGAGAGCAAAATAATATTGTATCAATATTCATTTATTATAAATGAATCGTCTGCATTTTGAATTAACAAATATGGAAATCATTTAATAATAAAATGAATATTGACAAAATCAGATTGAGAGAACTTTCTTTTGCTCTCCTGTAAAGTTCAAAATAATCACTAATCCCATTTTGGCTTTCAACTCTCGATATATATATCGAGCTATAGAATAGAGATGGAACGAACTGTTCTAAAAGAACAGTTTGTTCATGAACGTACAGTTCACTTAAGTGGACTAGTCGTTCACTAGTTCAGTAGATGAAAAATAATTCGTTCATTAAATTCTGCTAAAAGTATTGGAAATATAATCCTTTAGGTAGTGAACAATATGTTTCTGTTTTCGTGATATATCAAAGATCGACATTTCTCATTGAGTATGTAATTAGTATCTTTTTCGGTATATTTTTGTCGGTGACCTTTTTTGTTATTTTAGGAAAAAATGTCAGTATTGGTCTTTTTATTTGGTCTTCCATAAATTAATTTTTAGGTCACTAAATTTTTATTTTGGGAAAAAATGTTGATATTCGATATATTTTTTGGTCGCCAAAAGCTTTTTCCCTCAATTTTCATCAACAAGTATAGGTAACATTGAACAGTTCACTTTACAGGACTTGAAGTGGATAAAAAACAAAAATTCAAAGTGAACAAATGAACGACTTGGTGAATGAACAGTTCAGTCAACTGAACGAAATTTCCCATCTCTATATAGAAGGTAAAATGTTTCAAGAAGTGCTCTTGAAACATAAGAATTGTAATATTTTAATTACATGTGTTATTTATTAACTAGTTATTTGAGTGCCAAAAATTAATACCGAATTTATACACTTTATTTAAAATTGATAATTGCATTAAATATTATTTCCCTAATTCAATAATTATTACTTATGAAATATTCAAGTAAAACCTATTGACAAGATAAGTGTATTTTGACAGTCCCTCAGTAAACTCGGATATCTATCAAAAATGCATTTTTTACATTTTGTGCCAATACGTAGAAAATGCTCTTCTCTCCGCAGTACAAAATTTAAAAAAAATGTTTTTACTTTTTTCGGAGAAAAAACTGACGTAAAGTGGATACACACGCTCATTTTGTATGCAGAGCAAAACTTCAAATAGCCTTCCTGTAAATTTGCTTAGTTTACGTAGGGATTATCGATCAGTAACTGATTTTATAGCCAGAGGGGATTCTTTAAAAGTTACGATGCTTTGCATTATTTACGAATATACAAAACATGTATCTATCAATTGTAAAACTGCCACATTGCCCGATAATCATTTTCGAACACGTCACCCTCTATTTACGTCAATTGAATAGTGACAGTTTTATTTTGGAATCCCTCATATTATACATGAGAAATTACTTAAAAATAAATTCAGTCCAGTAGACATAAAAGTAATTAATATAATAAAAGTAATAACAGAAAGATTACTGCATGGCAAAGAAACGGCATTTGTGGATATTGTCTCTTAAGACTAATATAAAATGGTGTACTTACAGTATAGTCATATCGGAAAATGTACATTTTTCATTTCAAACTAGGTTTACAAAAAAATTTTTTTTTGAAAAATCCACAATTCTATCTAAGGTGAAATTTGGGAAGTTTTCATATTTATAGCCTCCTTTTTTTTTATAACTCCTTCACCTGTGAGATATTCATAGCATCGTCCCCGAAAGCTGTTGAATCTTGCGAATGTTTTCCAATTAGGTATCGCCAAGTTTTTTTTGACAAAATTGAATATAATATTGCTGCACAAGTCTTTCCTTCATTTCACAATAATTCACACAACAAACAAAAAATCTGTCAGCGACTAACTACACTCCGCTCAGAGGCAGAGTGGTGCCAGCAATTGACATTTTCTGGGGTGAGGAAAAATTCACGCCTGCACATGAATGTCCCCTGCACAACATCTCCACTATTGATCACCTCCCATGCTTTATTTGTTTGGACAGAAAAAAGCATCTACTGGGTGTACCAGAGCTAGCAGAAAAAACTTGGCCGGTAAATTCCTGCCTATGTTATGAGTCTAAAATGTTCAAGCAACCATGACCTAATATCAATAGTTGTGGAGATATGCAGTATCACTTTACACTTGCCTTTGAAAACATTTTCAAAAACATAAATTGGGAAAATAAAGGTGTAAAGATAAACGGCACCTATCTGAGCCGCCTCAGGTTTACAGACGATATAGTGATTGTTAGCAATAATGTAAGAGAATTGGAATCTATGACCAGAGAATTGCAAGAAGCATCGAAAGAAACAGGTTTGGAAATGAACACACAAAAAACAAAAATTTTAAATACATCCAAACACAAATACACAATAAACAATTGGGAAATAGAAACAGTTGATGAATATGTATACCTTGGTCATAAGATAAAGCTGGGAAAAGAAAACCAAATAGCAGAACCACCAAGAAGAGAAGGTCTGGGCTGGGCAGCATTTGGTAAATTGAAACACTTGTTTGAAAATAAAGAAATCCCAATATGCCTGAAAAGAAAAATGTTTGATACATGTATCCTACCGATGTTGACATATGGACTAGAAACAGCAACACTAACAGAAAAAAGCATACAAAAATTAAAATGTACACAGCGGGCCATGGAAAGGCAGGTGCTCGGCGTAAGCCTTCGAGATAAAATCAGAAATGAAGAAATAAGACGCCGAACAAGTTGCCGATATTATGGACCGTATTGCAAAACTAAAATGGCAGTGGGCTGGACATATGACTCGACAGGAGGATACTAGATGGGCACCCAGAATCCTACAGTGGAGGCCCTGGACAAAAAATAGAAGCGTCGAAAGACCTCCCAAAAGGTAGTCTGATGACATAGTCCAGCAAGAACCTGGATGCGAAGGGGGAGAAACAGAGATGAGTGGAAGAAAATGGAAGAGGCCCACATCCAGCAGTGGAGGGAAAAAGGCTAAGGAAGAAGAAGACACATAAAACTACAAATTCTTTGTATGTATAAGAGTTTATTAGTTTGTTTCAAGAATCCTCAAATATTTTCCACCAAATAAATTTTTAATCAAATTTAAAAAAAAATCATGTGTGGATAGACTGTACTAAATAATTTTAACTAACTAACTAACTTACCATCATGCTTTTTCCTCCAGGGGTAGGCAGAAAATATATAATAATTTGAATTTAGGTAATTGTTCATTTCAATGAATATTCATCATAATATGATTTACCACAGTGTGACTCTTATAAACTAAATACCCATGACAGTCCTTGGAATCTTGTCTTGTAGAGTATTTATTTTATGGCATTATTTTTTCAGTTGCTATAGTGTATTTTTACAGGATGGTAACATAATATAAAACTTGGCAGAACAATATATAAAATAATAATTAAATTTGTCACAATATTTTGAACCAAGAGGTTGAAGTCTCGAAATGCCCCCTAGGCCCTGATAAATTTGAAGTTAAACTGTGATATTTAAAAAAAAAACTATATTTGACTATCAAATATAAATAATATTTATTGTAACTTTCAATTCCAATAAATTTTTATAAAATTTTGAATTTTTTTTAAATACTATTTTTAGGATACAAAACTTATTTGTAATCTATGCTCATCTTGAAAACTTTCATTAAAGGGATAGTCGAAAAGTGATTTATTTATTTACCATCCTCATAAATTTGCAGTATTAACAAAAGGAATGTTTATCTGCCACTTTATTTTAACATCAACCTTTTGAACTTTCATCATCATAATCAACATCAATATGAAAAAATGCTCTAGAAAGAATAGTTATAGAGTGAATTGATCTCTTGAAATACAGGAAAACCTAATTTAAATGTAATAATTTTGTTGTCTATCTGTCCCCTAAGTCCGTAACTTTCTAGAATTCATAGCTATAAAATGAAATTACACGGCTGGAGAGACTCGAACTTTGGCCGCGCGAATGGAAAATAAACGGCATAGCCACCAGCTTCATCGTGGTCCGTCAAAAAATATACTATGAGTAGTAAAAGCAGGTCTTAGCTAAAACACGAACCATTAATTTACGCCTTTGTGATTTTTCGCAGGTATACGGCTAGTTATTAATATTTGTTCTGTTATTTGAAAAATCACTTTTGAAAAAGTTCTGTGGTTAAAAAGACGGCTGTGGCTTTGAAATCTTCTTCATTCAATTTTGAATAGAAAATTTTCTTTACACTTTGGGTGTATTGTCAGCGATTATTCAAAGTTTGCATTTTTTTTCAAGAAAGAAAAACTTGCAAGGGTTGCGTCAGTTTACCAGTGCAGGAAACTGCGTGATCTTAAGTGAATTAATTAAAAAAACCTAATTTAAAGTATAATTCTTAAGGTTTTTCTGACCCAACTATAATGACAAGATAGAGGGTACTGGAAGGGTCAGTTCAACGTAGTTATGCAGAAAAGCGCCAGCCACAAAAAACTCAAACTGAGAGAAAAGCACTTTTGTCTAAAATTGGAATAATCAAATCTACACAAAACCTAGAATGTTCTTTACTTCAAAAAATATAAAGAATATATAAATGCCAATTTCTAATAACTTTAAAGTGGATTAAAGTGCTGATTTTAAGAAATATTAGTGTTTTTTCAACTGTCTGATCGTACTATGTGAATTATGCATTCTGCAGAAAACGGCCAGAGCCACAAAAGAACTCAAACTGAGATAAAACCCCTTTTGTCCAAAAATGAAATAATCAAATCTAGACAAAGACTAGAGAGTTTTTTACTTCAAAAAATTATAAATAATATATAAATACCAATTTCTAATAACTGTAAAGTGGATTTAAGTGTGGATTTTTAGAAATATTAGTGTTTTTTCAATTGTCTGGATCTCATTATGTCAAATATGCATTCTGCAGAAAACGGCCAGAGTTACTTATCTGTTATGAATATTTAGTAATTACATTTATATTTGTAGGGGTTTTTTATTTTCACCATGTGAATATGTAGTTTTTAAAATTTACAATAATACTAAATATATAATTAAGTAATATATAGGTAATAATTTTTATAATATACATTTTATATTCATTTTAGGAATTTCTTCTCATCTACCAGAGACTCTGAATAAGTGTAGCTATGCTGTGTTTAATGTATATAAAACAACCAGAGCTACCGAAAACTATGTGTATATAATTATTATTATGCTGTATTATTTTATATTTAATAGGTAAGGTTATTATTAAGAATATCTAGTTAATAGATTTATATTCCTGTGGGATTTTTATAATCACCATAAATTAAATTAAACGAAAAATTATTTAAACTTTGTAGTTAACCAACTAAACATCACACTATTTCCCCGAAGGGGTAGGCACAGAGGGTAGAACTCCAAACTCTTCTATCTATCTATCTATTTCATATTTAGTGGATTTCTTATAATTAACCAAATTAGAATGAAGGATATTATAGAAATTAAAGAAGAGATTAGAACAGTGTTTGCAGAATTCATAAACCTAAGTGTAAAAGTAAAAGGAAGTGCACCAGGTGAATTGAATATCTCAATTATCAGACCGATATACAAATCAGGGAATCATTAAGAATTTACGAACTACAGACCCATAGCAATTCTGTCATGTATTGATAAAATATTGGAAAAGGCGATAATCGAGCAAATAAATATTTTTCTACAAAAAAAAAACAAATAATTAAGGATGCATAATATGGATTTGAAAAAGAAAAAAGTATAACCAAACTACTGTCTAACTTGAAATAATGATGAAATAAACAACTATTATCCGACATTTTAGCAACTAAATCTACCATAAATCTACCTCGACTAACCATTTTTAAATTATTTTGAAAAGTTAATGTTCATAAAATATATCTTTAACACTTTAAAATGCAATACGCTGACGCACCGCAACAACACAAGGCATCAAGCAGCAAACTCACCGAATCGTAATAAACAACTAAAATCTGTCAAAAACCATACAAAACATGGACGTAATTTGGCTAGTAACGAAAAAAATAATATGCAGAAAGTCAAATAGCTGCGTGGTCGCTTTTAGCAGATGCGTATGCGTCAAAACAATACAATGTACATAGTTGTAAAAAGCGACCAGCCCCCGAGACCGCTTTCTGCAGGTCGGGGTACTTGAAAAGTTGGGTACAAACGCTATTGTGTAGAAAACGGACAAGTGCCGTGGTCGTTTTCTGCTGATTATGTTTTGGGGAACAGTTATATTAAACATGTGTTTTAAGTGGCGTGGGCGCTTTCTGCAGATTTTAAAATGTTGATTTCGCGATCCGTAAATATTTCAGAAGGCGATTACTGTGAATTTTTGTATGAAAGCGGCTTGGTTGGTTTTAATAGAACATAGAATTGACCTTACTCTGTCCGATGACAATAATATCTCATTTTTACCAAAATTGTGGCCTGGCGCTTTTCTGCATAACTACGTTCAGTTGTACTCATCTACCACTCAATTGACAACTACTGCAGATTCAACTGAATTAATGATTTTCAAACAGTGATTGATTGTTTGGCAGTTATTTTGTGGTGCAACATATTACATTAATTTACACTAATTAAAAGTTATTAATTAACTTGATGAGAGGGTCTGCCCTTCTCGAAAATATAGTAATGCCTAGTGGTAGAAATAATTCAATGTGTGAATTACAGTGGTTATTATTTTTCAACACACTCTTAAATACTCATATCATTTACTTATTTAACGGTTCAAGAATAGACAATTTATTATCTTATTTTAATATTTGTATTATTCATTTAATATAAAAATAAAACCTTTTATAGGCAAGGTAATAAGTATATATCCAGGTTCCAAGTTCTTTTTGGTGGCTTAATGTTAGTGTGAGAGCTAACTCCAAACTTTTTATGACTGATACAATATAACATTTTTTCAAAATAGTATGAAGGAGTGAATCCATCCACCATTGATATGTTTAGGCGGTTAAACCTTGATCTTTACTTTACTTTATGATGTTTACTTTTTCAATTAATTACTAGCTAGCTAGCTAGCTAGTACCCGGCGTTGCCCGGGTTTACGATTTAGCTAAAAATAAGTTTGTGAGGACACATAAAGGTTCCATTGTTTTGCAAAGTCTAATAAAGACAATGTTTCAATTTAATTTAGGCTGGGATGGAGGGATGTCCAGAGGGAAAATGTTGCCTATGTTACCCGCTGGGTACTTAAGGGCGATTCTCTGATTTCGCGGAAATGTGATGTCCAAGACTATAAAAAAAAATTTCACTTTAAAGCAGTGCATTGTCTATCTATCTCGCTCCGAAATCAACGTTTCCTCCACCTGTGTATCGCAATGATCTCATTGTTTTGTCTTATCGCTGTTGATGTAATTTGATCCTTTTGTCGTGGAACAGCTGTTCTGTTCTTCTGGTTGTTTACGTAAAGCCGAGCAAGATGTAAGTTGAGATTTGTTTATATGATATAATATATAAGTGGAAAAATTATTATTATTGCGAAAAATTATTATTATTGCGAAAGTTCATAAATGTGATGTTTTGTGTAGAGTTTTATGACATGAGTAATTTTTTGATGTTAGCCACAAATGAGGAATAAGTGCCTCCGAAGAAGTTGATATTGGGAGAGTGCTGGTTTATCAAGCAAGCAATTCTGTTTTTAGGCCCATGGAAAACATAATTATTTTTGCTTGATTTCTCGATGGCTAGTACAGGAGCCGGCAAACACCTTGAAATTTTACAGCGTAGTGGGGGGAAGTTTGCGCATGTACCATTTCACCAAAGAAACCCAAATTTTGTCTTCTGCGCATTCCCCCACTATGCCAAAAAATTTCAAGAAGTTTGCCGGCAACTGTAATCTTGTTTTTAGATCAACCCTTGAGTAAATAAGGCCTAAGTGACCGAGGATTTCCGGAGAGTCCATCAAGTTGTTAACTACTTTGTAGAAAAAGGATAAGTCGACCACCTGTCTGCGACTAATTAAACTTTCATCTTGTATTGATTGTACATATCGTGGACTTTCATAACCTTTTTGTTTTGTGTAAAATACAGTAAGCATTTGCAGAATTTGTGTTGTGTTTTTGTGATTCGTGTATGGGGACCATGCTACAGACCCATATTCCAAGATAGGTTTAACCAACACGGAGAAAAGATGGAGAAGTGTGTCGACATTTTAAAAATCTTCACTAGATCTGCAGATGAATCCCAGAATTCAATATGCCCTTAGAATTATGTAACTGATACGGTCAGAAAATGTTAGTTTTCATCAATAATCACTCTTAGGTCTTTACCGTTGTTTCGTGACCGCAGTGCACGGGCCGCGCAATGATTTTGATTGGTCGGGCCTGGCACACAATGTATTCTGCGCCAACCGCTAGCCAGGATTCAAACTTTTGACAATCCATCCAGTGACAGTTGGAAAGCGTATCGGTGTCCTTTCCTGTGAGAACCGACATTTTCTTCTTCGTGTGGCATACAAATCCGACAAAGTTCAGTTCAAATTAGCCTTCCGGAAGAGACAGATCGATCTGTTCCGGGTCCGACGAAGCCAGAAGAATTGAGTATTGAATCGGCACTCGACGTACCAGGAAAGCTGTAAGTACAATTTGTCCATTGTGGATTATAGCTAGCGTTGGCTTGGCTTGGTGTATCTCGAGTGTCAGAATATTATCAATCATTATCGGCGGAGATTGGGAAGGAAATTATTTCTTTCCTAATTCCCGACCCGCGTGCGATGGTGGCAATCCGTCGTCCGTAGTTGGTTGTGAGACCGCGAGAAAACAATCACAGCACATATTTTTATACTTAAAGATAATGGCGGTTGCCTGTGTAGCGGGCGCAGGAAGCGGTCAAGGCGAAGATCATGTTGTAGGCTGTAGATGGTGCTGATAACTGATGCAGGTGGCGTATCGCGGTGAGGTCGAGGATGATGTGGTACCGCCGGAAGCAGATGGTGTTTGCCGCGGGAGGTTGCGAGGACAATGGAGCGATGAGGCTGACAATGATCGATGGGTTGGAGATTGGAGGCATAGCGATTGTGTTTGATGTCATAGCTACTGCAGGTTGGAAATTGGTCATATGGCGTAGAGAGAGACCTTGTGGTTGAGGTGAGGGAAACAAACTTGCTTGGGACTTCGCCACTGCGTCTTTTATATCCCGATTTTGGTGTCGAGACGTGTACAAAAAATCTGTGTGAAAAAGGAGCTGTCAGCATATTTACGTTTCTTTTTCTGCGTGAGATTGTGCCATCCGCAAAATTCTCGAACGTGTTAGCATTTTGTATTTCTAATGACTGGTATATCTGTTTCATCATCATGTTTCAACCTCGCTCCGTTTGCTTCTTCTGCGTGCGAAGCTCGATTTCAACGTTATTCATACACGTGTTGCCGGTGATTGATATCGGCCGATGTATTTTTCCCATGCGAACTGTCATCGTCAGCGGTGGTTATGGAACGTGGGGAAACAGGTCGATGACTCCACGAGTTTAAAAAATTCTCTGATTTCGTTCTAATTTCTGGGAAACAGAGAATCACTCTAAAGAATGAGTATGCAAAATTTGAGTCGGATCAGTCAAACGGTACAGATTTGCATGAAAATATATCAGGGGGAGGGGAGAAGAAAATGTCTTCTATGTTACCCACCAGGTTTCAAATAAATATGCAACATTTGAGTTAAATCGGTCAAGTGGTGTAGATGTGTACAGAAAATATGTCAGGGGAAGGGGGAGGGAAAATAGGAGGGGGTAAATGTTGCCTATGTTACCCGCCAGGTCCTAAAGAAAAAGTATGCAAAATTTGGGTCAGATCGGACAGTGTAGATTTTTATAGAGGACAGACATTGTTTTGAAACACGCGCGTATTCGTATGCGACGCATCAAAATATTAAGTCAATCGGCCGGCTAATTTTCGAGTTTTGCGAACACAAACATATGCAGGCTGAATTTTTATATACAGGGTGTAACAGCTCTAGTCTGTATGAGTTCATTTTGAACCATATATTTTCTAGTAAAATGTGTTACGTTTTATGAGTTGACTTACGGTGGTAATTGATGAATTAATATAATTTGGCATGAATGAATAGAATTTCACAAAATTAATATCGAAATCAATAATAAGTCATCTCGGACAAATTCCTCTTTGTTTTATTTCACTATATAAATATCCTTCATTTCTCGAAATGTTAAAGGTAAACTAATGTTACCTCGAGCAGATATGAGATTATGTACACAATAAATGAAAACATTCTAATAATTTTCAATGTCATTTTGAATACTGATTTTATACAATTTTATTTTGATCTTAAAAAAAGAACATCCGCAAAATATCTTCTACGATTAGGTAGACCAGATATTTGAGGATGGAATTATTGGCTTTCATACTGAAGATAGATTCTTATGTACAAACTGCACATACAGTTTTGCGAGATGCCGAGAGCCTAGAAAAATAGATATGTACATATGTATGTAAAATAAACATTACATATAGACATAGGTAATGATAAATAAACATTAAAAAAAATATTTGGTGTTCTATCCTCCTTGCATTCCCTACATAAAACGGCGTGGAAGTAAGTTGGTGAACAATTCTTTAAATCTACATTAGTATCATTATCAAAAAATCTTGAATAAATCATTTTTCAGAATTGTTGACAAACCCTTCAAAAATTCACTCATGAAGACAAAATAAAGACAAGTGTGGAAAGGGAGACAATTTTCCTACTATAATTATTTCAACAATTTACAAAACGCTTACCAGGCCAGTGCTCACGTACGCAGCTGACACGAATGAGGAACGAGCGAGCACTGGACGCATCTTCCGGTTCTAGAAAATGATGCAGACGTTACAACAATGAGCTCTTAACTCTGTTTAAGGAGCTAAATGTCACAAAATTTATAAAATGGGGGTGCGAGACTTCGATGGCTGGATAGAATGAACGCGCATCAATCATCAAGTCCCCGCTGAACTCGCGCCACGCACAGCGACTACATCCTCAAAGACATATCGCAACCCCGCTCAAATAGTGTCACAACGAAAATAAAAAATCAATTTTATTGCACCATTAGGCCGGTCGCACTTTGGATACGAATTATTATGTACGTATTGAGCGCGCACATTGATTGCGTCTTGCGTTGGTCACGATCAGTTACTTTTCGCATTTCTTCAATAACGTTTGTGCCAAATGAATAATCTGTATCTTCTGGAAAACTCTATTATGGCAGACTTAAATAATGACAAATTTCATGACTATCTAATAGATTCACAAATGCTGGGAAGAATTGGAGTGCAACGAGAGCTCATAACATCGGAGAAATATTTAAAAGTTTTTTTGTTCAAGGTACATACCTCACATTCATTAAACAAAATTATTTTAACTTACAGGTATATTTAGTTCTTTAGAGATTCTCCGCCATGATCTGCGCTGATGGTCACGTATTTAAATTACTATGGTCCCACAAACATTTGTGGTCATGTATCAAATTGTTCAATATCCATCGTACGAAATCGCAAAAATTTCCGCACAAATCTGGATTGTATGGATCCGTGTCGGACGTCGCATCTATAAGTGCGTACACGCACTACTAAATCGTCAGTGTGTAATGTTCAATACTACTTCGAAAGTCAGGAATGTACTTGAGTATTCGTACTACTCAATTTCGTACGAAAATCCAGTGTGCGGCCGGTGTTAGTTTCACAATACTTCAAAATCTTGTCTCAGAAAGTGTTATGTGCATATAGTTCGATTGTTTGTCCCTAGAGAGCACTAGTGTCATTGTAATTTTAACCAAAATTATAAACATACCAAACATAAACAGTGTCACATAAGGTAATGTATTTTTTTGAGTTGTGATACTATTTGAGCGGGGGTGCGATATGTGCCTTGGAGCTTCTGAACTGGAAAGAGCTGGCACCAAACCGAGACGAGTGGAGACCAAGACCCACCAGGGATTGTAGAGCCAAGAGTGATGATGATGAATGATTTCAACAAATGCTAATTATTATTGTTTTCTACAAAGTCGTTCAAAATAATACTCATAAATTTTTAATGTTCCGTTGTATTTTTAGTTGTAAAACTCGTAATTTAACCACTTCAATGCCACAGGTGAATGAATAATTTTCTACACGGCTTTTATCATTTTACTTGACTTGTATTACAACAAATAAATTTATAAAATTATGTATATGTTACTTTTATGATTGTCCAGCTTTTTATAGAAGATAAGTTAGAAATATTGAAAAAAAATTGACTCATAATTAAGGCAGGAAATCTGCAGGCTGAGTATTGTGGATTAGTCCTGTTACACCCTGTATAAGATAATAACTAGGTTGTAATAATAGTATCCATTTTGAAGAAGTGAGATACGAAAACAAATAACAATTATCAAAAAAAACTGCTTGCTTCACACACGTTTGGATTTCTCAACTCAAACAAGGGAAGATAAGAGGTTATTATTGGCTGCATAAATTGAGAAAGTGGCTTATTAACCAAAATGCCCGTAATCTAATACACTTGCATAGGATAAATCAGCATACTGTGATGCTTGACAAATTTCATATTCAGAAAATAATAAGATATTGTTAATATATTATTTTGAGGACTCAGGCTCTCCAAATTCTGTTAGGAAGAAACATTATTTATATAGTCAACGGTGTACACATATGTATAATCTATCACTTCTGCCGAAATAACTTCAGGGAGACTGTTCTAGATATTGAAAATTCCATGATAATAATAACTGAGCATTTGTATTTTAAACATTGCACTGTTATTAACTTCTACCTTATCTACGTCTGTTGGTGTATGTCTTTATGGAGACGCTTCACTGTCTAACACATGCTCCAAATTTTCAACTACTTTGGAAGGTTTCCTTTGCACTTTTATAAAAAGGTTATATTCTAGAATGAACATAATATGGGCTAATAAAAAAATGATAATCATTAATATATATATTTTATTATGAAGACATGACAGTATGCTAAAACAGTATATGCTAAAATCAAGAAAACATTTAAAAAAACTAACACTTAATATTAAAAAATGCTGAAAATTGGATTAAAATTTAAATTGTAACTAGGTCGACAAGTGAGCATTGAACACACTTTCAGCAGTTTCAGTTTTGGCATTAGCAAATCCAAAACAGTAATCAAATTTTGTGTTTCATGTTAACATATTACACACATATAAATAATTTGAAAATTAATGACCTCTTAACTCTTTCATGGCTAACTAAACGCATCAAAAGGCTAACAAATGCAATAATATAATTGACAGACAATTTCAAACTGATGAAGAGTGACAAGTCGCCATGTGCTGAGGCTGAAGATGACTCAAAACGTTTGGTTAGAACAGAAGGGCGGGCACGTATACCACGAACCTAACGTGGTACACGTGTGCTGATCGTGTTAGTCAATGTGCGTTGCGCCGTGTCAGCAATGAATGGGTTAATAAAGGTGGATTCAAAACTGATAGGAATGTAAATTCAAGGAAAAAACCTCTCAATTTTAGTACTTTAAAAATCAGAAAATAAATATATTTCAGTTTTATGCGCTTTGTAGACAATTCAATACTGTTACTTCCTAAAAGAATGTCAAAATATATGCCTAATGCTAAAATCTTTATATTTATATCAATAAAAAGACAAAGTCTTTTAATTTTATTAGTTACCCAGAATCACATTACTGTCCTATGTTGAGTTTTCTGGGCTGTACCACTGTCTCCAACCTCTCTAGTGTTTCAGATCCACTAGGTCCATCGACAAGGCGGATAATGCTGATGCAGTTCACTCATGCAGTTATCAAAGCATATGATGGACCCTAGATCCGAAATGTCATCCAAAGATTACGGACATATGGCAGACCAGTCCAGAAAATTCAGTACTGGAGATTCTGAACAGCTGACACAATAACATTTTTCACATTAATTAGTCAATATTGTTGCCTAGTCTAAAAATTATATTGTGAATATTTTATATGCTTTTTTGCAGTGACGAGATCAGGGTAGCCAAATACAAAATTTGAATGCAAGAATTACATTTTTGTTTTCATGTCTGCAAACTGGATTGGATATTTTTGGAGGGATTAAATTAAATTAACTTTCTTGAAATGACAATTTACAAATTATAATATACGTAATATTAAAACTCCATTTTCAATGATGAAGTAGATGCTCTTTGTTTATATTTTTTGAGATATATAAACAAAAATTGAAAAAAAAAAAAAGATAATACATATTGTAAAACATTAAAAAAAGTTTATTGGCAAAAATAGACTCCATCAGGTTCTCTTTTAGGTTTCATTCCAGCGAAAAATCCTTTAATGTCCTCTTCTTTAACAACCTCTTTCTTATCTTTAAATGTTTTGAGGAATTCTAGCAACTTCTCTTTCATTTTGTTATACTCGGTAATAGCGTTAATTTGTTGGACGTGGCCTAAAGATGACAAAGCTTCCATTCCCTTCTCATACTGAGATGACGAGGCTTCTGTCTTTATTTTCCCCAAATCTTCATAAGCACTTACTGTGTCTTCCATGTCCAATAAGAATGAAACTTGTTTCTCGTTATAAATGTCTAAACAGCATGAGCAGGAGCATAGTTTTGAGCGCCAATCAGAAGGCCAGAACACCGCACCTTTACGCTTAGGTTTTAGACAAGTTGCAGGCTTGATGCACACTTGCAGAGATACTTCTTCCTTTATTTTTATTTTCTTCAATACAATATTAGATCTTGAACTGTCCACATCGTGTTTTCTTTTTTTATTGTCAAATGTGCCACACACAGTTTCATTGGTGGAAATTTGTGGAGTTATTTCTTCAGCTACTATGTTTCCTGGATCAACCTTAGAATTTGTTTGAATTTCTTCAATCGATAGTGAATTTTCTTCACTGGTATGTACAGCACATTCTAGTGCAGATGTTGTCTCATCGGGAGATTTCTGAACTGCATCGTTTGTAAGATCTTTAGATTTTGATTCCGAATTCACATCTGATTCATCCATTTTATCAGAATTTAAAGTGTTATTTTCCTGCTCAGTAGTTTCTTTCGAATGGTCGCATGCAGCATCAACTAATTTATTATCATCCTCAGGCGGTGTAACCAAATTGTCTTCTAAACACTTTGAGGAATTATTAATACTGCTTTCACTCAATTGCTCAGTGTTTGCAAGACTTTGAGAAATATTTTCTACATTACTTGTATCCATAGACTCGATGTTTTCAGAAAGTGGTTTTGCAGATTCTTCAGGTGTCGCCAATTCTATTTTATCATCATCACGTTCTAGATATTCACTGACGTTTTTTGATTTGATAGATTCTTCATTGGCCAATTGATTCCTAACGCATTCATTAGCTTCCATGGACTCCTCAACATCACTTTTCGTAAGATCAGATTTTTTAAATTCTTCTGTATCGGTTAAGATTTTATTGTTATCGGTTTCCAAATTTATAATTGAGTTTGTAGTTTCAGAACTAACATTCATTTTGTCATGATCTTTGGATTCAGGTTCCATGTCCATGGCAGCATCATCTTTCGGATCTTTAAGATAGGTAATATCATTTGCATGATTATTAGTTGTTACACAATCCTGTTCCTTTGATTCGCTGTTGCCATTATCCAATGCATTTTCGGAAATCACATTTACAACTCCATTGGAGATGTTACCTGTTGCAGACGGATTATCAACAATCATTTCATTAGCAACAATCATATCTCTATCGCTTGCACTATTAATATCTTTTCTATTTGCATTATCAGGAGTGTTTTCAGATGAATTATCAACATTTACAATTGCGTTATCTACAGCCTTTCCAGATGTCTCGTCAATGTTTGGTTCAGTTACATTGTCAACTTTTTCAATAGCATCATTACTATCTATTTTAGTCGCACTACTAATAAAATTTTCATTTAAATTACTAACAATCTCAACACTTTTGGTAGGTGAGCTATAAATATCTGTTTCAGCTATGTTATCAACATTTTCTTCAGTCATATTATCAGCATCTTTTTCAGTCATATTATCAACAATACTTTCAGTAGCATTATCATCCATAGCATTTTTAACTTTTTCAGTTGCCCCGTCAACGACTTCATCAGTATTTTCAATCTTTTCAGCTGCATTATCAAGCACTCCATCGGTAGCATTTTCAACCTTTTCAGTCACATTATCAACAATTTCATTAGTAGCATGTTTATCTTTTTCAGTTGCATTATGAACAAAATCATTGGTAGAATTTTCAACATTTTCCAATACATTATCAACCATTTCATCAGTAGAATTTTCAACACTTTCAAATGCATTATCAATAATTTCATTTGTAACATTTATAACTTTTTCAGTTGCATTATCTAAAAATTCATCAGAATTTTCAACTTTTTCCGATGCATTATCAATAATTTCGTTAGATACATTTCCAAGTTTTTCGGTTGCTTTATCAAAAAATTCATCGGTAGAATTTTCTTTTTCAATTACATTATCAAGAATTTCATCAGCAGCATTTTCAATATTTTCCGATGTATTATCAACCAATTTTTCTAATGAATTATCATCGTATGTGTCAGGTAACTTCTCAATGCCTTTTTCAGGCGTATTATCAATATGTTCTTTAAGGATATTATCATCGCTTTCAGTGGTAATAATATCTTTTTCGACTACACTAACACATTTTTCATTCACAACATCAACACTTTTTTCACTTTCTTCGGATTCATTTACCCTAACATCTATGTATTTTTGAACTGCAGCATCAGTAATGTTTTCAGAAGAATTATCAGCAGTAATTTTAGCTTCTTTATCGATACCTATTTCCATGTCCACGTCTGGTTCAATGTTATCAATATTTGCATTGCCTTCAGTAGATATTTGAGCTTGAATGTTACTTATATTAGAAACTTTCTGAATATCAATGGTAGATTCATTATTTCCATTTTCCTGTTTGTGGAGTTCTTGAGATTTTTCCAACGATTCTGTTTCCTGATGTGAATCTAATTTTTCATCAACTTCCATTCCAGAGTCTTGCAATTGACAGTGTAGCTGATCACCTGACTCTAATATATCACTTATAATGTTCTGAGCTGAGTTTACTCCTCCATAGAGATCCTTATCAGTTGACTCCTGCGATTTTTCAAAAAATTCTTTTACTGCTTTGTCATCGTCGTTCACAACTGACAAATCATCTACTTCCATCAATTCGTCGGGTTTGGATTGAGACATAATCAGATCTTTTTCTCTTGCTATTTCACATTCTTGCACTTGATCATTCAGCGTAACTTCTGAAGATGCAGATTTGATCTCTGAATTAGTGTTTATTTCAGAAATATTTGAAGTAATTTCTTCAACTTTTGAATTATCATCAACATTATTATTCATGACTGGTATTGCTTCATCACCCACATCTTTGATTTCACTTTCAGTTTTATTTTCAGATAACATTGATTGATCGGTTGCTATCTCGGCTATTTTATTTTCATCTTTCAAATCATCTCTTCCATTTTCAGACATCTCAAGCGGCATGACGGAATGAGAATTAGATAATGCTGTTACAGAGTCACTCTCTACCTCTAAAACTTTTGTGATGGTAGTGACTTGTTCCCCGGTAGAATCATTTTGTTCAATCTGTTCAGCATTGTTTAAAACATTAACATTATCTTTCTCTGACATTTCTACTTTATTACATGGGTCTGCAATGTTGTCTCCCAAATTAGGACTTACGACAGCTGGGTGTACCGAATTAATATGTTCATTGCCGTCAATAGTTTCTGAAACATTCTCAGATACATTTAGTTCAATACTGGTGTCTTGGTCAATTTCTTTTCCATTCAGTACTTCGTAACATAAGTAATCATTCAAGAAATCATTTTTGTCCATACATGTTTGGCATATCATCTCCGAATATTGATCAGGCGGTGGTAACTTAGTTTCCAAGTGCCGAGAATGAAACCAATCTTCGCAAACAATACATTGAATCATTTCATCTTCGATAGTTTCTTCAGGATCTGGATATGGTCTGTGACAGATGCAATATAATCCAGAGAAATTTTGATTATATTGGTTTTGAGCGTTTGCCTCGGATTTATGACCATTAAAAGTGCACGGTTTTGATTTAAATTTCGGACCTCCACAATCGCATCTAAAGTTTCTTTTTGTGTACAGCTCGATGAGAGTATGATTCTCATGACAAGCGAGGCTGCAGGCCAAACACAAACCTGAACGGCAGTTCGGGTCGTCCACTGATTCTGGACAACATGTTAAACAAGCATATAATGCCTGTCTTTTCACATAACCCTGAAACAAATAAAAAAAATATTTTAGTAATATTTAAATTTTACATTTCTAAACTTGGTTGAAGAAAGCATTTTATCTTTATGTTACTCAATATGATTAAGGCGCCATAGTACATGATTCACGTTTTTGCTGTCTGGAGAGTCAATTTAGTGTAAAGTTTTCGAATCTTATTGCCTAAATTGCAGCTAACCATGCATTCAATCAATTTTATTATGAAAGGTCCATTTACTATTAAAGCATTTGTTTAAAAAAAGTTTAAAAAATACTTTGTTATTATCACAAAAAAAATATAATCCCGAAGCCCTATTTAATCTTTCTAGCAATAGAGTTATCTTTGGTACACTTTTTCTCGAAATATTTCCACGTAAAGACCGTATATTTTTTTAATAAATTGAATAAAAGAAGTTCAAACAGAAAGTTTGGGGGAAAATATATAATTATTTTTGGGTAGGTTGTTAAATACAACGTTTACAAAAAGATAAAAATTCACTTTCCGTCTCCTATATTGCAGCATCCAAAAAACCATTAAAACATTGATTATTTTAATTAAATTTTACATGCGTACTAAGAAAATTTCACTGTCATTAATATAAAAATATTCAAAATTTTCTACCTCATACACAGAAATTTGAATTAATTAAATCGTATAGTCTGTTAAAAGATCATTTTTCTTTCAAATCAGTCGTTGGTTGGACACCAACTACGCCAGTCGTCAGGTTACGCTCCCGCTAGTTTATACGAATATATCTTAAAATGCTGCGTAAACTTTGCCTGAGTGTTAATAAAGGGAAGATATCCGTATAATGAATGCATTTTAGAAATCCCATATCGCGGGGACAACGGTAAATGCAGAAAATAACTGTTAAATGTATTAAAAATACTTGAATTTGAATGTCGCCATTTTTATTTTTTACAACTGTCAAATTTTGTTTGTTTTTGCGGGCTGATTCTGATGTTTTTTTCCATTATTCTTATCTGTTTTCTTGAAACAATATGATATATAGACTTTGTTCTGTATATACACTGAATTTTTGTCCTTTCTTTTACCTGCAAACAATATTTTTAATGAAATAAGATACTCCGTCTATTTCTTTACTCAACGGTAATTGTCATTTTTTCACGAAATAGTGATGTGAAATCTTTTGAACCGGCATTTTTTTTTGTGTTTTTATTTTAACTGATAAATTTTCAGTAAAACGATATAATATTGTTTTGAGTTTGTTTGTTTTGATGTTTTGTTTGAAAAATTTTCAGTAAAACGATATAATATTGTTTTGAGTTTGTTTGTTTTGTAAAATATTTTCAATTAAGAGGTCCTAGTACACGATTTTCGTATTTGCCGTCGGGCGCAGAGTTGCCAACGTAGGCGATTTTTCGCCATTTAGGCTACTCAGAAAGAGAATCGGCGACGAAAAAATCTAAAAGGCGACTGGTCGCCTACTAGGCTACTTCAGAGACAAGTTATTTAAATCAGCCGAATCGCAAATAATTAAGAAAAAAAAATACAATTACCTTTGTGTAATGCTGTCATTGAAAGAATTTTAAGCGTAATGGGGACAATTAAAACAAAATTAAGGAATCGCCTGCAACTACCCATGCTGATCGCTATTCTTAGAATTCGTACCTATATGAATGTAAGAGGTGTGCTGCAACAACTTTCAACCAAGCAATCACATGGTAAGTTTTCACGCTGGTAGCAAAATGTACGTCTCCGGTGTTTTTAAAATGGTACCTATCTACTTACTTTACTTTCTTTTAACGAACATTACGGTTTTTTATATTAGGCTTAGGCCTATTTATCAATACATTATAAATATGTTATAAATAAATTGATAAAAATTACATTTTATTTTATTCATATTGATATTTTGGCGTTTGGGCTACTTTAGGCTACTTTATGTATAGGAAACGGCGATATTAGGCCAAGCGCTGTTGGCAACTCTGGTCGGGCGACTAAATTGAACATATAAACTTATTAAATCATTTTGCAAAACCCGATTATTAATTTATCCTCCGGCTTAATAGCCCGTTCCTTAATAGGAACCGTTTATATGCTCCATTTTTGTCGTCCGTCGTTATATATTTTTATTTATTGTGGTCAATTGTCGATATTTTTTATGAATCGTTTTACCCCAGTTCATATAATCGGATCTTATGAATCCTTCTTTTTTCCTTTTATAACATCTTTATATGTTGTATTATTTAAATACCCTGTTTTAATGAATCGTTTTGTTTTCGTTTATATGTTCCGTTAATCGTTTTTTATTATACTTTTTAAATAATCGTGAGCCATGCACTGATTGCGTGTCACACTCTAATTATATAAAGTTGTCATTCCAGCAAGTTACGGATAGACAACCAAATTATTATATTTAGATATTTGAGGTTACATTTCTGTAAGTATGAGTTTTCATTCTTTTCATAGAATTCAATACAGTAATAGACAATGATCAGTGTAGATTTATACAACTCAATACTTTGAGCATCATTAATATATAATTTGTCTTTATTTTAGTTTTTAAATATTACTTCTACCGCATACATGCATGAATGTTTTTTATAATCGTTTATTATGGTCAGTTGTTGATCTTTTCAAATAATCGTTTTTCTCCAGTTTTCAAAATCAGATTTTATGATTTATATCTTTTGTTATTATGTTTATTAATCATAAGGTTTTACGTTTATATGTTCCGTTTTTGATTGTTATTTAAGTAACTTATGTAGAATATTAAAAATAAATTCGCTTCAATACAAGCAAAAAAAAGTTTAATCATTTTGCACTATCACCCTTCAGAAATTTGATAAATATATAATACTTTATAAAGTTAATCTGTGCTATTCTGAAAATATTGGGATGTCAGATCTTTATCCCAATCTTGACAGGTATGTATAACAATATATTGACACTAATTTCGATGTTTTAAGTTTGGCATGTTTGAAATAATTAATGAATCAATCAGAAAGCCCTAAAACGTAAACAAATGTTAATGTATTCACAATTACGAATAATGATCTTTCTAATTGATTGAATTCATTAATTTCAAACCTGTCAAACATAAAACGTCAAAAAAACGGCATCACAATGTAATACAATAACTGTCAAGATACAGAAATAGCAATGTTGCTTAGTTCAGAATACGGATGATTATCATTTTATTTGACTTTTATTATTGCGAATTAATTTTAGATATTCGATATAAGTTACTTTCATGAAAGTCTTACGTTTTGAAAAGATAATTCAGAATATTTTTATTTCTATATTCTCTTTATACTTAATAACAACTTTTGCGTGACCGCGCAACATGAGTTGAGCGCTGATTGCTTGTCACATTCTAAATATCTAAAGTCGTCTTTCCAGTAAGTTACGGACAGACAACGAAAATATTATTATTATTATTATTTTGTCTTTATTCTACTTTTTAAGTATAACTTCTAACGCGCATACATAAGTACACGCATAATTTTTTTAAATGGTTTTTATTTGAATTATTTAACATTGATATTAGACAAAATGTTATAAAACAATAAAAAATATAGTGAAAATTCACACACGTCATACAATTTTTCAACGCTAAAGAAAAAATAATAACATAATGTTACATGTAATGGAGATCTTAAAAAAATGTTTTTCTTAAAAATCAGAAAAATAGCATAAAAAAGCAAATTTTGAGTGAAATTTCAGAAAGAAACAATATCCATTGCATGGTCGGCTTTGTCACATCTCTAATATAAGGATCGAATAATTATTGTACAGAAAAATTTCGCCAAACTTGCAAAACTTACGTTCATGTAGAAAGGGTTACGTATGTAGCACTACGCAGTTAAAAGGTTAGGCGTTAAAGTTTGCACATTTCTATTTCGTTTTATAGTATTGTATATTTCTCGCTATCGTTTTTTGTGCTTAAATAATACATGTTTGAGCGAAACTAGCGCCATTTTTAGCGGGAAGTGATTAAACTAATGCCAATATTGAAAGTATAAGAGCCTCTTAATGAAACAAATCAATTTGTAATTCTTATAATGTGGGAACTATTATTTTATTTTAAATTTCTTAACTGTTCAAATAGACCTCTTCTATATTTTTAGCACCAGCTATACACAAGAAATTTATATCTTTGATTACTACTTTATTAAACCAAGTTTTTAAAATTAGTGAATAGAGCAAAACGCCTACCAAGCATGATCCTTCGCAGTACAACTTTTGTTTAATTAAGAAAAATATTTTTTTAAATTTTTAACAAATGTCCCAGTTTTGAAAATAAAGTATGTAACAAAGCATACATACTACAAACTGTTATAAATTATACAGTTTTCACGTTACACATAACCTAATACAAGAGATATATTAATGAATGGTTAAATGTAGACCAAAATAAACACAGATATAAAAATACGATGAATTAATCAAGTGTGTAAGAAGCAACATCAACTGCAGGACTTTGTATTCGCCAAGAAGAGCACGGTGATGAGCACTTGAAAAGTTGTAATAAAATCTTAACAGTTGCCTTAATGTTTGTCTTATGTTTCTATATGTATTCCATAAAAACTTAAATTGTATGAATCATATTTTATAATTATGCAGTCTAGAGTGTCTCTCAATTATCATATATAATCAGCGCTTTACTGTATTTCTTTGTAAAAAAAAAAAGTATCATCTGCATACGACCGCTGGTAGCATTGCCATGGCATATCTAATATAATATAACATAGTCCTCCTAACTAAAAGTACCAGAGGGCTCTGAGAAATGCCATATTCTCAGGTTCGATAAAAGAAAAATCCTAATCTATCATCTTCACGAGGTGGAGTCATGTCCGCAAATATAGACAAGGACCGAGTGTTTATTGTAATTATACGGGCATAAATAAGTACATCTCAAGTTGTATTTTGAGTGTTGGTTGAACAATCACCATTATAACAATTTTGATATTTTAATAGGTAATAAGGTGTTCTATCTATTTAAGGTAGGTATATGGACTTTACTACCTGTGACTCAAATTTTATTTTGACAATTTCTGTCGGTTTCTGTACGCGATAACAACAGTTGTTCAAATAAGTGTAGTAAAATTACTATGTATTTGTATTATTTGCTTAATAAAATGGTAGAGAAAACAAACATATCAATGATAGAGCGGAGCATCCAAGGAAAATGTCTTTTCTCCATTCTGGATGGAAGTGAATCTATCAGTCGCTGAGGATGTTTTCCTAAATCTGGGATGAGGTCTACCATTTTTTAGATAATAATATGTTCTCAATTCTAGTTTTTTGAGGTAATTTTGTTTTCAATTTATTAAAAATTATATTGTGATTATGAAAATCAGTTTTATTAATTTACATTTACCAATTTGGATTTTCACAAATATGCAAACTGTAAATCGCTCTCAGCATCAGATAGACAATTACATTTTCCATATAGCACTCTCGAGGTTAGTGGTGCGTGTACATAGACGAGAAAATTGTCAAACTCGTCACAATGGGACAGTATTGAGTGTGGAACAAACTTTTGTTAGTTGTATTTTATATGCAGAGTAGAATGACCAACTGATGCATACTAACCATTAGTGGTAAATCTCAGAGACAAAAGTCTCATAGATGTACATGTACACTATTAGAGGTATTTGCTTTTAAAATAAGTATGTAATTTGTATTTATTTTTCTATTATTTGGAAAAAGTTTAGTGTTAACACAATTTTATTCAAAACACTAAATTTATGTCACTATACGAATAATAACATGCAAGCCTAAGCACTTTCGATGAAGACACCTATCATCTTCAGAGGCAACATTAGAATAATGATATAAACAATATGGCCAAACAACATAATGTAAGGGGAGGGGGGAGGGATAATATCGCAATTACAACAGTAATCATTTAAGTAATGGAGACAAAGCAGGGATTTGAATATTTATAAGGTTATTTTCATTTTTACTCCCTTTATATTAACTCGTGGCGTCTGCTTGTCTTCTTGTCTGATGAAAAAAATTTGGATCCATTTTAAACCTCTTTCCCGTGATCCAATCGAGCTGAAACTTTGCAAGCAGACTCGTGGCGACGATCAAGAAGATCTATCAAATTTTCGTTAAAAAATTTAATAATTTTTTGGATTTTTCAAATTTAGAATGGTTTTTTCATTCAACTTATTAAGTTGTATGAAAATATTTCAACGCATCTGGTAGACGCGAAACCTGATTATAGTATAATTTTGGATTTTTGGAAAATTTTTATTACTACCTTTTTTAAGTAATTTCAAGTGTCTCTAAAGCATCCAGTTTACGTCCAGATGTACAACCCCTACGCTGTTTTGATCAAACGAGTGATCATGTTCGATGCAGTGGTCCGCCATATCAGAGAATCCCGACAGTCCCCTGAGTGCTCTAAGATGTTTTTTTTATTCTTGTATCAATATCTCTACCACATTATTCAATGTAATTAACGTCACAATCATTGATTACATTTAATGTTATAGATGCTACTCTTACCCATCTAATCCTGTTTATCTTGCAGTTAAAAAGTCTTCTTTCTCTTATCCCATTTCATTTGGGGTCGGCTCTCCTTATTCTTTTTTTCTACGATTCCCTGTTCTGGGCCATCGCTTCGTCCAACTGGGCATTCTTCAGGTCCTTTACCACACTACTCCATGTGGCGCTGGGTCGACCTCTACCTCTTTTTATTTCTTGAATTTTAAGTGCGGAATGCACTGCATGATCTCCATGCCTCATTACATGACCATACCATCTCAGTCGCGACTAAATTACTTTTTAACCTTGCAGTTAAAAAGTAATTTATTTAAATTAGAGTTTGTATAGAAAGCAGTGTTATGCTTGTTTTTTTTGTGAGATTACTTATTTTATTTGAAATGTTCTCTATGCAAAGTAATTTTCTCCAAGGTTCTACGGATTTGGTTAAGCTGGGAGTATATAAGAATTTTTTTAATGATATCTTATTTTTCTTTTTAAGTATGTTATCAATAATATTAGTATGATATCCATTATTGCAAGCTAATTGTCTGATTATATTAAGTTCATCATTATATGCTCTTTTATCAAGCGGAATACTTAGTCTATGGATCATTGATTTGATAGACACCATTTTATGTGAGTATGAGTGGGCAGAAAAGGCATGGATAAGTGTCAGCATATGGTTTTCTATAAATATCAAATTTAAATTGGTTAATAATAGATAGGCTCAAGTTGTTTTTATGTTACTGTTAGTTCTAATGTGGACTCTGGGGATGTTGGGTATGTTCAACGAAAGCGCTGATGTTATATGTTACTCACATAGTGGGTTAAAACTCATTTTAAACAAAATTGTGTTAATCATGAACTTCCACTCTGTCAATGAAACAATACTCATTTATTAGTTTAGTGTAGTTGATTTGATCACCTTGCTAAATTTGACCCAAGTCGAAATAACCTATTTTGTACATTTATGTATTTAAACACATTATACATATTTAAATATGTATTAAAAAAAGCAGTTTACAATGACAGTCTTAATATTGCTGAAACAAAATTAGAGAAGGTACAAAGTATGGTGTACTTGGGCTGTAATGTATATGAAAGATGGGATCCTTTGGTTGAAATCAAATGCCGTACTGAGCAAGCTCGGGCAACCTTTATCCGCAAGAAAAAGATGTTCCACAGTCATGATCTCAACCTCTGATTACGAATGCGAACTGTCAGATGCTACATGTTTTCGGTATTATTTTATAGAATGGAAGCAAGGACGCTTACTGAAGAATTGATTGAATTGAGCGACCTGAGGCAATCGAGATGTGGATCTACAGAAGAATACTCATAATAAGCTGGACGAACAGAGTTATGAATGAAGATGTTATGATTCGGATGAATAAAGAAATAATAAAAATCTGAAAACTTCAATATCTTGGATATGTCATGAGTATGTTGGACATGTCACAAGTACGAGATCTTGCATCTCACAATGCAGTGAAAGATTGCCGAAATCAGGCCCCTGGAAGAAGAACACTGTGGCTGAAAAACCTAAAACAGTGGTTTTGCCAATCTATTGTAGAGCTGTTCCGGGCCGCAGTAAACATAATGGCTAATGTCCGTTGAACGCATAGGGCGCAAAAAGATTTTTAAAAAAAGTTTCGAAAATTTAGTGTACGAATGACAATGTGTGAAATACAGAAATGAAGTGCATGCTACATCATAATAAGGATTTTTGTTATAGAATAAGCTAAAAATTACTAAAGTTTCCCCCTTAAGGTACCACGAATGAGACAAACATAAGACAATATTTGAATTGCTCTGATGAACTCCATCAAGGAATCTCCACTGTAATATATGTCAATATAATCTACTGATGAATTTACTTAAGTAGGTACATACTACGTACAAAATATGTAACCATCCGCTAAAAAGAACGAAGTAATTATTGGAAATATATTCTTACCAATGTATAAGTGCAATTTTTATCGTCGCTGGCTCCCAACACAGCTTTAGCATTTTCTTCAAAAGCTTCTTGTTCTTTTAGAACATCGACCATGGTCACGCTATTGTCATCCTCCTCCATGCTTAATTTATAATGTTAATAACTACTATAATTATATTTATAAATTATTTAAAACTTAAGATTTACAACGCGAACCGAAACAACGCAGATCTCAGAGAAAATATAAATGACGAAAACAGCACAGGCGAAAATACAAAATATGCCGGACAGACGCCGACAACTAGAAATTTTCTATGGACCGAAACGTCAATCCCGCCAAATGAAGTATTTCTATAGTAAGCATAGACATCCATAAATATAATAATCAACCTCAAATAAGTGCCCTGTACACATTGGCTGAGGTTGGCTCAATGTGTCAGAGGGTTTTGGCGCAGGTTGGCGGAGTTGTCGGTTTTTCGAGCACCCATCAAAAGAACAATGGCGTCGCTCGGCCGGAATCTATATTCTGTGGCCGGAATCGGCCGATATTTAGTTCTATCGTATTTCTGAGATTGCCGAAATGTCGTTATCGTGGTGCAATGAAGAGACATTCAAGTTAATTTAATTATTATTATTTGTATGGACAGAAGTTAATTTTGTAAACAATGAATGAGTTTTATTTTTCAGATAATTTAGTTCGAAAACTTTGATTTAGTCACAACTAAAATTATCACAATTTTTTATAGTTTGATTCGTCAATCGATTGAAAATATAAAATAAATGTAAACATTAATTATTTTAAAACATTAACATGAACAATGTAAAGATAGACCTAAAAATGTAGAATTAAAAGAGAAAATAAAACAATTTAATGAAATTAAAATTATAAATAGTAATTTTGTACAATCGGTGATACAATAGTCAAAATAATAAATTATAGAAGAAAAAATAAAACTACCAACCTGTTTGAGTTTGTGAGTCAGATTTGCAAATCGTTTGATTCGAGATCTCAAGTGGATGTAATATAATATATACAGATTTCAGCAAGGCGTTCGATAAGGTGAATCATCGTATACTTTTGTCAAAACTTTACGCTACAGGAATCCACGGCAACTTATTAAGATGGATAGAATCTTACATTTATTATCGAACTCAAGTGGTGACCGTAAATGGATATGATTCATTTCCGGTTTCTATCACCTCAGGAGTTCCTCAAGGTTCTCACCTTGGTCCCTTGTCCTTTATTATCTTCATAAATGACTTGCCGAACGAATGAGTATCTATTTATGCCGATGATTTAAAAATTTATTCCACTATTCATGGCCTGGAAGATAATCATCTCCTACAAAGAGATCTGGACGAACTATCAAATTGATGTAAAGTATATAAAATGTCACTTAATGCTAAAAAATGTTCCTGTAAAATTTTTCACTAAAAATATTCAAAAAATAGAATTTGTTTATAAACTGGATGACGTTCCATTCGCTAAAGTCGATTCAATAAGGGATCTGGGCGTCATGCTAGATTCTAAGCTCACTTTTAGAAACCACTTTGATAACATCACAAACAAATGTTGGGATTTATTACCAAAATTACTCACGACTTTAAAAATCCTCAAAGTCTAAAAAATCTCTATACATCACTAGTACGAAGTATATTGAAATATTCGTCAATTATTTGGTCAACTTATTACACAACACATGTTACAAGAATTGAGAGAGTGCTGAAAATTTTTCTACGTATTTTGTCATACAAAGCTGGTCAACACAATAACCTTCACAGCTACGAAGATCGACTTGTCTTTTTCAAGATGCACAAACTTGAGTCCCGACAGAAAATATCCGATCTCGTTGTGCTACACAAGATTCTCAGCGGAGCTATTGATTCTCTTTCTCTATCTGACATAAATTTGCATGTCAAACCCCGTATAAGAAACCCGGAGTTCTTTAGAATAAGCCAGCACAATACTAATGTTGGTTACTTTTCTCTCATCACAAGGTTGTGTCGCACATATAATATGTATTGTGCTGACCCTAAAATTGATGCTGATATTCTTGTCATCGTTCAAAGACACTTGTAATTGGGATAGTGGGAATAGTCTTCATTAATAATAATGTTTTATTATTAGAGTATAATGTACCTATTATCCTATTAAGTGTCTCTAATAAATATATATAAAAAAATTAAATGAAAACAATGTATAGAGTAAAAATATTTTTTTAAAATAATAAGAATATTAATCCAGCTGTAACCCGTCAAAAATGACTTATTATGAAGTAATTTTACTTGTCGGTTCCTAAGGAATAAGTATTTATTTATTTATTAATTTATTAATATAAAGAAAAAATATAAAAGATAAAAAAGTACGTAAAAAAATTACGTAAAGATTTTTAGAAAAAAAAAGAAAAAAATCCGTAAAAATGAAATAAAAATTACGTAAAAATGATGTAAATTTTTTACTTAAAATAAATACTAACAGACAACGAAATTATTATAATTGGGATAGGCGAGTTAATTAAAAAATATATATACTCGTATACAGAGTTTTTATTACCGACCGATTTATAAAGAAAAGGCGCATGCGCACAATTTTTTTCACATCTGTAAACGCAATATTTTAGGTTGTTCTTAAGAAGATCTAAAATAAAATGTTTTAAAGTTGCAAAGACGTATTTGTCGCAACTGAACAGAGCAACAATAACTCTGTTTGACAAATTGAAAATTGTTGATTTTTTTCTTTTGCTTTAATCGATAGATATACTATCAGCGAAAATGCTTGTAAAATTATAGAGCGAAATTCTAAATATTTTTTTAGTTATAGCTTAGAACAAATAAATTGCCGCGGCAGCGATTACGTCCGTCTCAAGGTCTTCGCCAGGCAGCAATAAGTCATGCACTAATGTGTGATCGCCGTTGGCCGTTGGGCGAGGTTGGCCGACGTTGGCGCTCTGTCGAGGTTGGTCCAATGTGTACAGGGCTCATTGGTTCTTGTTTGATCATATATTTTATAACGATTTCCTATTGAAAGAATCGAGAATTTCTTCAGAATATTAATTTATAACATTTAAAGACGCTAGATAACCCCAATGCTATATTGAATGCAATTACTAATAAGAATCTGTCATACGAAGCAAGAACTATGAATATAAAGGTACAGATACACATGCTTCTTTACTGGCATGCTAATGAGCATGCCACTAATAAGCATGCCCTAACAACTGCCCTAACAGCATGCCAGTAATGAGCAAGTGTGTACAGTTGTTAGGGCATGCTTATTAGTGGCATGCTCATAAATAAGCATGCCCAAAGCTAACAATCAAACACACATGCTTATTAGTGGCATGCTCTTGTCATAGAATAGAGACGCTCTTGTTCAAAATGGAAACTTTGCAAACTGAAATAGAAAATTCAAGTGAACCAATAAATCAAAAAAGTTCCCCAGTTTACATCCGCACATTTTTGATTTTAGTTTGCCTATTAATAAAGTTTCGTAAACATTATTTCTCACTATATTATTTTTACACAACGGTGACCGAGTATTCCACAGACATTCGTGATTCCTGTAATAAGTCACGAAAAGTAATGTTTTATCATCTCCCCAACGCGCCATATTTGTTTCATCTGTCGCGGACTGAGAAGGTCGCATTGATAATTCTAGCCGCGAAGCCCGCGAATGACATAAGCATGCTCATAAATAAGCAAGTCTGTTCACACATGCTCCAAAGATATCCCATCTCTATGGTGAATGACAGTGGCATGCTTATAAATCAACCGGCGGTTGATTTTTGAGCATGCCACTAGGTGGCATGCTCAAAAATCTAGCATTTCTAGCAATGTGTGTACACACATGCCACTAATAAGCATGCCACTGTCAAAGTCGATACTGCGCATGCTCACGTGCCACTAAATAAGCATGTGTATCAGACGCCTAACAGTAACAGTAGCATCAACTTCTACGCGCCAAATCTTATGTATCGTATCGTAATGTATCGTAGTGAAGCTTGGAATCAGCAAAAAATTAAAGTTTGTTGTGGGTGGTAAAGAAATATTGCTAATTAAGAAAATATATTAGGCGAATATTGAAGACAGCAGGAATAGACTTCGTCCACGAAAAAAAATGGCTTGACCAGATAAACTAAATATATTGGAAAATATAATGTTAAATATTTCAACAATCAAAGAGCATTTACGAGAAGGTGCATATAAGTAAGTGGATGAGGCAAAAGTGATGTGCCAGGATACGAAAATGTAGCATTCTATCCCCTCTGCCTACCCTTGCGGAGCAACAGCGTGATGGTTAGTAGATCGCCCCATCATCCTCTAAATATGACAAGAAAATTGCTTTGTTCGAAAATCGTAACGGTTTGTTGTTGTTATATTGTAACAAATGTTATTGTGTATTTAAACAAATATATGTTTATAAAATAATTATTTAAAATCTTCCAAACGAAGTCTTCGCAGCCAATATGTGTATCTTATAATCGCAACAGAACTGTGTTTAGAATCATGTGATACCAAAATAAATCATGCGACTGATTCGTCACATAACACCAATTTATGTGTTTTGTAAGGGTGTATCTATTTCAATCAATTTATTTTGGTTTTAATATTTCAGTTTTGTTAGCATTATGGGCTATCTAAAGCTTTCCATACATCGTGTATGGAAAGCTTTAGAGAGCCCATAATGAAGTCTTTATTTACCATCACCACAGACAATAAAAATCTGACATATTTTGACACAAAGAATTCTGAATTCTGACACCACAGAATATAGACCAAAATAGAATGGCAACTGTTATTTGCAAAGTGACATCTTGCGATTATGGGAGATATTATTATTTATTTATATATTTGTCCTTTTTTTCTTTATTTATTTATTTATTTCAATTAAATGAATATTTAGACCGTATTCTGAAAATAGCAATATTGCTATTTCTGTATCTTGACAGTTATTGTATAACATTATAATGCTGTTAATTTTAACGTTTTAAGTTTGACAGGTTTGAAATTAACGAATTCAAATAATCAGATAAGCTCTAAAACGTAAACAAACGCTAAGTTATTCACATATTATGAATAACTTATTTTACTTTCGTTTATTTACGTTTTAGAGCTTTCTGATTGATTGAATTCATTAATTTCAAATCTGTCAAACTTAAAATGTCAAAATTAACTGCATTACAATGTTATAAAATAACTGTCAAGATACAGAAATAGCAATATTACAATTTTCAGAACACGGTTGTTTGTTTCTGAAAATGAAAATAAGGTTTAACAATAAAAGATGGTACATTTAATTAAAAATGTATTATCCACTAATTCTATAATAAGAGTCAGAAAAAGAATTGGCAAAGAAAACTGACAATTATTTTTAAATTCGTCAATATTGTTACAGCATATTTTTTTAAATTTTACACAGTACCTCTCTGTAAAAGAAAAATCTCATGTTTAGAGAAGGAATATGTTTACATAATGAACATAATTTCAGATTAAAATAGATGATTTTGTTTTAAAAACAATGTTCATATTTAAAATTCATTCAATTCAAAAACATAGAATTAATATTTTTTAAAATACCAAAACTCGCAAAGAAAATAAAAATTCAATATTATATATTTTGTAATTATTAATATTTTAGAAAATAAAATGTAACATTGATCAGTAAATAATTTACACCACAAGCTACCATTTTAATAGATAAAGGAAATCAATGATTTGTGATGATTATACAAAATAAGATTACACTTCGTATTCATGTGGTAGTCAATTTTCATTGCCTGTTAATATTATTACTAATATTATTTAAGTGATGTGATAAAAAATGTAACATTCAAATAATATATTTTTTAGATTCAGAATGATTGTTTTAAGTACAAATATACATTGGAAAAATTCAACAAATATTGATTTAAAAAAAACATTGCAATAAATTCCTACCCAATTCGATGTAAAATATTTGGGAGCAATTATAAATCATAAACTAAACTTTACATTGAACACAAAATATGTAACAAAAAATAGCAAAATGAATTTCACCCTTGGAAAGAATCAGAAGAGATCAAAACAGAATTGAGCAAAAATATATTATATAACGCAATAATTGTCCCCCACATCAACTACTGCGACAGTATACTATTTCTGGGTTGAAGAAGAATTGAAAAAATAACAATACTCGAAAAGAAAGCATAAAGAATTATACTAAAAATAAATCAATACACAAGAATTAAAGTGGTGCTAGAAAATTTACCAATAATAGACAAATAATTAAATTTAATTCTATTTCTACTTATGTATAAAATTAATAATGGATACAACATCTTTGAAGTATTAAGAAAAAACAAACACAAACATGACAAACATGAAACAAGAGAAGATGAAAAGATTACATTAAAAAAAAATCACAAATTTTAATCATGCACAGTGCTATATATAAAACTACTACTACAACGAAACTATACATAAAACTACCAGGGACATTAGAGATGTAAATAATATAACAACTTTAAGAGGAAACTAAAAAAATATGTGATACTTTAGTTAGAATAAAATTTTAAATAATTATATGTAATGCTGTATATATAAAGAAATATAAAATTATTATATTTCCTATTTAAAGAATAAATTTTTAAAATAATAAAAAAAGGTTAGGAATATCATCTAAATGATCAAAAGTGTGAAGATATGATAAACAGAGTACATTCTAATGGGTTGACAGTATTTTCAACGATTCTTACATACATATACATTACACATACATAATAATTATTCTGGATACACAACAAAAAAAGTATTCTTTTCAATTGTCATTTTACACTTCAATGTTCAGAATAATTATTTTCAATTAAATAAGCGTATACAAGAACAGATATCAATAAGACATCATTTACAATGCATTGCAAATAATATAACCGGTCAGTAAGATCAAGCGGTTTGAAACTAAAAAAGTAGAACAAATGATTTAATATTTTTTATGCTTATAGCGTTAAAAACCACACATATTTTTTTTAAACGTCTAATGATTTCGATACTGTATTATATCTTCATCAGGACGATCGGACAATAACTTCCATAAGTTTAATTTGTAAGGAAAAAAGGCAAACAGTGTTAATGATCGCAAAATTATACGGCTTTCTCAAAATTCACAAAGGAAACAGCCCCATCAGATCAGCAGTATCCCAATGTAATGCAATTCCCCAACATTCAAAATAACTTCAATCATTACAAAAATATTAAATAACTCCAACGTATTTAAACCAAAGTATACAATTAAAATTTCATGTAGTCAATACCTTAAAAGATATTGAATGAAAAGTTAGTATCATTTGATATTGCAAGATCATTCATTAATGTTCCCATTCAGGAAAGCAAAACACTAATTTTAGATATACTAAAAACACCAGATTTGTCGGAAGGTCTAAATGATTTATCTCTTTTATAAAACCTTGTCTCAATCAAAATATAATAAAATAGTTATATTATGCTGTACCCATTGATAAACCTTATAAGCAAATATAAGGTTTATCGATGGGTGCATGTGAGGCAATCCAAATCCTTGCAATATTCAAAAAATTCTAAAACAAATAATTGAAAATCAATTTGATAAAGAAATTTATAACATCTAACGCCGATATCTCAAAACTGCATTTTTCACTTAATACACTAAAGTACTCATGGTTCGATATTATTATGCACATTATTTTTACATTTCTAATAATATTTTACAAAGTCCACTGTCTGTGAAGCCTCTTTGTCGATGCTTACATCTGCATGGATTTTTAAGAATGCTGCTACAGACCGGTTAGGCAGCAACGCTTTCTTTCTTCTTCTTCTTGATTTTAACCTTAAAAATAATACAATCTGTTAAATTTGACAACGCTGGAAAATGACAGATGAGTGTGTCCATTTTTAACTAAATTTTATTAACAATTAAATTAAATTAATGGGTATTAACAATTAAATTAAATTAATAAGTGTGGGAGAGTGTGTCCATCTTTAATTAAATTTTATTAACATAAACATACTTTAACTAAATTATTTATTTTGTAAATTTATTTATGAAATTACTTTTTAGTTTACTAGTTTAATATTTTAGTACTGTTATTTAAATTTATTTTATTCATGTTGTAAACATTTATTAATGTATGTATTGTGTATTAAAAAAAATACAACACAAGCAATCATTGTTTAAAAAATATTTAGTTATAGATTATAGTTGTATATTCTTACCCTCATCTCCTTTGCTGGAGCTGGGTTCTGAGGATTCCATTGAGATATTCATCCGTCACACCAATATTCATCTCCTTGGACTTGAATCTGTAGACATAATAATTTTACTTATCATTTACACATGTCAGTGGGAAGTTCTGTTCTTTCTAAAACCAGCAGTGAAATAATAATAACTCTTAATTAATAATTGTATGCATGTTATACAAAGATAATGATGTAATAATAATTAACCATAATTTTTTTTTGTATTTTAATCATACGGAAAACTTGGACAAATGAGTCAACAGTATTGAGATTTTATGGGAAACATAGCCTGTAAATTTATAGGAAACAAGATTTTGGAAGGGATAAAATAATACATAAAATCTAGAATTCGGTTAATTTTAAATTAGTAATCCTCTGTGACTACATTCAAAACAATTTTTTGGATATTGCTGCCTTCGCTTTTATACCCTATGTAAATTAGTTTTCCTTTGTAAAATAACTTTTTCTAATAAACTTTCAAACACAATTATAATAAAACATTCCAAATATAATTAATATAAATATAAAATACAATCACTCACGTGTATTTTCGGTTTCAGTATGACAGTTCAAAAGGACGATAAAATATTTCGTTTTTGTAGCAGATATCCTTTGTGAAATGTCAATATTCAGTTTCATATCGAAACAAACATATTATCAGAGGATGTCAATGTCGGAGGCGGTGACGTGGTAGCGGGATTGTAAAAAAATAAACAAGCAAAATCGCCACAAAATAAAGACATATTTGATATTGAAAAATTAAAATGGCGTCGCAAATTGTGAACCACAGAATATTTGTGAACAGTGTAACCAATGTGAACATTTTGCGAAACCAACATTAATACCACTACAATAATTGTTAAAATAGTTGGCAAGGGTAGGTAAGTACTGACACCAAATTAGAACCGCCGAAAAATGAAATTTAAAAAATTTCCCATAAAAGAATTGATGCCATTATAACGGAATCGAAACGATCGAAACTTTATGGATAGAGTGCGCAGGCCCTGTCTGACACTTTCGCACGTTTTTGATTGTTTTGATTAATTGTTTCGTAATTTGATAAATTTTATCTTAATTAAATATTTAGGTGGAGTTATATCTCCTGAATCTCTTACGCACGTTTGAATATTATCATAGAAGTATGTGTACAGATTATTCGTTGACACTATTACGTTACATTATTTTTGTGAAATTTTTCTGACTGCTTAAATTATTTTGAATGTTCTTTTACATTAGTATATGTTTTTGTAACTAATAAGGTACGTGCCTAGTTGCATTCACATCATAGAAATCTCACCTAGGGGTATGATGTTACGTAAAATATAAATATCGAGAAATACGTGAAGAACGCGTGTGATCTGAAAATTCAAACTCGCAAAGTATCATTAAAAAGTTTAGAAAATGTACCTATACATTACGTCGTATAAAACAAAACTTTTTTATGGTGGATTACGTTTTGCATACACATCCCAATAATAATAATGAATATTATTGTAAAGTCGTGAAGATAAGGCAGATAAACATGCAAATACTGCGTGACTTTCAAATCACACCCCAAGTTGTCATTATTTTTAAGAAAGACAGTTTTCCCGATTTTGTCAATAAAATTTTGGTAAAATCATAATCAAACTTTTTTGTATTCTAAATTGACAGACTACGATATATCACCTTCTTCAGCCATTCTTGATCCACCGCTGAATGAAGACGTCCCCATGGTTCTGTCAGTCTCTTTGATCTTTTAAATAACAAAAATAAAACAAAATACATATTTTATATAAATTATTACATCAAGCCACAAAATCCAATACATTTTGTTCATTGACCATCCTTGCATCTTTAAATATGGCCTGTCCATTGGAATTTATACTTATTTGCAGCGGAATGACATTTTTCACTTTGGCCTGCGCTAACCTATTTGTTCTTTGTCTCATGGATTTAACCCTTTCCACTCTAATATTGAGTGTCACTCGACATTGTGTAATACATCTCTTTGCGGACAATTTTAAAATAGAATATTTTTTACCAAAGATTTTTAAACATAATTGAAAGACATATTGTAGAATGGCACAAAGACATTCAAGAACCTGCTATGGTCCTGCTCAGAGCTTCCAAAGCAAATCGCTCTTGCGGCCGCAGCAGATATGGAACAGTCTCAATAGAATCCCTCCCTTTATTTACAACTAGGGGGAAGCACAAAAATTATGCTGTGTGCTCCAATAGAAAATAAAGAATGAGAGAAAAGGAACATGCTATTTTTGCAAAACACACCATGCAAAAAACGTTAGGTAAAACCTTCGCTTTGTCCCAGGATTTGTTCTGAAAAATACGTAACTGAAATTAATTAAAAAGATTAGAATTAAGAATTATAATATAGTATCATGTAATAACTCTCAATATAAAAGTTTTCAGATAAGAAAAACTCCATTATATAAAAAAAATTTAAAATAAAAAAAAAACACAAATTTGGTGTGGAGTTTTTATTTATTTATTTAGTGTAATTTTATATATATAAATGAAGGTAGTTGCTTCACTATACAAAGTCTGTTCTGAAGCAACTACCTGTACAATTTTTTTAAAAGTTAAAACGTTATAAAGACTATATATTCAGAAATAAAATTTAAATATTGCATGTAAGAAATATAATACAAGTACAAGAAAGGCTACATATTAGAAATATATTTTTAAACATTATATATAAGGAACAAAAGGCTTCGCACATCAAATGTTCAAGCTCCAAAGTTAGAAAACCGATACATACATTCGAAATTCCACAGTTGCACGGTGAACGGTTTCATACAACGCTAGCAGGAAAAAAATACAAAAGTCATAAAGCCATTTTACCTTTATTTCACTGTAATAATATCAAAAAATAACTAAATTATTAAAATCCGTTGAAAGTTTTATAAAATATTACACGGCATACACTTGGTAACATTGCAAACTCGACATTATCCAACACGGCAACCGCGCTCAGCATCAGTCGAGATTTGGATACTAGAACGTGAGGACGTGTCGTTTCGTAGTAAAATAAGTTTTTTTATTTTTTAAAAAGGAAGTTATTGAGAGTGGTGTGCACTTTTTTTAATGTTTTTTAATTTTTAAAATGTTTTTATTTGTAAAATTTATTTGTTTTAGTGATTTTAATACGTCAAAGTATAAAGTGGTGTTTTTTATTTAATTTAAAAACTGAATTAAAAACACTCTTAAACTATTACATACTTTTTAATCGTGCTTAAGTTTTGTACTATGATTTTTAATGTAGTTTAATCTTTTATTTAATAGTTTTAAAAGAAAAAAACTCCGAAAGTGTCCGAAGGTATTAAAAACATTTTTTTAGATAGTGGCGTAACTCCCGGCCGCGCTGACATAATATTGCGGAAGGAGTTATTCATCGTGATGGACTTAAGTTTTCCATTTAAAATATTGTAACATATTTACAACATATATATTTGATAAATTAAATATAATGATCTTACTATCAAAATACATAAAAAAAATTAAGATGTATAATATTTCATTCATTTAACAACCCACCTCTAAGTGGAGGAAAAAAAAATTGTGTTATACAACATTTATAAAGAAGGAATCATTATGGTTATCAAAAGAACATAAAAACATAAATATTTACATAAATCGCATATTTCAATACAAAAGTCCATTCTCGCGCATGGAAGACCAAAGAAATTATTTGATTTAAGTGGACCGAGATCGAAGGGTGATAAGCTAAAGATTAGCGACAAAAAGAGCCCACAAGAGCACTCTCTCGCCGCGATCAGAGAATTTAGAGTACATGGAAAACGGTCTATTGCAGATGTCATTAAAAAAGCAACAATTAGTATACCCAGAACCATTCGGCGGATGAGAAATGCGGTAACTCCAAAAACCATAGGATTGACACCGTACACAACTGAGGAAGCATTGTCGTTAATTTCTGACCTGAAACTTATCAAGCATCAATATAAAGTTTTTCAAGAAAGTTCCAAAGAACCAGGGGCAAATATTTATCCTGCGTACGATGCTATTAAAATAAAGAAAAAAGAATGCTAACCAGAAGATTCGGATGTAACAATAAACCACACGCTTTGCGATGTTGTTGGAATATGATATTGATTAATAAATATTTTTATTTACTGTTTTCCTGAAATCTATATTTTATTTAAATTTGTGTTTTATTTAAATCATTTTAAGTTTTTATTGTTTAAATATATAGTGAGTTGAAATATCTTGTTCAGTTGACCCAGTACTTCCACAGTTTTTATTTGATATATCTTTCGAATAAATAAATTAATTCTTTTAAAAAAGAAGTGTAATCTATTACTTGTAATTTTTTTTTTTTTTATTGTGCCTAGTATACCAAAAATTGACAAAAAAATTAAGATTTCTTAAATTCTGTAAACTCACATATTTTATTTTTTCTCTTAATATATCAAATTGAAAGTTGAATAAGTTTTTTTTACTGCTTTATTTCTGGCGATATTATTTTTTTCTTGCTAGCGCCCCAATTTCGCCCATAGTGTGTTGGTGGAATAAAAAAGATGTCTTAAAGTGGAAAGGGTTAAGGGGCAGAATGACAAGGAAATACAATATGGTTATGTATATCGTTGGTCGTTACGTAAACTCGTACATTTACAAAAATGCATTTTTTACCAATATATAGAATGTAGGTACTCATTGTAATACAAAATTAAAAAATATATGTTCCTACTTTTTTAGAGAAAAACCGACGTAAAAGCGGACAAATATGCTAAATTTATATGTAAAACCAGCTTCAAACAACTCTTAAAAATTACTTTATTGTAGATGCTTAGTTTACGTAGGGACCGTCGATATATGTTCTTTATCAGACACATGCAGTCAGTGCATTGAAATAAGCTTAAGGTATATACATATAATCCAATACGCATTTCAGAAAAAAAACAAAATTAAATATCTGACCAAATATTATGATAATAATTTAAAAAATGATTATGACAGAAATTTTACGAGATACATATTCTAATCTGATTTACTTTACAACAATTCTAGTTGAGTACATTTCATAGTATTAACAGTATGCTGATGTTCTTTATGTTTTTGCAGATGGATATTAAAAAAAATAATAAAAGAATGAGAGGGAGAAATAAACACAAACATGTTAAATTACAAGGGTGTCCAGGAAATGAAAACGTAAAAGAAAAAATTGACAAGGGTCAAATTATTCCTGGATTGCAAACAAATAATGTTATTTCTGCTATTGCAAAACAAAGAGTTGGCCAGAAAAGGGCATGTGAAAATAAAGCTTCAGGTATTTATCCTTTTTATGTGATAAATAATGATGTATTACCGAATGCAGAATGTTTCATAAATTTTCTTTTCAGTTCTATGATGTAGAATATTATTTTTATTATTTTCAGCAATCATGTGTCAGCCACAAGAAGAACAACAAACTTTAAATAAAAATGTAACCGTGACACCTCAAAATTTGAATAATCATCAACGAAGCGGTGAGATAATTTTTTGATCACTATTTGCATAATATACCAATAATATATTCATTTCTGTTGTATAGAATATATTTCTTGAGTAGTTTCCTAAAATTTTCTACAGTAGAACCTCGTTATAACGAACCCCGTTATACCGAAAAACGTCATATATCGAATTTTTTTCAAAATTAATCCCCCACAATAAATTTTTCATACAAAAATGTATTTATATAGCGAAATTTCGTTAATATTGGATTTTTTGAAATTTTAATGGTTTTTTCAAATTGGAATCAATACAAATGAGTAATTAGTTCGACGCGTGTATAGGAACGAAACCTGATTCAATGAGAAAGGGAGTGGGTATAATAAAAACTTGGTCTTTATGGGTTAGTTTTTTATAGGACATGATTTGAAAATAATAAAAACAATGACATAACTAGTCTTCATATTCACTTGTTTACATGTTTAGAAAAACATACATATACATATATAATATGTTACTAAGTTTGAGGCCTCTCAATTAAAAAAGTTAGTCTGAGCGGAGATTTGATGCCCAAGCTCATTTGATTTGATTTTATTCGGTCAGGTGACAAAGTGCCTGATTATGTATTACCAAATTATTTTATTTCAAATTTATTGTTTCAGAGGTAAGTTTGTAGAACTCCATAATCACACATATGGAAATAAAAACAATTGTTTTTTAGTTCTACCTTTTTAATTTTATGACAAGCGTTTCGCCTTATCGAAACCCTCATAAGGTGAAACACATCTCAGAGAATTAAAAAGGTAGAACTAAAAAACAATGGTCTTTATTTCCATATGTGTATTTTATTTTAAATGTGCGTGCATATGACTTACGTTATTAAGTGTGACTGACATACAAATGGAAAGAATTACTTAAATTTTGATAATTTTTATATAATTGATTATGTTTATTTCCAGTTATAGAAAAAAGAAAAAACAAAAATGACCATCCTAGTAAAACAAACACAAATGACTTCAATCAAGCAAAGAAAAGTTATTTAAATATTCACCAATTGAAAGGTAAGTGGCATATTTGTGCATATTGAAAAAAAATATATTCTAGGATTAGGTAAATTATCAAACGTTGATGATTTGAAAAACTCTCGCCTTCATTTTCATAATTGAATACACAGACAGCTGTCAAAACCGAACACTGTGAGTCAATTCTTAATGTTAATTGCCGTTTAAATTTCCAGAAACAAGAAACTTGTCTCATTTTGTATTTTTTTAATGGTAATCTCTCGCATCCACAAGCACATATGAGTGTACTCTATAAAACATTTTTCTTTTGCCAAATTTAAAAATGAATAAAATCATTAATGAATCTTCCACCCTACCTATCTTGGAAAACTTCATACGTTTTTGTACTTTTTAGATTCAAGGGTAATGAATGTTGCTCATATTTGTGCAAGAAATCTCTATATAAATATCTATTCAATAACAAAAACTCCAGGCATTTTCTCCGAAAATGCTAAAAATACCAGAAATATGTAGGGTTGAGGGGCCAGCTTTGGCCACTTTAAGATATTTTTTGCTAACTGTGCATCACTACGAACTCAAAAATATTCAGAAACGATTTTTTTAAATTTCTCCATATAGTACATTGATTACTCTTTTGAAAATGTAGAAAAAAAATATAACATTTAATATAATTTAAAATAGATACATAAACGTGAAATGTGTCCAAATGTGCCAGTTTTGGCCACTTTTTATCTAGTTTTAGCCATGTCATTGTGCCAGTTCTGGCCACTTTAGTTTTTATAAGGTTTCTTAATATTTAGAATAAAAATAAAATAAGATAGGTAAGTATAGGAAAATTATGAATTTTATTATAATTATGATCTTGTCGTGCCTATAGATAAAGAATGAGGTAACTTTTAATGCCACACAATACCCGGACAGATCAATTTGAAAAGATAAGAAAGAATTTTCTGCCATGTGTATCTGACCTCTCTGGCCGACATATGGATCTCATTGCAGGGTCCATCATCAGCCATGATGATGGACCCTGCAATGTTATTTTAAAAAATTATCATTTTAATACTATTTTCTGCAACAGATGCCAGATTAGGTATTTGTGGCATAACAAATGTGTTAGGTACTCTTCATTCCTTTCTTGAGATAAGTTATTTCACAACCATTATCATTGTTTTCCGATGTAACAGAGTACAATATTTTTGCTACTTTTGAATTTTACTAATGCGTAGTCTCTTTGGACTCCTTTCTAATTCTTCATTTTCCGAAGATCTTGATTTGATAAATCCACAACTGTTCCTCATATGTTGAGATTTTTTTAAAGAATGTTCTTAGTTTTTCACGGTTGCTCAGAATATATTGGTTTGTATCTTCTGGGATATTATGCCTGTTTTTACGACCTTTTTGGCCGAAGACACAAACCAGAAGAGTTTTTTTCTTTTGTTCAAACTTCCAGCTTTTTTCTTCATTCTATGTTTTCTTAATTGTTTTTCTCTTCCTTGTCTTCCATTTCTGCTTCTTTAACTGCCATTATAGAACTTGCTAGAAGAAATATACTCTCTTTTACGCATTTTACGCAGTATTACTACTTTTTTCTTTGGTCTGACTACATCTTTATTAACTAAATATATGGCCTTGGCGGTTGTAATTAGAATAATTTGTGAAGTAGAGCCAACAGAAATATAGTTTCGAGGCATAAACTGTCAGATGATTTTGCTTGAGTGGACAATTCATTCTGAACATCATTTGTTGAAGCTGCAAATGAATTTATTTTTGGAATGGGTCTTCTTGAACTGGTACTTTGTGCAGAACATTACTTATTGGATCCACTGTTGTAGTTGAATTTAAATCAATGATTGATGGATCAAAGGACAACTGAGTCTCATTGAGGATACCTATTTTTGAGAAAGTGTATTAGAAGAATTCAACTCATTCAATGATTGTATTCTTCCTAACTGCTGAACTGAATTATCATCTTTAAAAGCTATCCATACTGTATATAGCATTGATACTTCAGTACAACTAGACTAATCTAAACCATTTTGATAAAAATCTTAGAAATATTTTAGTAGATCTGGTTGAATCTTACTCCAGGAACGTTGACTTCTTTTTATGGCCATGGTTTTTATAATCGAACTAGCCATAACCCATCAAAAATGATGGTACTTTTACATGTCAGTTTGGTTTGGTTAAAAAAAAAAAAATTTTCAAAAATAAAAATGTTTGAAAAAAATTAAAAAAAAAATGTTCGAAAAAAAATTTCGAAAAAAAAAATTAAAAAAAATAATTTTACTCTAAAAAAATTACACGAAGTTACGCGGACGGACGGATGAATGAACAGACAGACAACAAAATTTTTATAATTGGGATATCATCGTAAATACCTAATTAATTATGTTTTTCAAAAAAGGTGGCCAAAACTAACGCACTATGTGAGCCAGTTGTGGCCATGTCCATGGCCAAACTAGAATGCAAGTAAGATTGCTGTGCCAGTTGTGGCCATGTGGCATTTATCAAAGGATTTATCTTTATTTATTATTTATTCATTTATCTTCTAAGAAATAATCTAAATTATGTTCAATTCAAACAATGTTCCTAAGACTTTCATTCAATAGGCTAAATTGATTCACTAACACAAACATAAGTGATTAAAAAGTTATTTTCACATTACTCATCCACGGGCCCTTATCGTTTTTGCTAAGAATTTAATCATTTTAGAAAAAAGTAGTAATACTGCGTAAAATGCGTAAAAGAGAGTATATTTCTTCTAGCAAGTTTTATAATGGCAGTTAAAGAAGCAGAAATGGAAGACAAGGAAGAGAAAAACAATTAAGAAAAGATAGAATGAAGAAAAAAGCTGGCAGTTCGAACAATAGAAAAAAAAAGTCTTCTGGTTCGAGTCTGGTTGTCATCGGCCAAAAAGGTCGTAAAAACACGGCATAATATCCCAGAAGATACAAACCAAAAGATTCTGAGCGGCCGTGAAAACCTAAGAACATTCTTAACATAAAACTCAACAAATGAAAAACAGTTGTGGATTTATCAAATCAATATCTTCGAAAAATGAAGAATTAGAAAGAAGTCCAAAAGAAGGAGATTACGCATTAGTAAAATTCAAAAGTAGTCAAAATATTTTACCCTGTTGCGTCGGAAGACAATGATAATGGTTGTGAAATAACTTATCTCAGGAAAGGAATGAAGATTACCTAATACATTTGTTATGCCACAAATACCTAATCTGGCATCTGTTGCAGAAAATAGTATTAAAATAATAATGTCATTACCCACTTCCACAAAAGGGACTAAATTTCTTTCTAAAAATGTTCTCAGGTTTTCACGGCCATTCAGAATCTTTTGCATGTAGTTTTTTGAGATATTCTGCCATGTATATCTGACCTCTCTGGCCAACGTTTCGGATCTCATCATCAGCCCTGATGTGGACCCTGCAATGAGATCCGTAACGTCAGCCAGAGAGGTTAGATACGCATGGCAGAATACCCCAGAAAATTACAAGCAGAAAATTCTTTCTTATCTTTTCAAATTGATCTGTTCGGGTATTGTGTTGCATTAAAAGTTACCTCTTTAGCTATAGGCACAACAAGACCATAATTATAATATAACTCATAATTTTCCTATAGTTACTCCGATCTTGTTTTATTTTTATTCTAAATATTAAGAAAACTTATTAAACTGAAGGGGCAAGAACTGGCATATTTGACACATTTCAAGTTTGATGTCTCTGTTTTAAATTATATTAAGTTTTATATATATTTTTTTCTACATTTTCAAAAGAGTAATGAATGTGCTATGTGGGGAAATTTAAAAAAATCATTTCTGACAATTTTTGAGTTCGTAATGATGCACAGTTGGCAAAAAATATCTTAAAGCTGGCCCCTCAATTCTACTTATTATTCATAAAGATGAGAATTACTTTTGTTAAGGGGAGATAAATTCTTTTATGATGTTTTAATGATAATGCAAGATCTTCTGTTGTTAAAAGCCCGAAACTTTCGGAATATTTTTTTTTAATAATAATCTTTTTTCTTTTTCAGTTCTTGAAAAACTTGCTCAGAAAAAAGGCGAGTTTAAGTGTAATATTAAAAAACCAAGGAATAATAAAGACAACTATTACGTTGACTCTCAGAAATCAAATGATAAAATTAGTGGTAAGTTAGTAAAAATAAAAATAAGTAAAAATAATTTCAAGTACATGCTACACATTAAGGGCTACATGCTACACATCAAGTACATGCTACACATCAATTTAATGGTTCATAGTAATCATTTGTTTAAAGCATAGATTTTTGCATTTTACACCAATCAATAGCCTGTTTTTGTAAAAATCTATGATTCAAACAATTTGATTGACAATTTATTAATATTCCTAACTGACACCAACATGGAATTTGACATAATAATCCTGACTGAGTGTTGGACGACAGACAACACCATACTCAGACCCATTAACAATTATGAACCATTCAGGACAGAAATTTCTCAAAACAGATCGGATGGTGTTGTTGTATATATAAATAAACAAGTAAAAAACGTCACTATCTATGAACCTACCTTATTACATGCAAATTGTTTAAAAATAATAATTAACAACACCCTTGCAATACTAGCTATCTACAGATCGCCTAGCAACGCATGTATTACGGAATTTATTAACTCACTAGAAGAAAACATACATAACATTAACATTTATCAGACTTGTATTATAGCGGGTGACATCAATATCAACACTATTGGTCTCAAACACAAACAAGCACACGAATACGAGTGTCTAATGTCAGCATATGGCTATCTTGAAACAATAAGCGTAGCAACACGGAAAAACAGAGAGTCAGGTTCTTGTCTTGACCACATATATGTAAAATCAAAACTAAGCATACAGACTGCTGTCATTAAATCAACAATCACCGACCATTACAGCACTGTGCTAGGGCTACACGGCAATACCACAAAACTACAAAGTAAGCAACATCTAACAAAAACCCAACAAATAAACTTCGAAGAACTTAAAACTGATCTATTACAGAAAGCTGGATAGACGTATTAAAAGAAAAACAAACGGATGTAGCTTTATCTAGATTCTTAAACACTCTTAATAAACATATTGAAAAAAATACTACCTCTTATGTTAGAAAAATAAATAAATGTATAAAACCCTGGATATCACCGAATATAATTAAATGCACTCACAAACGTGACCAACTTCATCAGCAAGTAAAAAAACATCCATTCAACCATTCACTATATCAGTATTATAAAAGATACCGCAATATATGTAACAACATAATAAAAAAAAGGAAAGAACAACACTACAAACAAAAAATCGAATAAAACAATAATACTAAAAACATATGGAATGTCGTAAAAGAATTAAATGGTATTGAAACACATAAAAAAAGTAACATTAATACTTTGGTACACAACAACACTACCATCACTGATAAGAAAGAAATAGCAGATAAACTAAACCTTCACTTCTCCACAATTGGTGAAACACTAGCGCGTAAAGTATTAAATAAATACAAACAGCAGTCACACTATAATAATATAAAAACTAACGGACCCCATCTCCCCAAATTTGAGATCTGTAGATAGAATCTGTAGGTAGAATAGTAGATGACCTGAACATAGACTGCTCTCCAGGCCCGGACGGAATATCCGCTAGAGTAATTAAATCGTTCAAAGAAATATTACTAAAACCTATAGTTCATATATTTAATTTAAGCATCACTAAAGGTATTTTCCCGTCCCAACTAAAAACGGCTAAAATCACACCCGTACATAAAGCTGGCAATAAAGACGATCCAAATAACTACCGACCTATATCCATCCTAAATTTACTATCTAAGCTGCTAGAGAAATGTGTTTGTAATCAATTCACCAACTTTTTAGAAAAACACCAAATTTTAGCCAACAATCAGTTTGGATTTAGAAAAAATCGGGGTACACAAGAAGCAATACAGGAAGTTATTGGTTATATTTCAGACAAACTTGACAATAATAAAAAATGTATAGCAATAGCACTAGACTTGACGAAAGCTTTTGACACAGTTTCGCATGAAAAAATGCTTCACAAACTAAAACAGACTGGACTTTCGGAAGCAAGTTACAACTGGTTCAAAACTTACCTTACAGACAGAACACAATTTACACAACTTGACAAAACTAAAAGTGACGAACATTACATCAAATACGGAGTCCCTCAAGGAAGTACACTAGGACCTGTTTTATTCCTCCTATACATAAACGATTTATGCAAGCTAACAACGGGGGGGAATGTAGTTACTTTTGCAGACGATACAATACTCCTTTTCCACGCTTCATCATGGGATCTTGTTTTCAAAGCAGCTGAACTGGGTTGCAACATAGTAAAACACTGGCTGGAAAATAATTTGCTAACAGTCAATCTCAAAAAAACTAAGTATTTGACATTCAGCATAGATAAAAGAGGGCAGCCATCTAGCGATTTAAAATTGACTATGCATGATTGCCAACACCAAAACTGTGATTGCACCCCCTTGGAAAATGCAGATAGTGTGAAATACTTGGGAATCATAATAGACAGGCACCTAAACTGGAAACTTCACATTGAACTATTATCGGGAAAACTTTTAAAACTCATTTACCTTTTTAAATCCATACGTAATATTTTTAATAAACAGCAACTCAAAACTATCTATTATGCTCTTGCCCAGTCATTTTTGAACTATGCGATTCCAAGTTGGGGAGGTACTTACAAAACCACATTAAAACCAGCTATAACGGCACAAAAAACCTTGCTCCGAGTCATTAATAAGAAACCATTCACATACCAATCAGACAGACTATTCAGAGAATTTAATGTACTGGACGTTAGACAGCTGTTCGTTAAGTCTACCCTCATCTTCTACATTAAAAACACAAACCACCTAACAGCAACCAGTAACTCGCATTCACATAATACTAGACAAGCATTACGAAACCTTGACGAAATACCAAAAACTAAGACAACACATGGACAGAAAAATTACTCATACATAGGGCCTAAAATATTTAACATATTTAAAACAGACTTCCCGGAAATCAGAATATACTCAATTAATAAAATAAAAGCTTTAGCAAACAACTGGCTTACCTCCAAAGGTAGAACAGCAACTGAAAATTTACTTACTGTAATTGCGTAATAATGTCTTTAAATAAAAATATATACCTATATAAATAAATTAATTAATTAAGGAAAACAAAAAAAATAATCTTAAACAAAACTTTAACCCTTTTTACATTAAACAATTATTCTACACATATTTACACTTGGACTTATGACTAACTCAACTTTCACTAACATTCCACTTGATACTCTATAGATACATAATAACTACCTTATGAAAATAAATACTACTGACGAACTCGAAAAAAAATTATAATTGTGTGCTATAACGCCACTCTGGGACAGGCCTAGCCTAGTAGAGTGGCATAATCCACAAATTAAACAAAACAAAAAAATGTGTAAATTATCTTATGTTTTATCTTATGTTCTATTGTTAAATTAGTATTAAGTATCTTATTTGTAAACAAGGATTTTTAAATAAATAAATAAAAAAAAAAAAAACAAACTACAGTACAACTTCGTTAATTAGAAATAACATTTCGAATTATGCGGAACCCCGTTAAATCGAAATTCAAGGTAATAAAAAATCGCGATTCGATTGCGAAATTTCCCAAAAATCATAAAATTCATGAAGAAAGCCACTGATTTTGTGAAAAATCTGTATTTTTCTAAATCAATTGTACTTTTTGTCGCGATGTTTTTAGGGCAAATTATTCAATTAATTTTTTTAATTAAAAAATGAAAAAATAGAGATGCGAACACGATATTGATGCGACACAACGTGTCACATCAATATTCTTACTATTTTCAAAAGCTAAACGCTTGTGCTATGAAAATAGGACTAACTTGCTAGTCTGGAATGAGGTTCGAACCCGCGACCTTTGGATCACGAGGTAAGTGTCCTAACCACAAGACCAACTCATAAATAAAGAATGTTAATAATTAAAATGGCTAACGTTATATATATAAATAAAAATGTAGATGTTCGTTTGTACAAAATCGATAATCTCTGAATGTTCATCACCGATTGCTTTGAAATTTTGGCACAACTTTGCATTTGATTATGAGGATGTTTTTGCATATCTAATTTGTTTTCATACACCTACTTATTAATTTATATGAATAAAATTGTAAATTTTTGATTGTACAAAATTATTAATCTCCTAAAGTTCTTTTTGACATAACGTTGCGTTGAAAAAAAGAGGCGCAGGTACCTACCCTTTCAATATTAATAAATATTTAGATATAACATTTTTCAAATTCAAATTTTTTGATAACATTCGGTCATCTTTGCTTAAATAAAACGTTTAAACCAGCGAGAAAGTGCAGCCAATCGTACCGCAATATCTGTACTTATAAAACTCAATGTCTGTCTGTCTGTCTGTTCTCTGTACAAATCTATACCTCCACCTTTACCCCTTCCCCTTCCCTTGATATATTTACAATGCAAATCTGTACCGTTTGACCGATCAAACTCAAAATTTGAAACTTATTTTTTAGGACCCGGCGGGAAACATAGGCGACATTTTTCCCCTCCACTTTTACCCTTTCCCCTCCCTCTAATATATTTACAATCCAAATCTGTACCACTCGACCGATCGGACTCAAAATTTGGAAACTTATTCTTTAGAACCCGGCAGATAATATAGGCGACATTTCCCCCCTATTACGATTTGCAAACTTATTCTTTAGGAACTGGCACATAATGAAGACATCTTTTCCCCCCTCCCTTCTTACCCCACCCCATACCATATATATTTTTTGTACAAATCTACAATGTTTGCCGATCTGATCCAAATTTTGCACATTCTTATTCTTTAGGTCACGGTTGAATACATAGGTCACAATTCCTTCCTGGACATGCCATCCACCCTAGCCTAGATTAAATGGATCCTTTTTTTTGTAGTGACTACGAAATAATAAAACCTTTGTGTTTCCCACAAACCCCCAAAAAAAATGTTTAACTAAATCCTTAACCCGAGCAACGCCAGGTATGAACAGCTATCAATACATAAAAATGTAAATATTTGTTTGTTTAAAATCTTAAATCTCAGAAAGTTCTTCACGGATTGACTTTGACACAATGCTGCATTCGAATATGCGCATGTTTATATATATATGCTACGTTTTTATATACCTACTATTATACAGATGTCACATGTGTAACAGGTAAAAAGATGCTTTTTTCACAAGCATTTTAAAATTAAACATATTAGAAACGTGTGCTTTCTCTTTTCTTTCTTTTCCATTTATCAAGACTGAGTCATAATATAAATAAAAAGTAAATAAAAACTGTCAAACGATTTTACAGAAGAAATTCATAAGAAGGTGCGTAAAACGAATTGAAATGCGATTTAATGATAAAAACTTAACGAAATAATACACAAAAATTAAAAAAAACAATGCATAACACAATAAATAGATCTGTCACCCTGGCAACGCGCGCAAAATGGTGCGACAGCGATTTTCGCGCTGACGAATACCATGATCCCACCCACAGAATAAAATTATAAGGATGGTATCATAGCTTTAAAATACGTCAAAAATATTTATATTTAGTAAATGTTTGCTCCCTATTACGTTAGTTCATTACTAACTTAATATGTACTCGCTCGAGCCGGAACCCAAATACAAAAGATGCCTTGTTGAAAATTCAAAATTCATGTAATGTTGATGTGATAAATTTTTATTTTATTTTATTAAGCTAGTACAAAGATCGCGACATTTCTATTCATAAAGTACCCAATATTAACATACATATTTGTTCGTCTCACTTGTGAAAAAAATCGAAATATGTTTTTCAATTTTGTCAAATTTAAAAATAAATTCGAATTATATGAACTAAAATATATTGATTTGTGGTGCAAGAGACTAAAAATTATTTTGAATTACGTATTACCGGAATTTTCGAATTATCGGGTTTAATTTACTTTGAAATTGACATTTTGGGACTTTCGGATTTTAAAAATCGCGAATTATGGGGAATTTAAAATTATCGTGGTTCGAATTAATGGGGTTTTACTATATTATTTTAAACCAAGTTGATGTAACCGGCCTTATGTAAGTTAACTAATTAAATAATTTATCACATCTAGAATCGGCGTTACTATCAGCAAGAATAAATTTTCTAATATATTTAGTTTATTACAGACATAGAAGTGGGCCAATCACATATACTTAAAAAGCAGCGTGTGAGCTCAGAGCCGCAGGCTGCCTCCTGTTCTAGGCCAACTAGTCATTCGTTACATTTTGCAGGTACTAAAAATTTATTTGTTTTTTCCTAAATAGTGTAGAAACAATCAAAATATATACTTTTGTTGTTTTCAGAAATAAGTCCGTGTGTGAAAATTACAAATTGGAAAACAAATTTTCAAGATACTGCATCAACTTCTTTACCAATATCAAAAATTAACAAAGGCAAGAATGAACAGAATAATGAATACACTCCTAAGCGCAATGAAATTGTGATTGTTAAAAATAACAGTATGTACATTAAATAATGTTTTCTATTTCAGATACTACATAATAAGTTAAAATTTTTACTTTAAATATGTATATTGAATTTATTTTGAGAAATTTTTTAAAGGTGCTGAAAAAAGATTACAAACATTGAGAAAGCGATTATCTGATCCTATTCAGAAAGAAATTAAATCTGCACAAACAGTACCGGGAACTCCTGTACCGATAACTAGATCCTCTGTATTGAAAAAAAGGTCTCCTGTACTGAAAACTAGGTCTCCAGTATCGGCAAAAAAGTCTCCTGTATTCATAACTAAGTCTCCTGTATCGATCACTGACTCTCCCATATCTGTAACTGGGTCTCCTGCATCAACAACGAAGTATAATTTATTACAACTTAAGGACGATCTTAAAGCGAGAGGTTTGTAGGTCTTAATAATTTAATATTTACAGTAGGTACACAATAAATTTATGAAATTACAATATAAATACACAGACATAAACAAATTTAACCTTTTCAATAACTCCAAAATAACTTTGTGGTAACATTATTTATATTATGTAATGAAAAGAAAATACTTTTAAATTTGTTTTCATATTAGTTATTCAACTCTCTGATATGTATTTATTTTTTTCTATACTTTGAATTTTAAATTTAGTATACATTGTATCCTGATGAAGGAACGTTAGCCCCGAAACATGTTGATTCATTCAATAAATAGTGGTTTATACAAAGTGTTTTCTTTTTATTGATATTTGTAAATTTATATTTACTATACATACATAATACATTTGAGTATGCTGACCACCAATTATGGTGGCCTCTGTCATGCCACAAATTTAGATACACTGAGGATCTTTCCCGTTCCCCGTGATTTTTAATAAGAGTCTGAGAAAAACATCTATGTTGTTGCTGCTGTTGTTGAAAATTGTGTTTGTGGATATATGTGTGGACCTACAGATTAAAAGTTGTTTTACCAGTAGCTTTCTCTGTAATCCACTGGTGGCGGTGTCATTTTTATTGTACATATGCGATTTAAACAGCAACCGAATGCGACATAAAGCTTCTCATTCACCGCACTTTACTTAGGTTTCCCACTGATTTTTTCAAAAATACTGTCATGGGACATGGCTTTGGAAGACAAATGAAAACACCAGAAATTTATTTACCTTAATTTATTACCAAAGAAAGTCCTGGACACGAGTTAATTTTTATTACTGTTCTTAATTTTGTAGTCGCCAAATGTCTTCCACATATTTCACGCACTTATTATTAAACTGTTCCTTAATTCGCACTATGTAACGATATTTCTAGTTCTTTTATCATTTCTGATAAATGTTCGTTAGATATTCGGCGTAGTAACAATTCGTTGTGGTTTCCCCTTTAATTCACTTTTTACTTGTGCCAGTTTCACTTATTAATATCTCGTGTTGTAGTATCAATGATCACTGGTTCACTGTTTGCTCAGAGATGTCATCTTCTTAATTTCACAAACTGAATTCTCAAGCCTGTGTCACGTGGCTCCTTATATACCGAAATTCCTCCGAACAATTAATTCTAGAGGTTACAAGAAACGTTTAGTATGTTCCAGATCATTCTTCGTATGGATTTATTCAGCGATCGAATGTTATCAAATGCTTCAGAGAGATAACGCGGTTATGGTTGAGTGACCCCGGATTGCGTGCGTAATCAGTCCGCCATCACAATTGACTGATCGCGTGTTGCCGCGGTCTATTTTTAGCACTTAGCAGGTACTCAGTACCTCGTAACAATATTATATAAGTTTATATGCTGAGTATTGTAATTAGAAATATTTTTATACTGCCAGAATAATTATAGTCATTATATATAGCATAGATGAATATAGTTTGTGTGTTAGGATGAAATTTTGATCAGTTGTCTCGCGAGATAAGGTTAACGCTAGGTAGGTATTTATTAGTTGGTCATTCTACTTTGTATATAAAAGACAATGGACAACGAGTTGTAGTTCTTTAGGCAACTTTCAAGAGGAGTCTCGAAATAAATCCCACCAATATACACACGCCATTACAACACGGGTTGGATTCCTATTTCACAAACCCACATTATAACCAGGGAGGAGTGTTAAAAGCCTCTATCCCTTCAAACAATTTACATATAATTTTGATTTTGTCTAAAATTAGACTGTTTGAATACATAATCATATAAATGCTAAAATATATTATAATCTTATAAGTTTGTGTTTTGATTTGATTTGTTGAAGGATCGCAAAGTGCTGAGAACCGCTTACAAGATTTTAAAAAAAGGCTCTCAAATGCAATTTGCAGGGAAAGTAAGTCCCCTTCAGGACCTAAGCCGCAATCTCCTAATTTACTAAATGCTGCAGCTGAAATGATAATAGATAGTGAGTACATAGACACAAATATACTATTTTGATTACAAAAATAAATGTCACTAGTAATCGTTAGTTACATTGCATATACATAATAATAATTTTATTTTTACATTAACATTTTATTTATCATACTGCCCTGGAACAGGTTTTTACCTAGCTAGACAAATGCAAGTTAAAGCGGCACATTCAATCCAAATGCATATTTTGACATTTTTTTTTCTTGAAAATGTGGGTTTTTATTATTAATTTATATCAGAATGTATATGCTAGACTACAATTTTTTTAGGATAATAATTTAGATAGAACCTTTGTTCTAATATAAAAGTAATATACTGAACATTATTTACAATAATTAAGAAAATATAAGCATGAACTGACAGGTCGCGGCTGTAAAATTAGTTTTCAGTATCCTAGAAATCCCTTATTTACCAAATATAATATCTAATCTAATATAAAAGTAATATACTGAACATTATTTACAATAATTAAGAAAATATAAGCATGAACTGACAGGTCGCGGCTGTAAAATTAGTTTTCAGTATCCTAGAAAACCCTTATTTACCAAATATATTATATGTATGCAGAATATGTTTTCTTACGAGTGTAAAGCCAATATTATGGAGATAAAACTGTACTGAAATAATTAACAAATGTTCAATATTAATAATGTTATAAAACATTGAATTTGCAACAGTTTGCTGTACGCTACAGCCAGGAGCGGTCGTCTCTTTACGGAAGTTTTATTATGTTAATGAAACATTAATATAAAACGTATTTCTGTGCCAAATTTGACTTTAATATGAAGTAATATTTTATTATGCTATTAAAAGTAATTGACTTACCCCATATAACGAGAATTGTAACTAGTTTAATATGAATTTATCGGTTATGTCTTTATTTGCATCCTTAAATGTGCGTCATTTTCTCATTATCGTCCGATTTGGTGACCTTGTGGACTACTAGTGTAGATATCGCATATAATTGTAAGTCAAATTAATCACCAAATGTGCAAGTGCAACATAATTTTTAAATAAAAAATAAAAAATGGTTGTTTAATAATTTTTTATTCACTCCCTCTGCACGTCATGTATTAGCCATAATGATGAAAAAGAAAAATGCAAATTGAATGTAGGATCTGAAGAATTACCAGAAGTAGAAATTGAAGAAATAGAAAATACCTTAAAGCAAATGAAAAATAATAAAGCTCCGGGTATAAATCAAATAACAGGCGATATACTAAAAATAGGAGGAAGAAAGTTAAAAGAAGCCATAAAAATACTACATATTAGACAAATCTTGGACAATTGCTAAAGAAATGATAAAGCCACTTCGAAGTATTTGAGAACATTTATGTTCTAACATTAATATCAATTTATTTAACAATAAAAAGTAGCTACAGAAGAATGCTTAAAATAAGCTGGATGTTATGATGCAGATGTATAAAAAAAGAATTTGTAACAAGAAAAATTAAAAATCTTTAATATTTCGGGCATAATTCGACATCCAGAGGAGTATCACAACTTATATCTCAGAATGTGGAAAAAGATTGTTGGAAAACGGGGCCTTGGAAAAAGAAGAGCATCATGATTAAAGAACCTAAGATAAAAGTTTGGCCAGTCTATGTAGAGCTTTTCCGGCCTGCAAAAAGTGATGATAGGCAACGTCTATTGAACGGATAAGGCTCAAGAATAAGAAAATGTATATGTATTAAATACAGTGGAGAAATATTGCAGGATTATGTAATTATTTTTTATATAGAAATTGCATTTTTTTCAGATCATGCTTATAAAAGAAAAAGTTACGAGAATGAATACAATTTAAGCAAGCGTACAAAGATTGAACCCTCAAAACAATTGTTAAATACAAACACTGAAAATATTCACCCAAATGGTCATATTGACAATATCAGTAACAACAATCTTGCAATATCAAATAATACAACAGAAAATTCTTCTATCCACTCATTCTCTGTGATCAGTCCAAGAAATAGCTCTTTCGATGAACAAATGGACTGGGAAACAGTTGTGGAACAGATAATACAGGTTAGATTTTAAAATCTATAAATTTATGCATGTACATTTATTTTATCAATTAAAACCTTTTGTGTAATTGTTACAAGCGCATTTAAAAGTTTAAAAAGCTATTTCAAGCCATAACATATCTGTTTGTTTTCAAAAATACATTATACATATATAATTAACATATTTCACAGAATATATGAAAATTGAGAATATTGCTTCAAGTTTCCCCACTAGAAACTCAGGGCAGACTTACTCACTGATTGGCAACTTTTCATTGGTGAAGGTTAAACATAGGAAACTAAGAAATAATGAATATTAGTATGTGAAATATAAAAAAAATCTTGTCATTTAGTAGTCTATTATGGAGTAATCAGTAATTCGCTCGACTCCTGACTATTTCAGCATTACTTAATTAAATTTTTTCCTCTTTGAATTTTTTTTAAAAATCTCATACAAAAGCCCGACTGCCTCGATTGGTTTGGGTAAAATAAGGGTTGATAACTTGTCAGTGTGTTTACGTATTGCAATGATGTCAACATTGAACCAATTCCATAAATAGTGATTTCTATGTTTCTTTATCATCAGACCTTATTGTTGTATCTATCTATATTATGATTGCGCTAAAAACTCATCAAGTAATGTGTTGTTTTTCCATAGCCAGTTTTTTTTAAAGAAAAGTGGTGTGCAGATCAATACATTTAGATATAGTTTAATGTGTAGAAATATTATTTTTGAGTACCTTGTTGGTGTAGTGATTATGATGCTCCCCCAGTAATCTGGTGAACAGTGGTTCGATCCCAATTCCAGGACATCAGCAATTTAATCCTATTTTCATAGCAGAAGCGTTTAGCTATTTTGAAATAGTAAGAATATTGATGTGATACACATTCCGTGTTCACATCGCTATTAAAAAAAATAAATTATAAAGAGTATTTAATATTCGAGTCACTTAAATGACATTTTATGAATGGACATTTATATTTTCTTAAATCAATTTTTCTCCTGGCAAGCGAATTTTTGACGTAGCACGAGCAACTGTTAATTTTAATTTAACTATTAATTTCTATCAATATAAATATATGTCTCACAGAGACGAAACTGTATTTTTATGGGAAAGTAGGTATAGAAGTCTTTTGGGTATGCATAGGGCTTACGACCTATCGTACGGCTGGCTAAAGTGATCACTTTACACAATGTAACGTTCGCCATTTCCACCCATGATAGAATAATACCGTGTCTACTAATTTTTGGAGGTTGTATATATTTAAATTATACGCCACATTTCACATATGAGTTACAACAATTCTCAGCGCGGCCGGCACTAAAGCTTTTTCATTCCCCTTAGATGACCACAAATGTCGCTATGAGACATCTATATTCAATTTTTGGGGTTTGTTGGCAATATCCTTTATCTGTGTAATGAAATTCTTCCGAATTACTAGCATTACACTAGGATAAACTAGAAATATCCTACTCCATTCACTACTCCAATATGGAATAATAGGGTGGGGTGGAACTTATAATAATGTAATAGATCGAATTAAAGTAATTCAGAGAACAATTATTAAAGTCATACTTAAAAAAAATTAACATTCCCCACACAAACACTGAACTGACCTGAACTAGACACCATTACCTTCAAAGTCAAAGACGTTTCACTCGACTACTTCATCCTAGATATATAATATAATGTAAATAATTATATACAGAAATTCAAATTACCTCGTCCGAGCACAACAGCAATGCTCTTAAATGCAGAGGTACTATAAATAACACAATTGTGTAATAAATATTATTGTATATTTTTTCTGCAAATAAATTGAAAAAAATAACTTTCAGAATTGTATAGTTTGATTTTGTTGTATTTTAGGTCCGGGAAGATTTGAAACATTTATGTTCTAACATTAATATCAATTTATTTAACAATAAAAACATTGCAGAGCAAGCGAGCAGTACTTCTGGAATAGTTTTTATTGTTGTTGATACAAATGTTTTTATCTCACATCTCAGCACAGTGGAGAAGTTAACAAATAAATCAAAACAAGGTTGGCATTACAGTCTTGACATTACACTTATTAACAAAAGGTTTTGAATTTTTAAAATAATTTTGTATTGTATGTATTTCAGTTGGCAGTCGCGAATATCGCATCATGGTACCCTGGATAGTTCTATGTGAGCTGGATAAACTGAAATCATACTCAAACGACAGCTTTTCCAATGCCCATACAATGGCTCGAAGAGCTATGAGATTTCTACATGAAAATTTATCATCTAATCCGAAAATTTGTGGTATATATACATATACAAAAAATTATATTTTATTTCTATTTTCAAAATTTTTCTCACCTTATATTATTAAGTGTTGTATCTTAAAACTGTCATTTTATTTTTATTCTGTAACAGGCCACAAGCTGGTTTAGTATTAAATTAAATTGCGAAACATAGATTTAGTATGTCAGAGAATCACATAGATGTATGTATTATGTCCTCACCAGGAATCGAATCTGGAACACTCGGTTTGAGAAGCCAATGCCTTCGATTGTCACCGAAGGTCACCGTATAATATTTTAAATTCCTACACTAAATTGAAAAAAAACTTAAATTACACAAAATTTATATCCTTCAAAAAATTATTTTCTCTCATATATACTTATATACTATGAGCAAATAAAAAATAATTTCACATGCACTTTGCAGCACAAGCTAATATGAAATTTTTTTTTTCATCAAGTTTATTTAACATGGTCCACACTTACTTGATTTTTTTGCACATAAATGCATATAGTGATACTTGAAATAAACAAACATCACTTGGTAATGTTTTGTTAATGTGTAATATAAATTTGATTAATAAAAATAAGTTTTATTCTTATTATTCTTTATTAAGTGGGGGTAAGTATAATTTGGTGAAAAAAATGCATGTTTTCAAGATTATTTTTTGGCGATATAGGTAGTACTAATTTGTTAACATAATTTGTATATAATAATACATTATTTATACATTATTTAAAAAAAATTTCATTGCAAAATATTTATATTTAAGCTAGTGGCAGAGGCACCTCGAAAAAAGTTGTTTTGCGGTGTACATCACAACTTGAAACAAAATCATCTGATACAAAAAATCAAAATGCACTTGTTAAAGGAGATATTTCTCGAGGTAACGCCGTGAAGATATATTTTTTTCGATTTTTCAATTTTTGGTAGCACTTGGAAGCCAAAACACCGATTTTCGCTAAAAAAAATCGTCCAATTTGTTACTGTAAGTAAAAATAATAATTATTAAAAAAAAAAAGCTCACGGCGCTACCTAGCGAATTACGTGAAGAAGTACTGTGCAAAATTTCAAAACGATCGGTCCAGTAGATTTTGAGTTATGGCGTACACGGAATTCAAAAATGTCAAGTTTCAGAAAAACGCTTTAAAGTTTTGCACAATTTAAAATTCAAAATAAAACTCGATAATTATTTTATACTTACATATAGTCGTCGATGCCATTTCCATACAGCAAAGAGCTTTTATCAAGAATATCTAGAGCATCTTTTTGTCTCAAAATTCTTCCAATACAATAGCGCATCCGGTAATCATCAGGTAAGAGCATCCATCAAATGCCCGAGCAGGTATAGAAAATCAGTCTGAGCATCATTCAAATGTTCATAACTTCGTCGATTTTGCTTCGATTGACTTGAAATTTTGACGCAATATTCTTACAATGTTATAGGTACATTAATTTAAAAAATTAAAAATGAAGTGCAAAAAATAATTAAATACCTTAACCCCCCCCCCTTAAGCCAAAGCACTTGTGCTCTGAAAGTAGAATTAATTTGAATGATAATATGTATAACTTAATTAATTGAACTAAATTCAAGATAATATATTTTTATTAATGATTTTTTATTTTATTTATTTTTTTGTTAATGATTTATTATTTATTTGTGTTAATGATTTATTAATAATTTTTTTATTAATGAATATTTTTAGGTCAGTCGGTAAAAGTTGCTAATGACCATATAATTCCTTGCCCTTTACCTGATGATCAAATATTAAATTGCTGTTTACAACTTTCTGGCTCCGGAGACACCGTGGTAAGCCAAAATTCCTAGATTTTATGGATTTTCTTTATTTATGTGCTGTATTAGATAGATCCAATTGAGTCTCAAGGCTCCAACGTGAGCAGGTGGAGGCCAAGATTCTCTGCAATCCCATCTACAGTTTTTTATCAACTCCAATTTGGGCTACAATTTGGTTACAGGCACAGCGATCAACCTTTACTTTTCTTTGCAGATCTTGTTGACAAATGATATAAATTTGTGTAATAAAGCTGCTGTCAGTGGTGTAAAAGCGTTTACACATGAGAAATTCATCGCAGATCATTTTGACTTGCTCTGTGACCGACTGAGTATGAGTACAAACCTTACTAAGAGCAAATCAACTCCAAAAATTGATGAATATTATAAAGCAAAAGCTGATAATACAAAAGATATTCTTTTACAAATACCCGAAATGATGTATCCGAGTGTAGACAAGTTGAAATCCTTGGAAGTGCTGTTACATAAATTTTTATCTTTTGTATTGGAGGTATGAACACTATAATAACATGTTTAAAGTTTAAAGAATGATATAAATATTCAATTATTTAATTGTGTAAAAAATAATGTGTTTTTTTTGTAGAATGAAATGAAAGAGAGATTCAATGAATTGTGGACAGAAGCGATTTTTGTAAAACCGCCTTGGTCATTGTCTGATATTCTTAAGTGTTTGGTAAAACATTGGATTATAGTATTTAAAGAAATTCTACCTAATGAAGCTCAAACTGTAGCTGTGGACTTACAAGACTTTTTTTCACCCAGAAAAAAGGGTAAGATAATTATAAATACATTTAATGTACATTTCTGTAAAATATCACTAGTAGTTTACAGAAAAAAACTGAAAATTTACAGTTATTAGAAAATTTTGATATATTTTTGATGTACATAATTGAATTTGCATTTGCAATACACAGTAATGTTCTTCTAATAAACACTACACACAGTTGCCTTTACATAAGTATATAAATACTTGTTGGTCCAAGTAAATAAGTAATCTGTAGCCTTTAAAATAATATGCAATCACATTAATGTTATTGCATGTACTTTTTGACCTTGCAGAGAAAAGATTAAATTAGTTTTCAATGTCATATTTGAAGTCATTATCTTATTTGTGGATGTTTTCAGCTTCCAATATATTTTATATAAGTCAACATATTCACAAGTGCCCCTCATGCTGAATATGGTTGACAACAGGTAATCATTATGTAGATTATAATTTAAAACAGATTAATTTGTTTTTAGCGACATTTAACACTATTTCGGAATCTAATATCAAAGTGATATCTTCACTGGGCATAAAGTTATTGAAATGTTTTCAAATTAATTCCAAATACTCAAAATCAGCCAATCAATGCCTTGAAGAGGTCTTAAACGTTTTCAATGATTCCAATAAACAAAAACCGAGTAATACTGAAAAAGAAAATATTTCTTTTACACATGGTGCTGAAGTAAATCCATCTTCCGACTCCGAAAACCCAAAAAAAACTGAAAATAATTATCTCAAAGATAATTATTCCCTTCAAAAAATAATTCAAGAAACCGAATCTAAAGAAAGATTTCAACCCAATGTGCCAAATAATCAAATCAGTACATCATCACAACATATTATTGGAATATTGAATATAATTTGGGAAGGATTATGTAAATTTTGGTGAGTACTAAAAATACACAGCCTTTAGATTTTCTAAATAAATTTATATTTCCACTTGAATTTATTAATTGGAATAATAAATAAGAGGCCAAAAAAAAAAACATTTTAAATTATGTGGAACCCCGCTAATTCTAAATTAAAGGGAACAAAAAAAAAACACAAAGCGATTGGGAAATTTGCCAAAAATAATAAAACTCATGAAAAACTTTGTTATTTGTATTTTGCCTAAGTATTTTTGCATATTTGAAAATGCAATATTTATTATGCTAATGCAAAGACCACAATTTCTATTACTAAAGTACCAGACATATTCACTTGTGAAAAAATCTAATTATTTTTTCCATTTCTTTACGTCTGGGTGACTATGATTGAAGATGTTTACAATTATTACGTTCAAATTTATAGAAGGCTTCTTCAATCTACTCGATTTTAATGATCAGTTCCACCTTTTTTCCAACTCAGACCAGCACACACCACAATTATTAGACATACAATCGTCCATAAATATTTGAAATAATAAGATAAGTCAGTAATCAATTTTTCCAAAGAAAACTAAACATTTCAACAACACAAACACAGTTATTAGAAAATAGAATCAAACTAAAGAGGAATTTAAAAAAGTGAAAAACAATTTTAATTGTTCAAGTATGAGGAATGCAAACTAAAACTATTGTATGGATAAAGTGGGTTCTACAAGGTACCCTGAAATACATAAAGGACACTGGAAAAAGCCATGTACATTATTAGCCTTCTTATAAGTTTTAAAAAAAAATTTAATTATGTGACTTAAAATGTATTGATTTATGATGCAAGGATCTAAAAATGGTTTCAAATTACAAATTATTGAGGATTTCGAATTATCAGGTTTAATCAATGAAATTAATATTTTGGGATGTGAGGGTTTTAAAAATTTCGAATTTTACTTTTATTATTTAATATACACGGCTAAATAGTCTTTTACCTACAATGTATTTTATGGATAATATTAATACAACAACGAATATGTGTAAATTATAGAAACAGAATTATACATCAGTGTTGAAATAGGCAAAAAATAAAGTATAAAAGAGTAGAGATTAATACAATAAAACACATTGTGATGAATTATCAGGGTTCACATTAATGGGATATTACTTTAATTGTAATATGGAAACACGACCAGCTTTTCAGTGACACAATCACACTCGACTACTTAACTTAGCAGCGAAAGGAAAACCAGGAATTGAAAACTCAAAAAGTCAAAAACTTTTTCTTTTAAACAACATTTTATGACTCGAGGCTTGAGAAAATCATTAAGATGTATTCTGACCTCACCAGAAATCGAACTTGGAAACTCCGGCATAAAAAGCCAGCGTCATGCCGATTGGACTATGGGGGCCTCCATTTCTTAGAGTGTACTATAATTTATTTCTACAATTTTCAGCACTGATTTGGCAAATACTTTGGAAGTTTCCCACAACTTAAGTAACAGTAACGATAAAGTAGCTCCACTTGAAGATTTGGTTTCCCAAGCAAGTAGTGTTGGAAACCAATTACAGTTGATTGTCGGCTGTACTTCGAGGTATAATTAGCCAAATGCTCAATAGTCATTTCTAATCACATAATATTCTTAAATGTTAATTTTGTGTAAAATCAAAAAATAAATAATATTCTCTTTCAGAATGATAGCAAGTTTTTTGGAACATTTGCCTCTTGAGCAAAGACAAAAAGAGACCAGTTTGGCATCTGAGGCTTTTACAAATATTTTGTATGATACCATCTGTGGAATGGGCCACAAATCTACAATATTGGATTCCAAAGATGTATTGACATTTTGCACATTGCACAGGTAAAGCTGGTCTTGGTTAATTCAATTTATATATAGATTACCTTTGTATTGAGCATAATAGTTCCCAAATACTTTATGTACTTTAAATTAAATTTATACACACCAGGCGCATGCAGTGGGAACATTGAAACATGACTTTTTTGTAAATATATACATGTATTGAAAAAAAAATAGAAATCAAATATTTTTGCTACAGATTTTTATGATTTATCAAAATATGAATGCTATGATAACAATTGTGATAGAAATATTATGAAATATATGTTGTATTCTGATTTTTTTTCCAAATAATTGTTACGTAAAAGTCATGCTGCGATGTTCCCACTGCACACCCCTGATACATACAACCTATCATGTTTGAGGGATATAAAATCAAAAATACCATTACTCTATCCACCAGGTGGGTACACTTCATACAATAAAGAGTCTGCATATTTTTTACAAAAATAACATGTTTCTTTACTCCGACTCTTTACTTTTCTATTAGAGCTCGCAGAATAATTTTTGTTCTTCCCCTCTGGTTGTAAATAAATAAAGGGAGGGATTCTATAGAGATGTTGTTCCATATCTGCAGGTTTGCGATATGCGATTGCGACTATAGCAGATACTTGAGTGTCTTTGTGCCATTCTAGAATGTTTTTAGATTGGGTTTAAAAAACTTTAGTAAAAAATATTCTCCTATTTTAAAATTGTTTGCGTAGTTTTAATAAAAAAATTATATTTTAAAACTGTATTACACAATGTCGAGTGTTGCCTGACGTTGGAGTTGGTGGAACAAAATCAATGTTGAGTGACACTCGACATTGGAGTGGAAAGGGTTAAGGAGGCAGAGAACATACGTACTACAAAACAAACTATTTTAAATACTGACATGCTATAATTTCTGCAAAATAAATCAAAATCATATTTGTACTGTATATATTAATTATGTACACTTAATTAATGTTTTGTATGTTAACATATTAACTAGAACCTAGAAATAGTCTAGAAATATCAAACAATATTGTATGTATTTGGTTAGTTATAGAAATTATTTAAAAGAATCCCCGACTGTTTATATGTACATGGAAGTTTAGGATACTAACATTACATTCGTAATTTGAGATTTTTCAACAGTAACATTTTTGATTTTATGCTTCTTACTTAATCATCATATCATGTCTATAAATTGGATTTCGATTATCCTATTTAACTGTAATACTCGGCTGTATTCTGAAAATAACAAGACTGTTATTTGGTGATTATCACAATACTCAAAAATTGAGAAACATCAAGACATCTGCCAAATGCCAATATTTCTGTTATTGTGATGAAAATATTGGAGTTAATAATTTTATATTTGAACTCTCCGAATGAAGCGATTCATACATGTGTGTGAAACAAACTGAAGCGAAATCAACTTTAATAAAATAATATTAGTACTTATTTTATATAATATTCATTAAAAACTTATATTTTATTGGAAAGTGATACTGCACCATCATATGTATATGTAATGGATAGAGTGACAAATATTGAAGTCCTCCGGCGTATGGAAAAAAAAAAACGAAAAGTGCTGCGGACCATTAAGAGAAGAAAGTTTGAGTATCTTGGACATATTATGAGAGGACCGAAATACTAAACTAACTCGTCATCCAGGGGAAAAAAAGTGATGAAAGAAGCATAGGAAGACGCCGCATGCATAACTGAGGGACTGGTGTAAGTGTAACTCGACTAAGTTGTTTCGTGCGGCGGTAAATAAAGTTGTCTTCACCAGAATGATCGCCAATCTTCGATAAAAGATTGCAATTTCTGCTTCCTGTATTTCTGTCTGTCTTATTTCCTTTCTCTCTAAGATCTCATCTAAAATTGCAAAAGTCGTAAATGTAAATAAATTAACTAATTACACGGTAAGGTAAATTAATGTCCCCTCTATTTTTGAGTGTTGGAGTAGTAATCACCAAATAAGGCGGACAGTTGTAAATCTGTCTTATCTATTTTAGAGTATTGGAGTAACAATCACCCACACAACAATCTTGTTGTCTTTAGAATACGACCGTAAGTCTGATAAATATTTTTATTCATGTATAATTTTTATATTTCAGAAATCTTCTAGAAGAAGCACATAATAAATTTATTGTATTGCATAATCTTATAATGGAATGCAGTGAGAAGTATGCAGCCTTACAAAGAAAAGAAATAATGCAGATGTGAAGAAAACTAATGTTATCTACGTTTTTACGTTTTGTTATTACACATTGATTTTAAGGTACCATCAGTTTCATTGGGGCAGAGTAAATCTAAATCTTGCTATTTTGCTAAGCTTCTGGAGATTCACAGTTATTGAATATATGTAATATATATATAAGTATTCTCGTCATCTAACTCGCATCATATACTTATTATATATTGATTACAGTGAAACTCTCTTAATACGGTTTTCAAGGGACCAGCAAATAAAAACTTATTAGGCATGAAAACATAACAGTGATTTCTATATTTTCATATATTATTTGCGCTTCCTAATTTTGTATTTTAATTTAATTTTCGTTTATATAATACGATAATTTAAGGACATTATATTTAAAAAAATTAAGCAGGTATATATATACATTTGTAAAATATTACCTATGTGAATGGTACCCGAGGGTCAGAAAACAATAAAAACCACAAAAAAAATAAATTTTAGCACTGTCAAAAAATATTTTACTAAAAGGAAACCATAAAATAACTTATGTAGATATGTCACTACCTATGTGTAAACCTTAATTTTAAAAGAAATTGTGTAAGTTATCTAAATTATTATTGCAAAAAAAAATACCTATCTTAAACTAATAATAATATTATTACAGGAAAATCAATCAGAATTGAAATATATATACGAAACAAGAACCTTCTTTTGTGATTAATTACGATTTTCTTTATTTTAATTATGTTTGATTTCAGACTAACTTAATATTTTCCCAGGCGCAAAGAATATTCGTGGTATTTTTTATTGCTAAATTAAATTTGATGCATTTTTTGTAACTCATTAAGGCCGGTGCCACTCTACGCATTTCTTCCGTCGCGTCAAATCCGCAACCGAATTTAGCAGTCACATCAATGATATAATACGTCAATGAGTCACATACTATAATCCGCGAGGGACTGCGCGGAGAACAAGCACACGTGCGGACTACCTGTCAAATGTAGCGCGTTACAATCAAAAACACGAGATGGCGACGTCACCGATTTTACGTTGACCTAAGTTCCGCGGGTGGGGAACCGAACAGAGGCCGAAGTGAGCGTTCCGCCGGCGAAACGACCGATGATCCGCGTAGTGTGTTCGATAATCGCATATTCATCCGTATTCTGAACTAAGCAATATTGCTATTTCCTGTATCTTGACAGTTATTGTATAACATTGTGACGACATTTTTTTGACGTTTTATGTTTGAAATTAATGAATTCAATCAATTAGAAAGCTCATTATTCGTAATTGTGAATAACTTAAGGCTTGTTTACGCGTTAGAGCTTTCCGATTGATTGAATTTATTAATTTCAAACATTTCAAACATAAAACATCGAAATTAGCGGCAATACAATGTTATACATATCTGTCAAGATTTGGATAAAGATCTGACATCTCAATAAATAAAGAAAGATAAAGATCTGAAATGTAGCGGCGTTCCGCAGCATCAAAGAAGCGACGGAAGATATACCTAGTGTGACACCGGCCTTAGAAAACAATAGAAGATATTATGTAATTAATATTGCCGACTGTTTCCTCGAAGAAATACAACCAGACAACAGTATCGTTTAGGCGAATTTATTTTGCGCCGACATTGATTGGTTTTGCGATTGCGACTATATAAAAAATAATCGTAAATAATCGCCGGATAAATTAATTTATTAAATATTATTTTATTGGCCTATTCAAATACTACAGTGTTTTTCAGCGGCTAGAACTTTTGTGACGCCGCCGAAACTACTTTATTTTTATTGCGCCCATTTTTCATTTTAAGGAATGTTGAACAAAATTTTGTCTTCCAAAAAATGTATTATGAAGATTTATTTGTATGAATAAATTGAGTTCGACTATAAATATTTTCACTACTTAGGCGAGAAACGAAAATAAGCGGGAAACGTATTAAGCCTAAAAAAAATATTGGATTTGTATGGGATTTTTTCGGGACCGCAGAATTTAAACTAAATTAGCGGGAAAACTTATTAAAAGTGAATTTATTAAGCCAGTTTCACTGTATGTACGTATATGATGCGAGTTTGTTGGCACCAGAAATAAATAAGGTCTGCAAATGATTTGACATGATCACATCAACCAGATTCTGGAAAATAGTTCCGTTAGAAGCCATAACAATAGTGAATAATAAAACCCAAAAAGTTATTGTTTCAAATGTTGAAAAAAATATTCAAAAGCTACAGGCACTTTTCTGGTAAACAACCTTGAGATCTGTAGGATGCCGAGAAACATGGATGAGAATATTGAAGAGGGCGGGAGGTCATGAAGGAGAGACCGACTTGGAAGATGAATATATATGTTCCGTTTGTTACCAGTTTTACAAATATATTTTATAGTTATTTGTTTTCCTCATTGGAGTCAAAAAAGTAACCGGCCGTATGCTGAAAATAGCAATCATTGCTATTTCGGTATCTTGACAGTTATAATATAACATTGTAATACTGTTAATTTTGATGTTATTGAGTTTGAAAGGTTTGAAATGAATGAATCTAACCACAAACAAACGTTTAGTTATTCACAAATTGTGAATAACTAAACGTTTGTTTGTGGTTAGATTCATTTTTAGAACTTTACATTTTAGAACTTTCTGATTGGTTGAATTCATTAATTCCAAGCCTGTCAAATTTAAAAACGTCAAAACTGAAGATAACTGTCAAAATACCGAAATAGAAATTGATTGCTATTTTTAGAATTTGGCCGATTGTCTCGTAATTTCATGTTAGCAAATTGGTAACCACTGCAAACAGGAGGCTACGTACAGGTGTAACATCTTAGTCCACAATATTTTAGGGTCTTAATTAATGTATTAAATATGTTAACATTTTTATACTTTTAATTATAACTATAAAGGGATATCTAAAACTTTTTTTTTTATAATTTGTAAAAAAATGTATTGTCATATATTAGGTCCATACATATGAAATTGGCGTTTAGTATGGGAGGAACATAAAGCCGATTTTTTTTTATTATAATATATTTATTTAATCAAAGTATGTACCATTGCTATCTATGCACTTATGCCATCTCATAGGTAGTTCATCGATCCCTTTACTAAAAAAACCATTCGGACGGGAATCAATAAAATCTTTGAAGGCGGAGCGGTTTGGACTGCCCCATCGGAGTTGAGTTTTTTCCTTTGCAAGAAGTTATCCAAATTTCGAAAAAAATGGTAATCTGTTGGGGCAAGGTCCGGAGAGTACGGTGGATGTCTTAGACATTCCAATTGAAGCTCCTCTAATTTGGTAGCCGTCTGTTGTGCAGTGTGTGGCATATCTAGCGTTGAGTATCATTATATATCATATCAAGTATCATATCATATCAGTTATCATGAAGCAGCAGTGGCCTAGAGCGATTAACCAGCCTCGGTTGTTTAGCAGCTAGCTTTTCCATCATGGTTTGCAGTTGCTGACAATAGACATCTGCCGTAATCGTCTGGCCAGATTTAAGAAAGCTGTAGTGAACGACACCAGCACTAGTCCACCAAACGCTCACAAGTAACTTTTTTGGAGTCAATTTTCGCTTGGGGCATGGTTTGGCTGGTTCGGCAGGGTTCAGCCATTGCGATGAGCGCTTCCGATTATCGTACAGGATCCACTTTTCATCACAGGTAATGATTCGATTTAAAATCCCTTCATTATTGTGCCGGTTGAGTAATGCAACGCAGCAGTCAACGCGCGTTTGTTGATTTGCTTCACTCAATTCGTGAGGTACCCAACCTTTCAAGCTTTTCCATACCAATTTGCTTCAAGTGGATTAAAACAGTTTTATCACTAACACCGCAGCCTGCAGCTAACTCGGATGTGGTTTGCGATGGATTCGCTTCCACAATAGCCTTCAATTCTTCATTATCAACTTTGGTCTCCGGCCGTCCACGGGGCTTGTTCTGCAGGTCGAAATTTCCAGAACGAAAACGTTGGAACCAAAAACGCACTGTGTTTTCTTTTGCGGCACCGTCGCCATACACATCATTAATCCTTCGAGCTGTTTCTGCAGCACTGGTGCCACGGTGGAACTCGTACTCGTAAATAATGCGATATTTCAAGTTTTTCATTTTGTAAACTGAGTGACGCAAAGAAAAAAACAATTGAGGAAGAAACAAATGAATTATAATTTTCAAAACACAAATACATGAGTAAATAGCTGTATAAATTTGGATTTGGAATTCTTAACCAAAGAGAAGATATTTGAGATCAAATTTGCCAGTACGGCAAAACGCCAATTTCATATGTAAGGACCTAATAAATATTGATTTAGCAAAATTCTTACATTTTCAGTTTAATGAATAAAAATAATTCAATGAACACCTAACTATTTTTGTTTAAAAACATGCATTATACATATTAGATACATAGTTTAATGTGATATTATTTTTTGTTGATGAATACAAATTAATATTTGATGATATAATATAACATTGAAAATTTTGATTTTCATTTAAATAAATTTTAAATTCAATATGGATTGTTGAATTTAAAATTTTTCTCAATTTGCAAATACATATTTATTTCTATAGATCTTATATGTGTTTTTATTTATTTAGACTACATATTAGAAAGTTTGATAAGGCATGAAGATTTTGTAGAAGCGTGGAAACGATTGAAGTTGGAATATGCAACGGTGAAAACGGAGAGTGCATTCATGTGCATGAATATGAAATACTCACTTTTTATCATGTGTTTTAAAGGTAAAATCCTTGTCACATGTGGTGAGGCATTTTCATGATGTAATATTGCCATGTTTGTTAATTCCAATTCCAATTTCTTTATGAGATTGCTTGTAGTAAAATTTTTGTCTGTTCATAATAAGCATTCGGCCGTATTCCAAAAATAGTAATGATATTAAGATTGTTATCCCAACACTTAATAGACAAAAATAAATGAGATGTAGATGTAGGTATACGTCGGTGTTCGGCGTTCGTCGTACTCGAATAAGGAGATTTGTATATTTTCACATATCTCTCGGAAATTAAATACCTTTATTTGCGGTGTCCCATGTCTGCAATCTCTGTAGAAAAGTGATTTCTCCAGTGCCTTCTTATCCAGGCAGACTGGTCTGAAAGCTTCAAACGGATTACCAAAGTATCTATCACAAACATAACCTCACAATTCTCATGTTTCGACTAAAATTACGTAAAATAAATTTATAGAAAAAATAATTTTTATATGCACTTATTAATTTTTTCTCCCACAGTCCTGATATAAAATTATGACAAAATTGTCATTTTGTTGGACCCCATATACATATTTTGAGGTTTGACGGATAACCGCCATGTCTCACGTCGTATTGTCGCGTCTCCCTCTCTCTTAAGTAGAAACTGAAAGAAACAAAAACCGACATTTCGTTTATTTTTATTCTCGTCTATTAAGTGTTGGGATAACAATCTTTAGATCCCGATATTGGTATTTTCAAAATATGGCCGATTGTCAATAAAAGCTTCATGTTAGCATTAAAGACCCACTTTTTTAATCAATTCAATAAAGAAACATACACTCAATATACATTCTCAAAAGTTGCGCTCCAAGAATTGCTGGGGTGCTCATTATAGGTCGACCACAATCAAAAGACCATTCCCTAGCTTTGTCCAGTAAGAAGAAAGCAGGGGAAAGTTACCTGGAAAGCCTGTATTACAAACCTCAATAGGATATTCTAAATAAATATATATTTTTTAGTTTAAAAAAGGTTACTTACTTACAAGAAAAACTTCTTTAGTGTTCATTTTTTGCATCGTAATAACACACATTTTTTGCGCACATTCTTTTTAATGCGGTCTAGCTACAGCTGGTATAATTTACAGTTTCCATATTTTTAAAAGATTCAAACATTGTCGAAGGGGCTATATTTAATTCTTATGATATTCATCATCGACATATTAACCCTGGATTTTCTTCTATTGGCTGGCCAGAACTTCATCTTAATGGTTACATTTGTTACTATAAAATTTTGAGAACCGCTTTTGGCACTTTCTTGCAAACTTTCAGTGATGAAACGCTTCACAACTTGTTGATTTTCATTTCAATTATAAATTATAAAGTATGCTTCGGCTCTTCGCTTCAAATATGCTTTTTGCTTCTTTCATTTCTCCCCTTTAAAAGAATATTTAATAACAATACTTTAGTTCTTTTTTAATTAAAGAATTGCAAGGACACATGTGAACACTACAAGTAATGCATTGAAATCAGAACAATGAAAGAAGTATGAAAAGTAACTGAGATGTTTCATTTTATTACCTCTTATATAAAAGCGTCATGACTTATCAAACTGTCTAATAAATATATTTTTAAAATTTTTCTTTGTATAACTATAGATTCACAAGTCCAGCAAATTTTTTCAAGAATTTCAAATTTGTTAAATGCAAAGTGTAATGTAATAATGGTTGTTAGTAACTATTGTTATTTATTTCTGATTATATATTAAAAAGGATACGATTAAAATAATATATTTCCAAGTTATTTGCTAATTTGTCAAAATTTAGATATTTGATAGCCAGAATACTCTCTTTTATGGTCAAATAGGTTCAATCCCGCAGTGATAATCAAGATATGTAGTAGGATTTTTATACCACAAACCTATCAGATTTTTTGTAAGAATAATAACGCTGGTATTTTTTTTTATATAAATTTAATGGCTTGTCACCCAAGGTGGTATGTTTATTACATTAAATTCTTTATTTAAAAATGTTGATCAAATCAAGTGAATGGTAAGTGCATGTTCAGACACGTGGGAATCGCGTGGGAACTGCGCGATTACGTCTGAACGATTGCATAAATACATACCTACATAAGTAAGACCCGAGGCGGATCCCACGCGATTCTGAAACCGCGCGGTTCCCGCTGTCTGAATGTGCACTAAATGTAGTAAATTTAATTTTTATTTTATTCATTTACATATTTTCAAATGGTTTTCTTCCGACACTGTATTTTGTATAGTTTCGTTAATTTACAACGTTCTTGTCTTTAATTGATTTTTTTCTATCAATTTTCAAAAGGAAATAACATAATGTGGTCTCTATTTGGTTTTTGACATAACCTCATTTACTTCATAAAGTTGACCGTATTACATAAATGTATTGAAATAAATGTTTAATTTCATTAACGCATAGGTGGTAAATATTGTATAACACATCTCATGTCTTTACAAGAGCTAATATTTTATATTGACGTTTTTAAAGTATTTCAGATTTTTTTCATTCCATGTCTATAAAACTCTTCTAAACGTAAACATAAAATATTGATATCTCAGTCTTGATAAGACCAATGCCATGTAATTTACATCTAACTCTCCATTGTATTATAAATAAATTATATATCAGAATATGGCTGTGAAGTTAGATAGTTACAAGTACAATAAGATTTCATTTAACTCCTATTAAAAATATGTGGGATATCTTCCATGTTCACATCTTTAATATTTTTTTTAACTATGTATTTTTTTTGTAGTTTTTACATCATTCTTCTGTGCACTATTATGACACCTTTCCTGCTACATATTCCAATCTGCCATAAGCGGTCTGGTCTTAAAATTCAAAATAGATATCTTAAGCATTCAACTAAATGTCCAATAATATTCTTTGGTGTTGACATTGATATGTACAGTGGAAATCATTACCAATTCTCAGAAATAATACAGGCGTGTACGAGCAGTCAAAACATTTCATTTTTATTTACAGTCTGTTCTTGAGCTCACTTATGTGTATGTCTAAAGTGAGCAGTGAGATTTATTCTGCACTTCCCGTTCCCACCACATCAAAAATGAAAAAGTGTATCAAAAGTATGCACAGTTATTTAGATGTAAATTCGAGGGGTGAAATGAACCAAATGAAGAACGACATTGAACAATATGTCGATAAATAAGATAGTGTAAAAAAATACATTAAAAAAAAAACAATTAAAATGCATGTTTTTTTGTAATCAATTTGATGTAATTTAATATGTACAGACTCATATCAAAAACATTGGCTAATTTTTTTGCATACACCTTTTAACATGAAAAAAAATGTCATGGTATTGGTTAAACGATTTCCACTGTTTGTTTTACATCCAACAAGTATCTTTTCCGCACAAAGCAACACAAAAATGGTGCGCTTTACTCTTACTGCCAAAGTCATGAATGAATGAAATGAAGGTTGCACTCCCAACAGTTGGTGCAGCATCTTTACATAACTCGCTTTTCATATTTTAAAAATACAATCACTTGTTCAACTGTGTAGGTATATTTAGATTTGTGTGATTTCATGTGTAGGTATGTGGAAATTTGAATTCAATTGCAAAACCATTCTTATTAATGTATGCTTCTTTGAACATCTTTTGTATCTGGATGATATATTTTTGATTATATCCTAGTGATACAGTATAGCAGAAAAAATGACACGGTATTTTGCAAAAATTTCCTGTATAATGTACAAATATTTTAATTCTTCCAATGATTTTTAATTGGTTATAAATGTACCAACATGCTCATTAAATGTATGACTTATCAAGAGACTGATGGAATTAAAATAGTACAAATTTAATTTCTAATAATGAGAATAAATCTTTTACTTATTACCATCATTGTACAAGGTACGGCAAAAAAGATTCCAGATTTTAAAAGTTAATAAAAAAGGCGTTACAAACCCTATTCAAAATTTATTTCATAATCTAAAGCTTGGTCCACATGGTGGTTTTCATTTGTGATGCACATTTGTGGTTAATTTCTAAGTTACAGTTATGTATTGCATTGCATTTCCACTGCTGCAATTTCTTGTGTTGCAGCTTTTGGTTCATTAATATTCTTGGTCGATATATGTAGACATCAGCTTGTAAATACCTACCTTCAGAATAAAGAAATGAAAGGGGCGAGATCAAGCGAACATGTAGTCCACCTAATGTTAATATGTAATGCGATGGAAGTGTCGTGGAAACAGTTGCTTCAAAACTTCCATTGATTATCTTGTTGTGTATGCGATGCCCCCATTTTTGAATTTCTAAGTTAGGGAATTTTGGTTCCAGAAAGTTCTGTTAGCGTTTCCACATCCTGATCGAAAGTGGCTGTAACCATCTGGCCTCTCTCCTTTTCTGATATATCCTCGCAACATGCCATGCGGTTTTCCTAGTCGTTCATCAACCCTGGATTGATCCCCCAATCATATTTTAAAGGTTTTTCCCCTCATACGAATGATTCAAAAATTTTATAAACTTTATTGCTCCCTGGGGTTATAGTATGTAAAATCCATCGAGACTGGTGTGTCAAAAAGTCACACTCGAGCTTGATTTATGAAAAACATGTCCACAACACCGTATGGAATATGGATATGAAATACGGAAAGCCATCTGCGGCATTTTGCGTCGCTTTTCGAATTCGAAACTCGTTCATTTCTCGATTTTGTCAATTTTTTGATTTTTGCGCCTCTTTTTTTATCCATAATATCTCTTTTCTATGGCTGTATAGATAGAGCTTGACCAACGTAAATTGGCGTGCGGCGACTTTGGAACTAAAACACGCCCCCCGCACCCGGCGGTAACCCCTCGCCCGCATCCGGCGGTAACCCCTCGCCCGCATCCGGCGGTAACCCCTCGCCCGCATCCGGCGGTAACCCCTCGCCCGCATCCGGAGGTAACCGTTCGCCCTGTCATTCAGTTCAATCTCGTATTTGCACGTGTGCTGTGACATCTTGATTTCCAATATACACTGAATTATTGTGTCCAAAACATCCAAAAGCCATGCCAATGAAGTATTAAAGTTTTGCGAAGCTGAAAAGGCAAATAGTGGACCAATATTACCGTTTGACAGGACTCTAGATAGAGCGGCCGCCATTACTGGTTTGTTTCTTTAGTGTTGCCCAACCAAATTTCTATTATAATATCATAAAATATATTTTTCAAAGTCACCGGACACTATAATATGTATTGTGTAATAAATTTAAACCCTGGCCACTGCTGTTTCGCAACAGGGACGCCGCACACACGCTGTTTGAAGCATATTATGGGGAAACAAATCTTTTTACTTTCTATTTTATTTATTTATTAATATTGACATATGAAAATAATTGAAATATATAATTTGAACATAAAAAATGGTAATTGAATATATTTTTACACTTTTCTCTTATAGAATGTATCAATATGGACTTTGACGAAAATTAGATTTTTTTTTATTTAATGCTGATATTTATTTTTAAAAACATGTACAATTCAAGCATATTTGCACAATTTTTTTATAGAATATTTACAAAAAAATTGTTTACACTTTAAATTCATATTCTGAATCAAATTCCTCGAAAATAGATAGGTATGTTATTAATTTGAGTAATACTCGTATTGTCTGGTAATTTTAATAAACTGAGTATGTCTTTTGAAAGTGGCCCACTTTTTTCCACTGACGTTTTTGCAAACTTGACGGGTTTATAGGGTCTGATGAAACTAGTAGCCTGTTTTAAGTCGGTATTGGTGTTAAATCGATAGGTTTTTCGAGTGTGAAATGTCTTTTTGTCGGGACTCCTGCACGTCTTCGATAATTGCCCAACAGGTAGTAACACTTTTTCTATTACCATAGCACCATAAACCAAAATTTTTTGCACTGATGCTGGCAACTAGTTGTATAGTTCCAGAAAACTTTTTGTTTTCTAATTCTAATTTTCGCTAATGAAACAAGTTTTTGAAAACTTGTTTCATTAGCGTATGTATCAAATTTTTCAGTGTTAATATGATACCCGCTTGAAAGTGCACTCAAAATAACTTCGAATCTTTTAATTTAATTAAAGTCTATTCCGGTAATATCAGCAGGTAGTTCTAGGTTTCATCGTTAGCAGTATTTTCATCGTTACTTTTTCCGCCACCTTATTTTGGAAAATCGATCACAAGACCCATTTCTGAATAAAATCGAGAAGTTATTCTCTGTTTTCTATTTGCCAGAATTTCTTTGACTTCTTTGCCTCGTACTTGCCATTTTTTAATATCTATGTGATATAAAATATGTAGGAGGCATTCGAAAAATTGTATGTGTGCGTGTAGAGTCGACAATCCAAAATTCAATGACTCAGGATGACGTGGTCTTTCACTAACCTTCTTCAACATATTCATTTCCTTGGGTGTTGCACCGCATATGTAGCAAGTTTATGCAGAGTTGTTCTCCATTAGGGAGTTGAAAACCTTACCATCTACCATTGTTTTAATTAAAATTATTTATTTATAAATTTTGAGTATTTATTATAAGTTTTGTAGGCTCCAACTCATTTATATGTCGTTCAATATAGTCGAACTCTTGACTTGTCACGTCGGATGTTTCTTTCGTAAACCGGAATCTTACAGGTCTACAAAATCCAGTCGATGAAGTTTGATTATTTTTCCACATATTTTTTTTGTTAGATCATATACATAGTAAAGTTCAAAAGGAACCACAGACATCATTAAAATGACGGAATCTCCAATACAGGTTTGTATATTTTAATCAGCTTCCATCTTGACAAAAGCTTTGTCACAAAAAAATTAATTAAAGGAGATATCATATCGTTTAATATTTTAGAACATTCAACATATCCTAACTTAGTTACAATATAGTTTAAAAAATGTTTATTGCATTCACGAGATGAAAGTTTGAACATATTTTTTCGTAATACAAAAAAATAGTTCGCGGCGAGTTACGATTACTCTCCCAGTAGAATGGCCCACTCTGCTACCTGGAAGTAATGAAGGAAATATTAGATTTCTCAACGTTTGGTACCTCTTGGTATTCAATTATTTATTTATTTAATTAAAAAATAATCAAAATATAATATAATAAAGATTTGTAATGGAACTATGTGGAACTTTTATCTAATCTCAAAATAAGTATGGTTTGGAAAGAAATAATAAATGTTTTTAAACTTTTTTAGATTGGTTATCAAATATTTAAAAATAGTTACAGAAATTAAAAATATGTATTAAAAAACACCATACCTTCCTCAACAATCTTCATTTTGAACAAATAAACATTTTTCGCTATAAATACCAATACACATCCGAACACCGCGAGCTTCCAAGCAACAATGCGTGGTCGTTTAACAGTAAATCGCATGTCGCTTCACTTTACAACGTCGCCAAACTTCACCGATATTATTTATACGAGTTTTATTAATTGTATTTTTTACTTCAATATGTTTATAAGTATTCTGATAATTATTTGGTATTATGAACGATCTTAAAAAAATACATTGTTTCTTCCTAAATAGCTTCAAACAATGTGTGTGCGCCGGGGACTTCCTCATTATATTATCTTATCTACGACATCCTCCCTCGCACGCCAATTAATACTGGTCGCACTCTGTAGTAAACAAAAATAAAAAAAAAACAAAAAAAGACACTGGTAGTGACCATCGATTAGTTAGAGCCAAATTCCAAATAAACACTAAAATGGAAAGAAGAAAAATGGTAATGATAAAAAAGTTGAATCACCTCAACATGGAAACACTATCGCAAAACAAGAACATTATACAGAACACATTACAGAATAAACTTGAAGACAAAAATGCCCTCAAACAAATGGATATAAACGAATTAAATAACAAAATAGTAGCAGACATACACACCACCCTGAAAAAAGTCTCCTTCAGACACGATAGAACACAAAAGATATCCGAAGAAACAACCAAATTGATCGAAGAAAGGAAAACTTTAGATAGAAACACAGACAGATATAAAATGATGAATAAAACAATAAAAAGAAATATAAGAAGAGACATAAGAAAATTTAATACCAATTTGATAATACAGACCATAGAAACAAATAAAAATATGAAAATTCTTAAACGAATAAACTCAAAGGGGAATTCTGCTATAACAAAAATTAAAAACCAAAACAATGAAATTGTAAGAGATAAACTAGAGATCACTAATACAGTTAAAACATTCTACGAGGATCTCTACACATCAAACATCAACGAGGGACAGCACAGTGAAATTCGAGTGTTAAATGTAGGATCAGAAGAACTCGCCGAAATAGATAAAGCATTAAAACAAATGAAAAATAACAAAGCTCCGGGAGAAGACAACATAACATCTGATATTCTGAGGTTAGGTGGAGAAAACCTTAAAGAAGCCTTAATACTATTGTACAATAAATGTATAGAAAATGGAAAAATTCCCGACGCTTGGTACAACGCGGAACTTAAACTGTTATTTAAAAAAGAAGATGGTGACAATTTAGAAAACTACCGCCCAATTAGTCTACTTTCACACCTATACAAACTATTCACAAAAATTATAACAAATAGGTTAATCAATAAATTTGACCAGTACCAACCAATAGAACAAGCTGGGTTTCGAAGAGGCTTTGGGACAAGGGACCACATACAAACAATTTGGTTACTTATTGAAAAGGCAACAGAATATAATATCACTCTCCATATGGCCTTTATTGATTATAAGAAGGCATTCGATTCAATTGAGACGTGGGCGATCATAAAAGCGCTCGAAAATGCACGAATCGACTCAAGATATACGAGACTGATAAAATACATATATGAAAATGCAACCATGAGCGTGACAATAGATGAAGACACGAAGACAGAAAGCTTCAAAATCGTAAAAGGTGTGCGACAAGGTGAAACAATCTCACCAAAACTCTTTACACTTGCCTTGGAAAACAGTTTCAAAAACATAAATTGGGAAAATAAAGGAGTAAAGATAAACGGCACCTATCTGAGTCACCTCAGGTTTGCAGACGATATAGTGATTGTTAGCAATAATGTAAGAGAATTGGAATCTATGACCAGAGAATTGCAAGAAGCATCGAAAGAAACAGGTTTGGAAATGAACACACAAAAAACAAAAATTTTAACCACATCCAAACACAAATTCAAAATAAACAATTGGGAAATAGAAACAGTTGACGAATATGTGTACCTTGGTCATAAGATAAAGCTGGGAAAAGAAAACCAAACAGCAGAACTACCAAGAAGAATAGGTCTGGGCTGGGCAGCATTTGGTCAATTGAAACACTTGTTTGAAAATAAAGAAATCCTGATTTGCCTGAAAAGAAAAATGTTCGATACATGTATCCTACCGATGTTTACATATGGACTAGAAACAGCAACACTGACAGAAAAAAGCATACAAAAATTAAAATGTACACAGCGGGCCATGGAAAGGCAGATGCTTTTTTATTTTTTTATTATTTTTTTTAAATTTATTTATTAATTTTTTTTTTTTTACATCTCAGACCCACAAAACATCACATTGATATTTGTCTGTAGGTGCATCAATACATATATATAAATAATTATATATTAATTATTCATATTAATTAATTACAATAGGTCTTATAAACTCAAATACAAATCAACAATACTATACAACAATACAAGAAAAAATACAAATAATTGGCGTAAGTCTTCGAGATAAAATCAGAAATGAAGAAATAAGACGCCGAAGAAAAGTTGCTGATATTATGGACCGTATTGCAAAACTAAAATGGCAGTGGGCTGGACATATGGCTCGACAGGAGGATACTAGATGGGCACCCAGAATCCTACAGTGGAGGCCCTGGACAAAAAATAGAAGCGTCGGAAGACCTCCCAAAAGGTGGTCCGATGACATAGTCTAGCAAGCAGGAAGAACCTGAATGCGAAAGGGAAGAAACAGAGACGAGAGGAAGAAAATGGAAGAGGCCTACATCCAGCAGTGGAGGGAAAAAGGCTGAGGAAGAAGAAGAAGAAGAAGCACTCTATAGTAATATTTTTCATAAAGTCCGTCTAACTTATCTGGAGAATGGCCAAATTTGGAACTAACGACGCCATATTGGATTATCTACAGCTGACAGACCTTTGACAGACTTTGTTTACACAGGGGTTCACGACTGTTTCGATAGTTTTCTAAGAAAATTTTAGATTGTCACCATGCCAAAAACCATAAAAAGCGGTGTTCGGGAAATAATCTTGAAAATGCACACGTTTTTTGAAGAGGAACAACGTCTAAAAGCCCCAATTATACCGTTTGATTTTGTTCACAGACTTATTGCCGCCACTTCAGGTTAGTGCTGCCATGCAGTTATAATGATTTTCCCATACTTAGTTTTTTATTTTACTATTATACAATTTCTTCAGGTATTTCTGAATCGGCAATTTACAAAATAGTTAAAGAAGGTAAAGCGGCCGTGGAAATGGGCATTAAAGTATCTACACCCGGAAAAAAAGAACAAGGATAAGTGGAAAAATTGATATTGATAACTTTGATTTGGGAGTCATCAGGTGAAAGGGACACGATTTTTATAATTTTAAGAAAGAAGACATAAATTTTCAAGGATGTCGTGAGACATTGCGTAAATTACCTACTGCATAAGCTAGGTTTTCGTTTTCGGAAGACTAAAAGTAACCGTAAGGTGCTTATAGAACGCAATGATATATGTGCCATGAGAGCAAAATTCTTGTACGAATAGGCCTGTCATATATCTAGATGAAACGAGAGCGAGTTGTTTGATCGGTGGAAAACGCAAAATATCTGTGCTTTGAACGAAAGATTACTATAAACCAAGTTGATATAACGGGCCTAAACCGATTGATATCCTTAGGTGTTACTTAGTTAAACATGGAGGTCATGATCATTAGGTATGAAACACCGAATAAAACCGGCGCCACACTGCGCGGATCCTCCGCCGCGTCTTTTTTATCGCGGAACATCGCTACATTTCTTTCCATACAATATGCGCTTATTAAACACACTGCGCGGATGATCGGACGATCTATTTGCTTTGCCGATTGGCGCAACGGAAAATACGCGGCGGAAGATCTGCGTAATGTAGCGCCGGCCTAAAAGAATTATTATTGTTTGTTTTTTTTTCTGAAAATTGTATTTATCTTTGATTTTGAATAAACGCCATTTTGTGACGATGTGTATTTTGCGAATGTATATTTTGATAAATTTATTTGTACGTTAGTTTACATTTTTTGTTTTTTATTGTCGTATACTGCTTAGTACAGTAGCCGGCAAACATCTTGAAATTTTACGGCGTAGTGGGGGGAAGTTTGCGCATGTACCATTCCACCAACGAGACCCAAATTTTGTCTTCTGCGCAGTCCCCCACTACGCCAAAGAATTTCAAGAAGTTTGCCGGCAACTGTAACTTGTTTAAGAAAAAACGAATTTACAAAAAAATCCCTAAAAATAAGATAATTTTTAGACTATGGGCAGCACCACAACGATTGGGACGCCCTCCTTTATTCTCCAGATAAGTTGGACGGGCTATACCATAGAGAAAAACCCATGGATTTATCCCTGTTACATACTAGGGATGGGTAAATGAAAAAAAATATCGATTTATATCGAATCGATATTTTTAAAAAGTATCAAAAATAATCGATATACATTGCGAAAAATATATCGATATATCGATGTTTATTGATATTATTTTTTCAGAAATGTAAGGGGAATAAGCTTTTGGCGACCAAAAAAAAAGGTCACCGGAAAAAATATATCGATTATCCGAGAAAAAATAGCGATGACCGAAAAAAGGTCGCCAGAAAAAAAATATAGATGACCAAAAAAAAGAAGGTCGCCAAAAAAAAAAGGTTACCGGAAAAAAAGGGAAAAAAGATACCTAAAAAATGGTCGCCGGAAAAAAAGTGAAAAAAGATACCCAAAAAAAAGGTCACCAGAAAAAAAGTGAAAAAGATACCCAACAAAAGGTCGCCAAAAAAATGACCAAAAATGAAAAAGTCGCCCAAGAAAAAAATATTGATATTCGATATATCGACGATAAATATAGATATTTTTCAAAAAATATATCGATATATTGATATATCGATATTTTTTACCCATCCCTATTACATACTTTCATTGTCTATTGCTGTCAACTGTCAAACTCAAATATCTCTACTCTATTCTGCTCTATTCTCAAAACAATCGGGCTGTTGAAGTGTGTGGTAGATTTTTAAGGTTATGTTAAATTAATCGTGTAACAAATGTTTTAAATATACATAAAATTTGCATCGTTTCGTTCTAGAAATGATTTCTAAATCATCCGTGCGATGTTTTAAGGACTTGTTTTATACAAGCATAAGATCTTATTCTACTAAAAATGCACCGATTATTTCCTGCAAGCGTAAAGATTTTGATTTTTATGGCCCTAAACATAGTAAAACAAATGACATAAAATTAGCTTCTGATGGCTGGCATCATAAAAAATCGAGAGGCGATTACTTCATCATTCACAGGCAACCAAATTCTAGTATGAAAAGTGTGATTTCGACTTCTACAAGTTTTTCTGATGTTGGTCTGGAAGGTGATATTGTAAATGCTGTTTTGAAACAAAATATTGTCAATCCCACTAATATACAGAGTAAAAGCATTCCAGTGCTTTTATCAAGAAAGAATGCTTTAATTACTGCGGAAACTGGATGCGGGAAGACTCTTGCTTACTTGTTACCAGTTATACAACAAATCAAATGTCTAAAGGATATTGAAAGGAGTTACAACAGCCCATTAGCAGTTGTCTTAACTCCTAGCCGGGAGCTGGGTAAGTTAACGTAATTAATTTTTTTAATAATACTGGTTTTTAGTTTCCCACTTAGATAACTATACTAGAATTTTTTAAGAGGTTAATACTAACATGATTATACTGAATAAGATTCGAGCATGTGTCCTATTTTTTTAAAAATAAATATGGTGAGCCCAGAGTGCAGAAGGCACTTTTCAGAAGTGAAAGGTACCTCTGGTTCTACTCATTGACAATCTGCATCACTATATTATATTTTGGATTTATGCTCACGGCATCAGTGAAAAATACATCCTGTTGTTCTGTCTGTGACAGTGAACAATAATTGTTGATGTCAAAGAGTATGTTGGGAGCTCCAGAGATTTTGAGATCAATATAATGTCATTCAAAAAGATGAGAAATATCTGAATAGTCAAGATATTGTGTATGACACGTGAAAAGTTATAAAAGGAGTACACCAACAGTTTTTACCATTGGAGACCACCAGCCTCAGGTTGAATAATCTAATGTAAAGTGATTCTATAGTGAATAGAATAACTTTAGATTATTATTCAAGATTAAATTAGAACTCATGCTAAGGAGTACAATAAAGTATAAGCAAATATAAAGGAATACATTTGGACTACAGTTTTGAAGGTGTATAGTGAAACTAAAAATTCCCAAAAAGAGTACTGCTTGCCCATGTCCAAAAAACATAGTGGCCTTCCGGGGAGATCTCTTAAAACAGTCATTTTCAAAAATGTAATTGAACATATATTTATTATGTATTTAAATGATTAAAAAAAGCTGATCACGATAAAAATCAACAATTTTTTTTTCATGGTATCTATTTATTTATCTGTGACAAACAAGTATTATCTTTGTTCACTTACATAGAAAATAAAGTAATTATGGTAAATGCATTCAGGCGTCATCCAGCCAGCCGTTTGTTCCGGAGAAATACAGGGCAAGCGAGTGGTTAATCATCCTATTATTGCGCTTCAAACTGTAAACTAGATATAATGGATATCTAGTTTACAGTACACTATACATTTATACATTATTGTACACTCCAGGCAATGTCACCTTTCAGTTATGAACACGGCAGACATGTTTCATCATCGGAATGGTGAATTATGTATTTAATAAATTTTAGGAATATGTCTGATTGGAAATTTGTTTGCTTTAAGGCGGCACATTCACTGCAAATGCATATTTCGGCTTTTTTACAAAAATGTGGGTTTTTATTATTCATTTATAGCAGAATGTATATGATAGATTGCAATTTTTTTAGGGCTATAACTTAGATAGAACCTTTGTTCTTATATAAAAGTAATAAACTGAACATTATTTACAATAAATAAGAAAAATATAGACATTGATCCACAGGCCGCGGCAAAAAAAAGTTTTTATTGTTGGATATTTTGAGGATTTTCAAATGTTGTTTATTTATGTAAAAATATGATTTTAAACGATATATTGTATCTATATTCGCACTTTGAGTCTTCATTCACTATTAAAAAGCTACATTTTTTATTAAAAACACGTTAATTATTATTTTAAAATAAAAATTATAAGGTGTGAAGTACATCAAGAAATGGCGCAGTTTTGATGCCGCGAGCCGTGCGGAAGAGGCTTCTTCTGTAGCCCTTCACTTTTTTTGTGTTTTTATGCCAAATTTGACATTAGTTCAAAATAATACCATATTATATATTCGAAAGCAATCTATTCGTCGCAGATAATAAGTTTTTTTTTAACGAGTTTAATATTATTTTGCTTTTCTACTGATCATCTCACATTTAACGTACATCAGATTGTCTGTCTTATGCATGCTTTGGTGACCTTGCAGGCGGCGTTATATTCGCGAAGATGTCATTGTAATTTATAAAGTCAAATAAGATATTAATTTACGACATAATTTTTAAAATGTAGATAAATGGTTGTTAATTTTCTTTTTAATTCAATACATATTGTTGTAGTAGTTTTTTGTTTATTTTAGATAAAAAATATTTGAATTCAATTGAATTCACAGGTGTTTTGACATTTCAGTCAGAAGTCAAAATAATATCTAAGTTTTAAATTAAAAAATATTGATATAAGAAAAATTGTTGTTTACTATTTTTTTACAACACATAAATTATTGGAGAAATATAAATATGCTTTTTTAAATTCTAGACTTAAAACATTTAAAATTCTAATAGTAGTACGCGAGCATGACTTGTGTTCCCATATATTTTAAATGTCGGTACTCCGTATGGATGTCTCGTTTCCTCGCAATCTTTCTGTCTTGTTAGGATACGTAAATAATACGTTCGTGCAAGATTTATCTGATATGATCTCATTTAAAAGTGGGTAAACGTGTTAATTATATTACATATATTGAATACACTCTTAAGTATGTACATTTATCAAATAAAATTAATAAAAGAAAAAAAAAGACGTTTGTTCATGTCTCGATCTCGTATTGAAGTAGCATGATCTATCAATGCATATCGCCACTTTTGACAGCTTGAAAAATGTATGACTAGCCTTAAGGTTAAATTATGTTGAACATTGGTAGATTTCATACATTTCCCCCTTTTTATAGAAAAACAGGCTTTGTGAAAACACTGGTTGTGGGGATTACCAATTGCTTTCTTTTAGAATGTTTTCAAATGTGAAATAATTCTAAAAAAGAAGATTTTTTTTGTTTTTGCCAATTTGTCTAGTAAATCATTTTAAATAGGTACTCAGAAAATTAGCATCTTATGTTCGATATTATCATAGACATTAATCAATATATATATATAAAAAGAAACCCGTGTTTCCCCACCCGCCAAGTTTTCTCCACAACCAGCCACAACCACCCACTGGTGGTTATGGTGGTGGATAACCCTTGGTGTCACATCGAAAATATGCGAGTTTGGCGGGGGTGGCTGTGCGTGGGTGGGGGTGGGTGACGAAAATGTGCTTTCTATCATTTTTATGGGAAGGCCACAAATGCTTCAGAATGTTTCAAAATAGGCGCGCCGACTGTGTCGGTGAGTTTACAAGGTTCCGGAAAAACCTGCTCTAGAAAGTTCTGGAAGGAGAAGAATTCCCGGAGAAGTTCTATAAGGTTCTAAACTGAGTGGCGGAATGTGTCGGTGTGTCTAGAAGGTTCCTGTACATTATATAAATTCCTTGAAAGTTCTCGAAGGAGAATGTTTTTTTAAATTTATTTATTTATTTAATTTAATTCGGTCATCCAACAGGGAGACACAATTGCTTGTTAAGATGGAATACAAAAAAATAGTTAAATGTCTCCCACAATTATGTTCTAGAAGGTTCGCGAAAGTTCTATGATGATCCAAACAATGTACTAAAAATCTACACGTGCGAAGGCGCGTGGGCACAACTAGTCTAATCTAAAAATCTTCTTAAAATCTAATCATGTGTAGTTGTACTGAGATATCCTCCTCATACTATTAGTGCGCGCTTCTCTGCTTTATGTCCTTTAATTATTGTAATATTTTTCTAGCGGAACAGATTTGTAATGTTGCAGAAGAATTGTGTAAAGACTTGAATTTGGAGGTTAAGTCATTGGTTGGAGGACGCACAAAGAAAAAAATGATGAACCCATCATTTCAAAATGTAGATTTACTCGTGGCGAGCTTTGGAGCATACAGCAAGCTCGTAACAACAGGAATTTATAAACTTCATGAAATCCGTCATGTTGTTTTGGATGAAGCAGACAGTCTTCTAGACGACAGCTTTATTGAAAAAGTAGCAGCTTTAATGACTAAAATCAGGGTAAAACAATATTAATTATTTTTGAAAGAATTAGAGATTGATACACCTTGCCGCACAATTGATTGCACATTTTGTTTTCTCATGTTAAAATATATATTTTTTTTTAATGAAGTTTTATTTCTATGTATGACTAGTTGAAATAACTAAATGCCGGTTTTATCAACTTGGTTTGTAGCAATCTTTCATTAAAAGCATAATTTTTACAAAAATGTGTTGTTTGTTTGGTGAAAAATGAAAAAATCAGTGGTTTAAATGAAAGTTTACTTATATATTGTTTTCTCATGTTAAAATATATATATTTTTTAATGAAATTTTATTTCTATAGATAGATGACTTGTTGAGATAACTAAATGCCGGTTTTATCAACTTGGTTTGTAGCAATCTTTCGTTAAAAGCATAATTTTTACAAAAATGTGTTGTTTGTTTGGTGAAAAATGAAAAAAATCAGTGGTTTAAATGAAAGTTTACTTATACCTATATTAAGTTGATGCAACTGACCCTAAAGCTACAGATACACATGCTTATTTAGTGACACGTGAGCATGCGCAGTATCGACCTTCTCTAGGCCTTGCTTATTAGTGGCATGTGTGTACGCACATTGCTAGTAACGAGCATGCCACTAGCCATACAGCCGCCGGTTGATTTATGAGCATGCCACTAAGTGGCATGCCACTAATAAGCATGTGTATCTGTACCTTAAGAGATCATAATGCTTGTGCTGCGTTATTAAAATATTGCTTTATTTTTTAGTTTCATTTTCATGCTTCCGAATCGACAGGGGCACAACTCACATTAGTCAGTGCCACAATGCCACGGGAGCTTCCTGATATAGTGTCCAAGTTTATTGACCCCGATTCCATAAAAAAAATCACATCAGACGGATTACATAAAACAATGCCACATGTTCCACAAAGGTTAGTTACATACATATTATTTTGTATAATCTCTGTTATATACAATTAGTTCAGAAGCAAAACTGCCACTGAAAATTTGAGAAAATCGTATTTGTGACAGAAGAGATTTTAAAATTGTCATGCTTTTGATAAAATGTTTTCAAGAGCAGTTATCAGTTTTAAAACTAGATAATCATTTTTAAATTCTTACCCTTTACTTTCATCAATTGGATAGTGGCAGTTCTTAACCCTTCATGCATTGCATATTGTATGATTTTAGAATTGAAGTACAAAATCTTAATATTTATTTGTGATTTTCGTATTTACTCATACGTGTCACTTCTTAACATTCTTATTTCTTTATGATGGTAATGAATTAGATTGATTGAAAATTTTTGCATAAATTATTACTAGAGGTACGGTATATTCACTAATACAAAAAAAAAGATTTTTTTACAAATAAAACAACTTATCATTAATTTATTTGTTAATTTTTTATTAAATGCAAAAAATCAAAAGCTCCGAAGAATGACTCTTAAATAAAATTAATTAAAAGCTAACATTGTTGTTATCTCAATATTTGACTCATTAACAGTCGTTCTTCGGTCTGTTACGACGACATTGTACTTGATGAAGAAGAGTTCTGCTTTTACGCTGTTAGTTGGACTCCAGATGTATCTTTTTTGTCACCTTCCAGACGAATATTACAATATTTGCACATCATAATATTTGAATCCGACAGGTACAGGCACATCTTCTTCAAATTCTTTTACTTGATCTATTAAATCTTTCTTATGGCATTAAAACATCAGGGGCGTGCAGTGGGAACATCGCAGCATGACTTTTACGTAACCAATTATTTGGGAAAAAAGTCAGAATACGACATGCATTTCTCAATATTTCTATCACAATTGTTGTTATAGTATTCGTAATTTGATATATCATAAAAATCTGTAGCAAAAGTATTTGATTTCTATTTTTTTTCTAAAATAAACGGTTACAAAAAAGTCATGCTTCAATGTTCCCACTGCACGCGCCTGTAAAACGTAGCTGTGTACTCTAAGCATTACAAATGCTCACTGCTCAGACGCTTCAGTATCCTCGCAGAGTAGCTACACGAGTACGACATAACTAAGAAGTCGCTTCGGAAAAATTCCTCCTGTAGTCGATGATGATTTTTATGCTGATGTTATAAGATATAAAATTATTCAACAAAAAACAAGCTAATGAGCATTTGATAACATCAATGTAACTTCATACTGTAGGTAGATTTTGTATGTTCGCGCCTGCATACGTGTCAGTGTGGCGCAGGCGGGGGCACATAGTTGTGATGCTAGATGAGTGGCACGGCGCGGCGTGATGTTTAGTGTTTCGATGTTATGTAAATCGTTTTTTTCATAAAAAGAAACCCAAATTTCTATATTCGCTATTATATGAAATTTTCACATTTATTTCATAAATACAAAAATTCTGTATCTCTAATTATTATATTATTTTGAATCATTCATCTTTTGTTTTGTATAATTGTAGATTAATTTTTGAATTTTAGATTTCTCAGATTAGGTTTGTCACAAAAACCTATGGAATTACTAAAACTTGTCAGAGCAGATGTAAACAGAAAGAATCCTGTGATGATATTTTCTAATAGAAGTCAGACTTGCGATTGGATTTCAATGTTTTTGAATGAAAATGGAATTAATTGCGTCAATATAAATGGTAGTATGCTATACAATATCAAAGCTGGAAAATTTCATTCATATTCATCTGGGGCGGTGGATGTTTTATCGTGTACTGATATAGCTTCGAGAGGATTGGATACTTTACGAGTAAGATAATTTGAAATTTTATGTATTTAAATAGGATTTGTATCAACTTAGTTTATAGTAATCTTTCGTTTAAAGCACAAATTTTTGCATTTTCCACTAAGGAATTCTGTTCTTGTAAAAATCTATGCTATAAACCAAACGAAAAAAATCTATACTATAAACCAAATTGATGCAACCGGCTCTTAGTATCAATTCTCTTTTCATTGTAGAAATTAATTGTGGTATAAAAACATTTTTTTTTGTATTAATTTGTTCAATAAATTTATGCTAGGTGTATAATTTTATTGACTTTTTGTGTCTATGCTTATGTCTATGCTAGTGTCTATGATTCTTATAATAAAAATATCTCTTATGATTATGTGTTTCCCTTCAATTTACAAATATTTTTAAGTTTTTAAGTTATACTGAATTGACACTAAGCAGTAACATATAACATACAATAACACTAACAGATATTTATTCATCTGCCCCTATAGAGGGACTTGTAAGCAGTTAATCATCCGTATTCTGAACTAAGCAATATTTTTTTTATTTTTATTTATCTTAATAATTTAGTTCCACACACGATGTTGTGTGGGCTAATATATGATTTCACTGAGACATTCCATCTAATCATTTAAAAGTTTTTATAATAAATTATAATTTTTGCACTTCAGTTTAAACCTCCTTATATTCTCCATGTTTTGAATTTCCTGCAGGTTTGGCAGGCTACAGAAGATTTTTATACCTTTATACATCATACAATTTAGTGAGGTGTTTTTCTTTTTCTTTGGTAGTCTTATGTTGTCGCTTCCTCTTGTATTGTAGGAATGAAAATCCTTATTCAGCTTCATCAACGTCATCAAAGTATTTGGGTACTATTGCTATTTCCTGTGTCTTGACAGTTATTGTATAACATTGTGACGCCGTTTTTTTGATGTTTTATGTTTGACAGGTTGAAATTCATGAATTCAATCAATCAGGAAGCTCATTATTCACAATTGTGAATAAGCTAAGGTTTGTTTACACGTTAGAGCTTTCTGATTGATTGAATTCATTAATTTCAAATATGTCAAACTTAAAACATGGAAATTGGCGGCAATACAATGTTATACATACCTGTCAAGATTGGGTTAAAGATTTGACATCTCAATATTGCTATTTTCAGAATAGCACAGATTATGTGCTTGTCATAACACCACCTTTAACTTTCTTATTTCATCTTATATGTAATATGTAATTTATTCTTCTAGGCTGCATGTTATTGATTGTCCTCATAACAGTACATAATTGGAAAATTTGACCCAATTTTAAAATTAATTTATGTTAATAATTCTGATGCTTTTGAAGCAACCTGGGTGAGACCTGTTCAATCAGAGGATATGAGGGCGGTCCAATAAGTACCTAGCCTACAAAAGAAAAATGAAAATTTTGGAAAAATGGCAATTTATTTCTCAACATAATCTCCCTTTAGCTCGATACACTTGATCCAGCGAAGCTCCAATTTCTTTAACCCGTCTGAAAAATATGTTTTCTCGAGGTCTGCAAAGTAGGCCTCCGTGGCAGTAATGACGTCCTCATTCGACTCAAATTTCTTCCCGGCGAGTGACTTTTTCAAGTTTGGAAACAAAAAGAAGTCACACGGGGCCAAATCTGGAGAATACGGTGGATGGGGCAGCATTTCGTAGCCCAATTCGACCGATTTGGCCGTGGTGAGGGCGGAGGTGTGAGCCGGTGCGTTGTCATGGTGGAAGAGCACTTTTTTCTTCGCCAAATGTGGCTGTTTTTTCTGCAATTCGGCGTCAAATTGGCCCAATAATTCGGCATAGTACAGCCCTGTGATCGTTTTGCCCTTCTCCAGGTAGTTGAAGTAGTTTGTGAATCCCAGAAAACGGTGGCCATCACCTTTCCGGCCGATAGGACAGTCTTCGCCTTCTTCGGAGCACGTTCACCGGGTGAAGTCCACTGTTTCGACTGTTCCTTGGTCTCTGGTGTGTAACAGCCATCGCGCCGACAGTTTTCTCGTGCCCAAAATTTCATGCAGGATATGACCTACGTGGCCTTTTGAGATGCCTACTGTCTGAGCTATCTCGCGCACCTTCAATCGGCGGTCTGCTAATACGAGATTGTGGATTTTTGTTATGTTATCCTCCGTGGTAGCCGTTTTCGGGACACCTGGGCGTGGCTCATCAAAAACCGATGTGCGACCACGTTGAAACTCATTAAATCATTTTTTGACAGTCGCCATCGAAGGAGAAGAGTCACCATACACAGCATCCAAGCGCTCTTTGATTTCGCTGCGCGATTTCTTTTCCAAAAATAAGAATCGAATCACCGACCGATATTGCTCTTTTTCCATTTTTCTAAAATCCACGGACACGCCCACTTCCACACGCGGTCAAAACAAAACTACGAATCCGATTCGACTGAAATTTTTACAGTAGTCGTCTACAAGAATATACTACACAATAGTAAATTTCTCTTGCGATAGTAGCGCCATCGGGCGTTGAGGCTAGGTACTTATTGGACCGCCCTTGTATGTGATGGTTTTTATTTCTGTGTCACCAAAAAACCGGTCTAGAAGATGCATTTATTTGAACAATATATATATAATTCATTTGGCTCAATAACTCGTTCATTTGAGCGCGAGTACGCAATCAAATACAGAAAAGACTGATTTCATCAAAAGGATTATTACAATTCTATTTTAAGAATATACATACGCCGAATTCTTCAATATATTTTTTTACTAAAGAGTTTATTATACTGGATATGTGTGGTAATATTGAGTTAGAATAAGACAAATCCCAGTCATAATCATAAGTAATATTATTCTCATAATATGGTATTCATATTACTTGCTGAAATGCTGTAACGCTTATGTTGTCAGTTTTTGTTATACATACATACAACGCAATCTAAATAATTTCTAACACTCCAGTACTAAGTTTATAAATCTCATAAAATAACATGTAATTCACCGCACAATGAAACAATTAACCAATGCCCAAGTGCATTATGAGGGCGCTCTTTCATATATACAAGACGCTGGTGTGGAACAGGTTAAATTGATTCATAAAATGAATAATGTCACTTAATTTCACCAAACATAGTTTTTTATAAACAGTTTGTAATTGGTCTTACTTTTGTCATGTTGCACTTTACTTTGTTCATGAAATAATAAACAAATACTTACGCAAAATTACATTAATTGATTTGTATATTTTTGAAAATTCAGGCACACTATGTGTACAAGTCTTAGGAACATAACAACTTAAAAAGATTATTTTAATTTTAGACATTATTTGCTTGAGAAGACAAGAAATTGTTACTGTGTGATGATATTTGACTCAAATCTTATGTATTAGAGTAACTATTGTGATAAATAATTTTAGTTGACTATTTAATAATAATATATACAAATGTACCTACCAAGAAAACATAAAAAAACGGATTGTCAAAATTGAGTACACGCTTATCTAAAATATCTGCATTCAAGTTTATTAATAGTTCATTTGTCAAACAACTCTATTTATTACCCTCTCAAATAAGATAACATGAGGACATGGCACTGATAAAACAAAGACTGTGATTTGACGATACATATATCAGTCAGTCGAAGCCTTGTGGTGTCGGTCATTTAGTTCAATCTATTCTTTATTTCGTAAACTAGGCTGTACAATCCAGTTCGTTCAGAATAGATTGCACAGTCTATTTATCTGGGAATATGTTTGGGAACTATCTCTATATCTCTAGTTCAGTATATCCAACCCGTTTTTTAAGACCTGTTTATTTGCGATCTACTCACCACTATAAAGTAGATTTAGAGTACCTGAATAGCCTTAATTAATATGTAATGTATCACTAAATATTGTTAATTTGTTTTTGAATAATGTTTAATTTTTTTTTCCAGACGAAACATATTATTAATTACGATTTCCCATTGTACACATCTGACTACATTCATAGGTGTGGGCGCACCGGTCGTTTGGGAAGTTCACTAGATAGTCATGTAACAAATTTTGTCGCATCACCCAGGGAAATAGACATAGTTCAAAAGATCGAAATGTCTGTTCGCCAAATGTCCGATTTACCTAATGTCAATGCGAACATAAAAAGAATAATAAATGATCGCATTCAGAGAGAACTTGATACGGTAGAAAAGTTAGTAGCTACTTCATAAAGTTAATATGTATATGTATGTACACATAGTAAGTTAATCAAAATAAATAATTAAAAAATATAAGATATTATTTATTTAAAATCCTTTATAAAGTTAACCTGCCAGGGATTTAATACAAACCTCATGCTGTCGAGAGGACAGAACTTTGTGTCTTCACACATTGATGGGAAGTATTAATGATAATCATTATTTTACTAAAATAATTGGAAAAGGTTTTTATTTAATTTTAACTAAATGATTTATTAGGTACAATGTTTGGTCTACTTATGAATTGAAGAATTCTTTTAAGATAATGATGTTTCACTATTATCTTTCCGTACATATTTAGCATGCTGCCCTTCTATCTCAACATCAAGCTGGCTTAAAGGAATCCCAAAGTCAGCTGTAGCCCATACATCACATGAAGGACTGCTTATAGTCATACTTTGTCTCGGAGAGTGGTACACATTTGACGGAATATATGAAACGGCGAGAAGACCACTTCCTCTTCTGCTGCCTGGGAGTGTTAGGGTAGCGTCTTCCATAGACTTCCATCTACCTCCCATTACACAACTGATCGATGGTCTTGATCGCTGTCTGTTGACTTGCGGTTGATGACTACTGCGTCGAGTATTTGGATTTAGATTAGCTACATTGAGCAGATTTGAAGAGCTGGTTGTGCTCGCTTTTCTTTGATCATCGAGTGTTGACAAACTGCATGTCGGAACAATTTTATGAGGAAATCTCGGGGAGCCCTTAGCTCGATCCTTAAATGACAGAACCGGTTGTGAAATTTGATGAGTCATCGAGGGCCTCCTTTGATTAGGTGGCAGTTGAAAATTGACCCTCGGTTCAGTTTCTAGATTATGTTTTTGAAAAATGTATTTGCTCGATGTTGGTTGTGTTTCGTCTATTGTTTTGCTTGAGCTTTCACCGTCTTCTTGATCATACATGTCATCTGTGAGTATATTTATAGTTGGGCCACTGTGAGCAAAAGATTCTCTTCGAAGGTTTCTGTTGGATGTGTGGACATCTAATGTATTACATGATACTCCCAAGTTATGCTTTTGAGCCCCAGGGACCAAACCGGCTATCATACCCATATGTAATTTTAAAGCAGCTGCTATCCCCGCTCCACTGTTACCCGTAATGGATGCGGACGAGGTTTTTCTGCTGGATGGCCTACTACCGAATAAGTTTCTAATCCGTGCTAATAACCCAATATTTTCTTCGTGCCTTTTATTTAACAACCGTAAGTTGTACAGGTCTATTGCCGGTTGACTTTTATTTTCATCCAGTTTAGGCTCGGAACTAAAAGTGACGCTGCGTCTCATCGGCAATTGCGCATTTTCTGATGATGGCCAGCTAGCTCTAGGGATGACTGGAGGAAGAACAGATAGTAAAAGTAGTGGTAATCCACCGCTGATACTGGCAGTTCGAGCATATTCTTCCCTGGAGTGTTTTCGCCCAGAATTTTCTTGAATGACTGTGAGTTCCGCCTAAAATTATTTAAATAACATTTAATATAGAGAAATAATTACATTCAAACTCTGATATAAATAGAAAATAAGAATATTGTGGCTGTTCAGTAGACTCTCCATTATTGGTGTTGCGTTAGTCGGGTTATAGATTAACTGGAGCAGTGCAAAATTATGAAATTTATGTTTCATATAATAATTTTTTTTCGTATAATAAATAACATCTTGATATAATAAATAACATAAACAAATTTCAGACAGGAGATTTCGGTTGATGATATACTAATTTATTTGGAGGGTCTTATATTCACTTTTGATGCATGCCAGATGCAATTCTTGTAAATTACAAATGCATGACTGTTGACTTAGTATTGATCTTTATTTTTTTTCTTATGAGAAAATATATATAATAAATATATGTTCACGGAAATATACAGGGCTAATATAGCGTAATTGGATAATGCGCCTGCACCGGAAAGGAGGAAATCCGTGGTCCGAATCTCGGTAGCAGCCAAATATTTTTTCGTGGATTTGATTTTTCTGTATGTCTTTCTAATTGATTAATTAATTTGGTTTTAAATTTCACAGAACTTTGTTCTGAAAAAATTGCAACTTCACAATAAGAATGTGTTCTTAAATATAATGTATCAATATTCTTCCTATTTTCAAATTAAGCTATATAAAGCTTGTGTTATGAAAATAGGACTCACTGGATTCGATCACCAGGTGAGTGAGTGTCTTAACCACTAGACCAGAAAGCGAGTTGGTTAATTAGTTATGCTCGCACATTAAGTATATCCTAGGAGAATTTTTTGTTTTTGTTTTAATTTTTGTACGGTTTATTTTGCGGAGAATATGTGGGGTTTTTACCACCCCTGATGATGGAGAGCCTAATGTATTCTTTCTCGAGTAGCAATAATAATAATATACCTTTCTGTGTTGAGTGAGTGATGTATTGGATGAAGTGTTAGAATTGGGGTTTGAATCCAATAATAATCTCTCAAGTCGGTTAATCTCTTTATCCAATGCTGCCATTTCCCTGCGGTACACTTTGTTTTGTATTTCTACTCGGTACTGCAACTCCCGTTTGTCATCGGTTAGGAATCTTCTGGTATTGCACTCCAATTTTAGGCCCATGCTCTGTATAATCGGGTCTGTATTGTCTTCTGTATTTTATATTCAATAAAAAATATTTTAGTTTTCTTTTATTCATCGTATTAAAAAAATAAATAATTTTGAATATGAGTTCATATTTTTGTATCAAACACATTTTTTAGTTGTTTTACATAATGGTCATTTAATATACAAAGTTAAAATACTGATTGTCAAAATTTTCTTTCTTATAGCGTGGTTCATCTAGAGAACGCAAACAATGTTAAAAATATTTCTTTGATACAATATAACCTAACGAATATTAAATTTTAGCTGATGATGTAAAAAGTCCTAATCTTTAATCAATTTGTAAATGAAATCAGATAAATCCACGAATGTTTTATTTATTAAGAGGGTGCGTCCAGAGCAAGGACGTGCAGTGAGAAGGAGAAGCATGACTTTATTTAAACATAATTGGAAGAAAATTAAATATTTATGTGGCAGAATATTATGTTATGAAATATTAAAATCTGAATAATAGGTTAAATGTTAACTATTGTAATTGGAATATTACGAGGTATATGTATCTCTTATTTCAGTTTCTTTTCAAAACATATGATTAGTCTTCTTGTTCTCACTGCTCGCCCCTGGTCCAGAGGTACATGGCAATGTAATATATTTTTGAATCTGCAAAAATTCTTTTTTCGTTTTACTATCTTAAACCATCCAATTTACTGCATATTTTTGAACAATGTAAAAAAAATTGAATTTTCATTTAAAAAAAAGCAAATATTAAAGGAATATTAAACTTTTTTAAACATTATCTGAATACATAGATTAAATCGGTTGATTTAAGAGAGTAAAATAAAAATGAAATTTTTGCATACTCAACGGTATTTGATATGTATTCACGTACTTGAAATTTCAATAATTTTTTTTAAATGTTTTCAAGTACCTATTACTTTGTAGTTGTTAAGACAATTTATAGTACCCTTATGATTATGGTACGTATGTATTTGTTTTATACTAGTGTGTTAATATGTTAGCTTTGCTAGTAAAAATGTTACACATATTTCTGAACAGAGAAAATGTATATTTTTTTATTAAATTTCTAGTGTAGACTATCTGACAGCGATCAGCGCACTTCAATTTGTGTGCCTTTATTAAATATATAACAATCAAAGTATGTATAGTTGTAAATGAGAAAATGTTTATTAAACATTTTTTTAATACCTTTTTTAAGTATGGCCAGGAGCTTTGGTATGAACAGCAAACACAAGGTAGCTGTTGTTGAAATAAGAATGAGAGTTGTTATAGTGACATAGGCCAGAGTAGCTCGCTCAGAAATAATATTAGCCAGCACCACCACTATTCCGCTGGTGATGACCACGCTGTACACACTTATTCCAATGTACTGAGAGTCATTCAAAGCTGATATCTTCACATGCCTGGTTTCCCAAGCCATGAATACGCCGACTATTAAAAGAAGACCTTTGTACACGTAGAGGGCACCCAACCATCCGGTTGTGTGCTGGGATCGGCAAACTTCCACCTGCAAAGTTATTTCATTTATATATTTCAGTCTTTCATAAAAATGTCATAATATAAAGCATTTTTCAAACTTTGGACTGGGTGCACTTTCTAAAGACAAAACAATTATCCATTTATGAAGAAACAATTTATGTCTTAGGCCCATGTTTAACGCTTTCCACTCTGTAGGCCAGACATTCTGGCCCGAACCATTTTGGTAGGCAGCTCCGTGGGCCAGAGGTTCTGGCCGGGAGCAGGTATAACTTTACTCAGCCGTTTCTATTTACCTAAGGATATTCTAAGAATAATTATTTCGCATTAGGACAGCGAAACATCACAAAATGTTGGATAAACCAATATTTCTTCATTTTAATTTTCCGTTACTTAGATATATTCTTGGAAAAATTGATGCATCGATTTAACTTATTGAATATTTGTCACATGTACATATTTTCGGAACAGTCAGTCGTTATATGACGCTGTCGGCATTTACGACCAGTAATCTCTTTATTCTCTAGTAATACTGCGTTTGTGACGGTTCTCCCAGGCTCCTTCTGCTTTTAGTGACCACATTTTTCTTAACTCGGGGATATTGATATTCGTTATTGAAAATAACTAAATATAAAATAAAATAAGAAATAGTTATTTACGTATTTATAAAAATAGTTACTTAATTAACCGATATGGAAAATAATGATAGTTTTAGTTCCAAGTTCAGTTATAATGATGAATGTGATTACATCGATAGTAGTGATGATGAGGACCTTTTTACATTTAATAATATTAATTGCAATGATAATGATAGTGTGATAGAAAGTGATAGTGAAGAATTCGGTAACAATCCAAGTGATACAGATAGTGGAAGTGACATTATCCCGCCCAAAAGAAGAAGATGCGCTTATTTCAGCGAAGATAGTGATGAAGAAGAGATTGTGCAACATCCTTCAACATCCATCAATCCCACACCGTCAAGCTCTTCCGATTCGGCAAAAAAGTGGCATTTAATCTCTACTAATATATCACAACAACAAATACTTTTTTCTATTGGAAATAAAATAGTTGGGCCGAATACCCCTACAAATTGTTTAGAGCCTATCGACTACTTCAGGCTTTTTTTTTACAAATTCACTAATTAGTAATATCGTTGATGAAACCAACAAATATGCAAATGCTAAAATTAGAAAAATGAATCTTGGAAAAAATTCTATGTGGAAAACATGGAGAGATTTGAAAGAGGAAGAATTCAATGCATTTGTAGGCGTTATTTTAAATATGGGAATAAGACCACATCCTAATCTTCAAGATTTTTTTTCGACAGCATTTGCAGCACATTCGCCATTTTTCAGATCTGTTTTTACAAGGCAACGTTTTCTACAAATATATTGGATGTTACACTTACACAGTACAGAAGATAACAATCGCCAGGAAACAAGTCTTCAAAATCGAATTAACAAAGTTGATTTGTATATGAAGTATTTAGATGAAAGATTTCGGGAACACTTCTCTCCCGGGAGAGAAATAGTTGTAGACGAATCTGTTGTCAATTTCAAGGGAAGAATTTGCTTCGTGACGTACAATCCAGATAAACCGACTAAATGGGGTATTCGTTTATATGTATTAGCTGATTCCAGTTGTGGATATATATATACATTTATTCCGTATTACGGCTCCTTCACAACTGAGAAATTGATAAGACCTGATCTGCAATTTACGTCCAGAATAGTTTTGCAATTGTATAGCAATTTATTGTGTTCCATTCCAGAATCAAAAGGTTACCATATCTTCACCGACCGATTTTATACCAGTCTTCCGCTTTCTGATGAATTGTTGAAGTTAAAAACACATTTAACAGGAACAATTATGACGAATAAAAAAAATTTGCCTTCAGATATCAAAAAACCAAAATTAAAACCAGGCGAAATAATAGCATATGGAAGTGATGATGTTATGGTTCTAGCTTGGAAAGATAAAAGAGTAGTGACAATGCTAAGCAATTGGTATTCTAACGAATCAACTATAGTAAAAAGAATAAAAAAAGGTGGAATCGAAGAAGACATCATCAAGCCAGAAGTGGTGATAAATTATATGGGAGCTGTCGATAGAGGAGACCATTATACTTCGACATACTGTTTCCTAAGGAAAACTTTGAAATGGTGGCGCAAGCTCTTTTTTTGGGGTTTAGAAGTTTCGGTTGTAAATGCTTATATTTTGTACAAGGAAAATAAGATTAAAAAAAATGAAAAACCAATGAGTCATCTTCAATTTATGGATAGGCTAATTATTCAACTAGTTGGAAATTATAGAGGTGTAAAAACAACAAAAGGAAGACACTCGGTAGATCCAGAACAGCGGTTAAATCACGTCAATCTACACGTAATATTTCCAAATGCGCAGAAAAAATATAGGGATTTCGTCGTTTGCGGTTCTGATAGAGAAGGAGGACAAAGAAAAAGAACAATGTATCACTGCAAAAGTTGTGATAACAAACCAGCACTTCATGTAGGAGAATGCTTCGAAAAATATCATACTCTAAAAAACTATAAGTGATAGTGATTTACTAATAATACAATGGGTAAAAAACTGTTAGTGATGGTGATTTAGTAATCATAATAATAAGAAGAAGAATAATACAATAGGTATGAAAGATAAATTTATTAACATTGGACAAAATCGTCGGCTTATTTTATTGTGATAAAAATACTTAAAATGTGATATCTATATATGTATTACGTATAATATGTACAAAATTCTTAACTTGTAAACACCGTGCAGAATGTTTGCGAAACTTATTATCATTTCTTGTGGGCTGACCTAAAATAAAGTAACCAATGCAAAATAAGAAACCATAAACTACCCCTAAAACATAAGCCAATCAATTGTTCACCAGTCCAGGTAGTCACTGGTCAACCGGGACCCTTTTAGGCGAAGGCGTTAATCTGTTGTTATGCAGTACAAGATGATTAGAAAGGAATTACTTCAAGGATTTACATTCGATTGTTTGTATATTTTGCCTATATTATACAAATTACTGCTATGCAATAAAAGACATTATGCATATAAAACATATTAAAAGCAAATGTATTATCCTTAAGTTACTTAAAGCGTGATTTAGCGTAATATTTTAGCGAAATATTTTTTGCAAACTGTACCAAAAATCGAATGGTCATACGAATTATTAGACAGAGTGCCCCAAAAGTAATGAAGCAAAATAATATATTTTTTTCATTTTTAAATAAAAAGTATGCTTAAAATTTTCAGTCAGAGTAGCTTATTGGTTCTGAGAAAAAATGGTCAGAGTGGAAAAGGTTAATCACATCAAGAGTCATCTGAACATTTTTGAACAGCTTTGAAATAGTGGAATATTAAACTATTTTTATACATATTTCCTGACTTCAAAGTAGAGATTTGGTAGGTACTGCGAAATGATTATAAATGCGAGAAAATTTAAATTTTGATTAATGTTAACCTGCGGTTGATACACAACTCCTCGGTCCACCGCGCTGATTTCAATAGTAAGGTTCTTCAAATGTCTCTGCATCGGGTCTATAGCCACCCACAGCGTCACAATAAGCCCATCAATTAGAAGTAATGCGCATATTAAGGATATGAGTTGTGTGTCCTGTAGTAATTTGTTTTTACACAATCCACTGCGACTCCTGTAAAGGGATTTTAATATTATCTATTAGTTATGTTTCTTCAATATGGGGATCTGATTGAATTCCGGTCTGTTCACTTGCTCTTAAGTTTTTATTATTTACTATTACATCAAACTTAGTCACTCTTTCGTCTCTCGAACTCCATTATAATTTTTGGGATATATGCCAATACCTACATTATTTTTGACATTAAAACTTTAAAAAAGTTTATAAATTATTTTAACTATGAAGTTTAAATAAATTCTATGATAACATGAAAATACTTTCCTAAATAATTTTTTTTTAAATATGTAATTATATAATACACTTTAATATAAATTGTTGCTCTTGTGTGTTGCTAGATACAGCTTTTGGATTATGTCAAAAAATTGAATAAAAGCGATTTTTATTGACCGTTGTGTTTATTAGGTACCCGTGGAGATGTTTGTGTTCATATAATATTATGATCTAAGATATAAAATTTTAATAGAGATATTGAGTAAATCTTGTAGATTGGAGGATTATTATTTGAGCCTGGTTTACCTGAAATGCGCGCGCGTAATCTAATAAATACACGTTTGCTGCATTACTAACATTAGGTGCAATTAAAAAAACTTACCCAACAAAAATCCTATGAACTCTGTAGGTCTTAGCAAACATTGATCCAAATGCTAGGGAAAATCCAGCAGACAAAAGATACACGCGAGCCTGAAAAATGAAAATATCCCAAGTTAATAATCTTTTATACATTAAGTGCAGGTTTTTTTATTATAACTTTGTCATTAAGTTTTCGTAAATGTATAATTACCGTGCAGACAACAGAAAAATGCACCGGTGGTGGTAACGTAGCGTGATCCAGGCCAAGGAGGGCCACAGCACTGTACACAAACATACAGCCGACGATTGTCATATTGTTCAGTCTCGGAGATGAAAGCTTAATCGACCTGAAATGACGCTTACTTTTTATTTTCTATATTATAAATTGGCTGTGATATCCCTGTACACATAATAAAATTATCTATCAACTGGTCAGTAACTAGGTGCTAGGTTGGACAGGGACTGGAGGAGAAGATTTTGCTGATAATCGTGCGGCCCTCGTAGCCCAGTGGACATGACACTAGTTTCCCACACCTAGGGTTCCAGGTTCAATTCCCTGTGAGGTCACAATTAATCTGTGCGATTTATTAAAGCCTGGGTGTTTTGTGATGGGTTTCGCTTCTGTAACTGGGCCTCTTGGCCTGTTGAAGCATAAAAAGGAATCATGACCGACGCCGGGTTGTCTACCCTTTGATGTTGATGATTCTCTAACAATTCATTATTCTGTTGGTGAACAGAAGGTGCTGGTAAATGGGAAAATTGAGAGAAGAGGAGAAGAATTATGAAAGAGAGGATGAAAGTAATATTTATAGAAATATAAAGAATAGAAAGATAGAAAATAATAAAATGTTAAGAAAATTAATACTCGATTTCAAATTTCTTTTAATATCTAGTCTTTCAAAATTATTTATTTTATTTTTACCTTTTTTTAAATTATATTATACCTTTATGCGCGATCACCCAACTACTCTTACCTACACCAGTAACTTCAGCTTATTTTGTTAGTACCTAATCAATTACTTATTTGTATCTGAATCTAATAAATGTAAAAATTCTATATTTTAAAGTACTCAGTTTAATACATCATCTGTTGGTGAGAGATTCTGTTACATAATTTTTTTAAATAATGAAATATATATTTTTTTACCAAGGTGAATAGAGCAGGAGCTAGCGACCGCCAGATTTATGTTATAGTATGAAACCTGAAATATTTTCTGAAGACTACTATATACAGGGTTATTTGGAAAACATTAACGACCTCGCAGGACTATATTCCTGCCTTGATTGTGAGTCGAAAATGTTCAAGCAGCCATGACAGTTACGGAGTTATGCAATATTAAAGTTTGCATTTTTAGTTCAATATTTCTGACTTATATTTTACAAAAGGTTAAACTATCATTACAGTAACTTTAATCGATTACGAAAAATTAATTTGTTTCAATACAAGTTAAAGAAAATGATAAAAATCCTGCAGAAATTCCAGTTGGAATGTTTTCCAATTGGAATTGGAAGATTTTTTTAATATTATTTGACTTGTATTAAAAGGAATGAATTTTTATTATTTGATATAAGTTATTGCGATGATAGTCCAACGTTTTACAAAAAATAGGTCAGAAAAAATAATTTTAAAAAAATGCAAACTTTGATGTCGCATACCTCCATAATTATTGATATTAAGTCATGGCTGCTTGGAAGGTTTTTCCACCTAATTTAAGGATGATACTAAAATGCGGTTGACGCACTTGATCTTGCGGAAGTGCAGGTTGAAGGCGAGGAAGGCGCCGGCCAGCACGAGGCCGACGGCCGCGAGCGCCGTGACGGCCAGGAAGGCGGCGGGCGCGATGGTCTCGATGCGGCGCTTGAAGAGGCGGCGCGCCGCCGGCACCTGCCCGCCCGCCCAGCGCACCGCCCGGCACAGCGGGCACGCCAGCTCCAGGCGCGCCGCCCCCGGGGAGAACAGCGCCACGGGGACGGCCTCTCCCTCTGAAATCATACTCTATATCATATCCCACTGAGATAAACGCAAAACACCTGGCGCTACCTACTCGAGGAAATTTATCTGAAATCTATGAAACCTACAACTTATCGGAAATAAGTTTTTAAAAAACTGGGTCGCCCCAGATTAAGCTGGGAGAATCGACAGAAGAAAAAATGTGTCTTGACTGGTTGACACAACGGAAGCGGCACAATACAGGGGAATTTGGAAGCACACTGTCGAGCCTTTGGTCTCCCGACCCTACTTGGACAAGGATAAAGATGATGATGATGATGATGATGATGATAATAGAAATGTTGTTATTGTATATATTAACTAGTATAGTGTATACATTATCTTTCGATATTGATTAACGATAATTGATAGTGCCTACATATATGCTAGATAATGTATACATTATCGAAATTTAACACTTTGTAACGCCGACGTTGTTTTTAAATGAAAAAGTTGCGATTTTTTTAAAACATGGTTCCTTGATAATTAAAACAAAATAAGATAAATCACTTAGAAAGACAGTGAAAATTTAATCATCAAGAAAATAAAGGTAGGTAGTTACCTACTATTACCTACTGGGATTATGATTGCATCTGGCTCATTATGGTCACAGTGACTCGGGTTAAGGATAAATATGCCTCGCTAAAAATAATATCCAATATCGCAGATCACAATCAGACGGTAATCTATAGTGTTACTATGGTGAAATTGGGAATGTTCCGGGTTCTGGTTAAAGTTCCGGTGGAAAAAATATTTTTTCTATTGAAAGATTTTTCTAGACATCTTATGGGATTTATCTCGATTAATATTTTGTTTGCTGGCCCAAATATTTTGTTGTCACAGGTTACAAAATGGAAACGTTACAAAAGTATTTTACATTTGATGATCTAGGTTTTATGAGCTGGACATTAAGAGCCTCGGAATAAATCATTGAAGGATGGCCAGAAATGCCTCTGCATCCTAAATCTAAACGTCCTAAATAAATTAATCTAAATCGGCGGCGTGCGGTCGACGATACGTCACGTATATCCCCCGTTCAGTCCACAGCGCTACGTGCGGGATTTCGGTTTATGGCTCTCGTTCGATCCTGAAGCGGTAATGCCGATGAATCCCGGCACCCATGACAACTTCTATATATATAAAACCGGGATTAAAGCGTAACATTTACCAGGTTGGCCGCAAATCATACTAATGAATTTAAGGTTGGCCGTGATATTCTGTCTTGACATTTCATATCGCAAGCTTACATGCCTTATTTGAGTGGAATATTAAAATTATGTTTATTTTCATTTATCTCTCATAAAAATATTCAATTAAAGATATTACCCTAATAACACATAAAGTGAATTACAATCAATTTGTTGTGTCGAGTAAGCGAGTTAAATATAAGTTCTATTAGTGACTATAAAAAGTTTTATTTTCAGGGAATTTAATCTATTCCTACGCACTTAAGACATCAGTGTTAAGTGTTTAGCGATTTTTCGTGAGGTAAGTGCAGCAATATTAAAATAAATAAGTTTTGAAAATAGCTTTGAGGAGTAAGGTTGTCTTCTTTTTTCGTCCAAGATGTTTTTCAACATAAACATAAACAACATTTCTTGAGAAATGCGTTTGAATGCTGCGACAGATACATTGATTTGAAAATTCATAAGAGGAGGCGGAGATTTCAGCCTAAATCAGATATGTAGGTACAATAGATTTAAAACATTCGAATAATTCAACAAATGGACAATTTTTTTGTCATTCTGCTTGATTTATTTTAAGTGTAAACATATATTTTAAAGATACCAGTACTTTCAATAAAAGGGTAGGTGATCGATGAATGCTATGAAGTATTGAGGTCTTACCTTGTACCTGATAGAAGGCAGATGTACCAACGCGATCTGCTCCACTGAAGGAAACTGGGCCCTGCGAAAAAGTAGAATAACATATTCACCACGTGTGGAAGAATTTTTATTTTATATATAGAAACTCACAAACCTAGTCAGTAATATCTAATGCGGATATTCTTATAAAATTCATGTCGAAAATAATATACCAGCGGCGTACAGTCAGTACTTTGAACTATATATTACTAGAATTTCTTCGACATTATTACAATTAATTGTAATTATAATTGCATGTAAAGCTATCTGCGTCGCTATCACATATTTGCTGTTTTGATACACTTCAATACGCACGGTGCATACATTGCCATGATGATAGCTGAAAACAGGAAGGTATGTGCTACGGGGAGACCCTACTATGATCTGCCCAGTAATGCGAGAAGGAAATCAGAAACGTTTTTTGCCACATCCTGTACCTCTCAAGTTTAAACTTTTACGTATAATTTTAAGTTGCGTCTATTTTTTCCGGAAATAATTTTCCTTTCAAGGAATCATAATATCATACGTACGGTAGGTACCTATGTACAGGCTATCTCATAGCTAGTAGCAAAAACTTTACAGGTGGATAACTGCCTCGATAATGAATCGAAAATGTTGAAACAACCATGACCAATAGTTATGGAGATATGCAATATCATTTGCATTTTTTTTCAAAACTTCTAGCTTATTTTTGGCAAAAAGTTGAACTATCATTAGAGTAATATATCGATTATGAAAAATTTATTCGTTTAATACGTGTTGAATAATTATTGGTCAGGTCATGCATGCTTGATCATTTTCAGCTCGTTATCGAGGAAGGAATCCACCTATGTAGTTTTGCTACTTTGTTATCAGGTATATCATAGTCAAATGTAATTTACAATCCAAGACATGAGTATTTTCCAATTTTGTAGTTAATTGAATCCACGGAAATTAATTGTTTAATCTAAAACGACAAATCAAATTATCATAAGTTAATTGATCCTATCTTATAATATAAATGCAAATAAACCATACCGAATATTAATAATTAATATCTTGATTGAAAATTGATTATAATATGCCGTCGTTTCGTTACCTCGCGTGAAAAGCATTTACTCCTACATATGTAGAAATTAAAGTCGAATTCGTGCTTTGTTATCATGTGAAAATATGCAAATACACATATCTTAACTATCTTGTCGTATACTTGAATAAACGCGGCAAATTCGAGGAGATAAAGCTATGGAAATCGACTGAAATAATTGAAAAGGCATACGGCGATATTTTTTAGGAGTTAATTTAAAGCATTTTAATTGAAATATATATTTAGAAATAATAATTTGAAAATGTATTGTTTTATATCCATTCTATTTCGTTCCTGGGTAGAAAATGCAGCACTGCCACTCTTCACCAGACTTTACGGCATAATTTTAAGGGTTTTGTCCAAAGATATTTTCCCGACACATTTTTTTCTTTGATTACTTTTGTAAAATTTTTCCAAATTTATTTATTTATTTAATACGGTTTGTTAATAAAGAGCCAGTCATTGCTTAGTGAAAAGGTCATAAAAACACGGTACGATACCACATAAAATGAAAATAATAATTTAGTATGTAATTATTATTAAGTGCCAATAAAAATAATTAATCTTTTTGTAAAGCATTTCTACCTAGATTTTACTCTCACAGGACGGTGTAACGCCTTAAATCTTATTTTCATATTCCGCCTCTAATTTGCCACCCTTAGGCACCGTCTTATATGCCTGTGTCTATGAGATGTCCCTGACGGTTACATTTCGAGTCAAACTTTATGCGTGAAATTTTATGAAAACAGATTTGCACCGCGAAATTTTAGCTTGAAGGTACATTTAGTTCGCGAATATTCAGATATCTCCTCTGTGTTTGTTTGAAACTATTGTGATTTCACCTGGAACAATATTAAATATACACATACTCTCGGTAAGTGTACTGCAGCAGCCTTTATTGACATTCGTGGTGCGTATGACAATGTGAGCCCTATCTTATTAAAATATAAGCTTATAAAACTGGGTCTTCCATTAAAATTAGTACAACTAGTCTTTAATATTTTATGTGAAAGGACGATCTTAATAGATTGTCCGTCTCATAAATTAATCAGAAATCTTTGGAAGGGACTCCCGCAAGGTTCGGTCCTCAGCCCCCTTCTGTATAGTTTATTTACTGCTGACCTTGAAGAGTCCATTCGAGAGATATGCTCCATACTCCAATACGCGGATGACATAGCAATTTACTGCTCTGATAAGGATATACATGTTGCTTTAAAGAAGCTTGCTAGAGCTCTCTCGGGGCTCAACTCCTGGCTTATCTCCAATGGACTCGAAATGGCCCCCTCAAAAAGTCAGGCCATAGTTTTCTCAAGAAAACATCGTATTTCCCAGACGTGTGTCACATTTGATGGCTTCAGTATCCCACTCGCCAATGAAATAAAATTTTTAGGCATTATCTTCAATAGAAAATTAAATTGGGCCTCCCAAGTAAACTCCATGGTCTCTAAGTGCGAAACGAAATTGAACCTCCTCCGTGCGACATCAGGTGTATGGTGGGGATCTCATCCTTTAACTCTGAAACTCATGTATAATGCCTTTATCCGGAACCATATAGATTATGCTAGTTTTTTGCTTGATCCTCTTCCGAAATATTTAGGAATAAAACTAGACAAAATTCAGTCAAAATGCTTGAGGTTGATTATTGGAGCCATGAGATCATCTCCGATTAATGCATTGCAGGTGGAAACATTGGAGCCCCCTCTCGCAATCAGAAGGCAATATTTAGCTGACAATTTTACTATAAAGTGTTTCAGGGTCCCCAACCACCCTATTCTTGCTATTTCTCAATCCCTCCTTGATCTCACAAAGTCAAGTGCATATTGGAAAGGCAAAACTCCTCCTCTTTTGACTCGGAGCTTCTCCAGATTGGGGAGTTTCATCCCTCGAGTTCAATCAAACCCTGTTCTCCCTATCTACAAATTTCCTTTTTCTAATCACATTTTTTCCCCTAAAGTCATTTCCTTGGGAATTGACAAATTCACTCCTAACCCTAAGAGAATATTTTCTGAAATAATAAATAAAGAATGGTATGGCTGGACTCAAATTTTCACTGACGGATCCAAACTCCAGGCAACCGGCTGTACGGGTGCTGCGTTTTATTGTCCAAATGATGGTATCCAAGGTATATTTCAACTCCCTAAAGAGACATCCATTTTTACTGCTGAGTGCTTGGCAATCCGAGAAGCGCTAAAATCATGTAAACCAAAACAATCAAAGAAGTGCCTTATTCTTTCAGATTCCTTAAGTTCTCTGCTCAAAATTAAATCCAGCCCCTTTCGGCACCCTGATGATCAGATCTGCATGGAAATTCGGAGTATAATTCACGACCTTTCCTTGGATAAATTTGAAATTGTTTTGGCTTGGATTCCGAGTCATGTAGGCATCCCTGGTAATGAAATGGTAGACTCGCTGGCTAAAAATGCAATCTCACAGGGGGATGCCACATTTTCCACTATTCCAGTGAGCGATCTTTTCAATATTACAAGAAACGATGCCGCACTTCAGTGGCAGTCTCATTGGGACCTCACTAAAATGTCAAAAGGTCGACACTACGCCGCTATTCAGCCACTTATCCCATCTCGAGCCTGGTTTCACAGGATCAGATTGAGCAAGAGGGAGACTTCAATGGTTTGCCGAATGCGTCTGGGTCATTGCTCTATCCGCTTACACCTTGCAAAAATTCATGTTCTTAACTCCTCAATCTGTGAGTGTGGACAAGAGGAGGAGGATTTGAACCACTTGTTTTTCAATTGCATTTTAAATGTCGGTACTCAGTCCTTACTCCAGGATCTTGCAGATCTTAATGTCCCTTTCCCTACAAATATCCAGCTCTTGCTTACAGACTGCCGACGGGAAGTATTGAAAGTGTTACTACGATTCTTAGAGAGTAATTGCATTGAGCTGTAATGTTTATGTCGATGACCTATTGACTAGTTTCTGGCAATAACATCCTTTTACTGGGTGACAAGCCATTAAATTTAAAAAAAAAAAAAAAAAAACTACAGGTCGAAAAAAATGGTCGTATGAAACTTGATTATTAATATTTATGTAACTTAATAAGATGTTATTTTTTTATCTATGTAGGTACTAAACGCACGTATGTCATAATAAACTTTAATTATGAATATTTGGATCCCGCATAAAACAATCCTAAAATGTTTATTAAAGAAATATTTTATTTCTGTATTAATTATATGCAAAAATTTAAATAAAAATAATTTGAAAATAATATTTTCTTTTGTGACTGTCCAAGTATCATCGTAGTGATCCAATGTCTGTAATCTACTTGGTCTTATCACTAACTCAATTTTCGATTTTTAAGATAAATTTAAATAAAACAAAATCATTCATTCATCATGGTAAAATGCAAAAAAATTGGACTGAAATGATACAATAACATTTTGGAAACAATGCCGATGTGTAGACGTCAGTATTTTATTTTTAAGGAAGGCGAAACGCTATTCTTAAAGTGCGCTAAAGAATAGCGTGGCATTTACGTTTCTTGAATTTTCATATAATTTTATTATTCAATACTTTAAATTTATTTTTACTGCCAGTAAAAAAATCAGCATAACTAACTTAACAAATGATATTCATAATAAGTGACTAATATAATCGGTAGTATTCTGATTGAAAGAACAAGATTGTTATTTTGGTGAATGTTATCCCAACGCTGAAAAATAGACGGGACGTTTTTATTTATGTCCGCGTAATTACTTAATTAATTTACAAATACGACTTTTGCAATTTTAGACGAGGCCTTTATAAAATAGCCGTGAATCTATGTGGTAGAAAGTAGACGTGAATCTACATAAGTGTGAAATGTTGATTGAGGGGAATGCGGTGTATTGACAGGAAGCAGAAATAACATCCTGTGTTTTTATTTTTAGGTACATATATAATAGTACAATATCACTTTTCAACACCCAACAGTTAAGCAGGAATGGCATATAAATTATTTTAGATTAAAATAGGTACATAAATATTTTGTTACCCATACATGGATTCTAACGTCGGACCTCCACGATATATGGGTGTTCCTTAAAAAACCTGTTTATTTGATGTCGAAACCATATTTATATAATCACGCAGACCACTCAATGCAATCTGGAGTTTTAAGTTTTTGATGAATATTATATAAAATAAGTATGTAATAATATGGTTTTTAAAAAAGTTGGTAGAAATCAGTGTGTTTCGCACACATGTGTGAATCGCTTCATACAGAGTTCAAATATTAAATTAAATACCGTATTTTCGTCACAAAGAAACTTCGATGTCTTGACATTTCTCTACTCGTATAACAAACTTTTTATTTTTACTTTTTATTAGTACGGCAGCATAAAACTAAATAATACGCATATGAGCAATATGTGCAAACAACAACAAACGTGAATAACAACACAAGAGTTGATAGGAAATTAATTATTGATGAAAGCGATTGAATCATGTCACAGTTATCCCAAAAAAACAAAATTAATTCCCCATTTAGCCTTCCGTGGAGCGTGATTGTGACTTGATTGTGAAGAGTGGCCCGGTCGGAAAAACGCAATCATGCGTGTACGTAGAGCTTTATGACTTGTGGCAGGACCTTCGGATCGTCACGTATGGCAAAAGGTAGGGTTTGTTGGACTAAACAGAGGCAATCAAATTCACATCTGAAGGGAGGGTTATTAAAATGCGAGAGAAGACCAGCGGTACGTTTGTATTTTTGAGGCCACCAGGCGCTGTGGGATTTTAGGGACTAAATTAGTCAGCATATACATATTTATTCTGGTTATTTTTAAACTATGCGCCTGTAATTAATGCTAATAAGATTATTAACATTTTTTTAGAAACTATACTGATTAATTATAATTCCAACCCGTTTCTGTACAACTATAACTTTGCCGTTTTAATAATTTAATAAAATAACACTCTTAACGCCTTAGTAACTACATATATGTTACCTTCTTATTAGACATCTTTCTTTTAGAGACATTTAAAAAAGAAAACAAGATTGAAAGTCTATTTTTCAGCATTACAGGTTTAATAATTTAGAAATGTTAAAAATAAAAGAATCCCTAGCACTAAATGTAAAATAGGTAATTAACAAATACCTTATTAAATTTATCGAATAATCCGTTATTTAATGTATTCTCTTTTTAATATCTCCCTGTCAATTTCCTTACTCTATCACAAATTAATTCCTTTAAATATTTTAACTTGTACATTATAATTTAGTAAAGCTACAGTGGAATCAAAATCGCCCGACGCAAAAATTAATTACAATTCATAAATGACTAGTTTAAAAACATTTTGGATTTCTGAAACTAACTTAAAACTTCTGACAAAATAAATATTCTTAATATATATGTACAGTGAGTCACTACTTACCCAGGGTAGTTTTATGAGCAATAGCTCCCATATCGGCCCTGCACTTTCGCCATCAATTCAGCATTTTTTAATGCTGAAGTGGTCAACTTCTCCACGTCACTTAAACTTATACGAGTGCAAGTGGCGCGGGGAGGCATCCACACAAAACCCCTTCTCTGTCTATTAGGTGCAAGGGCGAGGAGAGGAAAACCTTATTTATTTGTTTATTAAATAGGATGACAATAACATCTAAGCACGGAACGGAATGCATAAATAAATGAATATACAACAATAGTAAACAATACAAGAAATAGAATAAGACATGATATATCTACCTACATATAGATATATATGTATACATGATATAGATAATATAAGTAAAACCAAATCGTAAGAAAATGAGATGAAGGAAGAATATATATGTACAAAGTTAATTTAAATAAAATTACTAGAGAGTAACTCATAAACTTACATCTATCCTAATCTGAACCAAAATGAACCTAAGCAAGCATGCCACCGATGAGGTACCAGATAAAAACTATTAATCCATAACTATGGTTGAACAGCCATAATACACATCCCTTTATTTAAATGTAAATTAAAGCTTGAAATAATTCTGATGAGTTTCTCGATTTAAGGATTATTCTATTGTTCTAGGAGTCTGTACTGTCTGCTTATTTCGAGATAACAGTAATTATAATTTCGAAGCGGTTTACGTGCCATTAGCTTATGTAGTGTTGTAAAGATGAGGAAGATGTATTTAAAATATGTATTTGAGGGTGGGAATATGCGAAGATTATTTTTAAACATCTTATGGCGTTATGATATGTACATAAAGTGTGAAAAAACATTTTTTAAATTTGTTTTTATTTAGCGTTTTATATAGATAATATAAAATGTTGAAATTTTACTTTTTGCGGATGATATTAAAATTTTCAAGGAAATATCAGATGTGAGTGACTGCCTTACACTCCAATCTAACCTATACAAATTAAACGATTGGTGCATCTCTAACAACCTATTTTTAAATGTTGATAAGTGTAAATCACTATCCTTCTGTAGAAATAAATCTCCCATTTCCTTTTCGTATTCAATAAATAATACAAACCTAGAAAAAATAACAGAAATCCGTGATCTTGGTGTCATTTTTGATCATAAACTAGAATTCAAAAGTCACATCAACATTATTACGAATAAAAGTATGAAAACCTTAGGTTTCATACTTAGATCAATACAGGACTTTGAATCAATTAATGTAATAAATCTCTTATATGTATCCTTGGTCCGTAGTCAGTTGGAATACAATTCCATCATTTGGTCTCTTTTTTACAGGATTCATATAAAAAATATAGAAAGGGTACAACGTAAATTCCTAAAATTTATAAATTTTATGCTTCATATTCCGATCGACCAAATAAACTACAAATATTTGCAAACTAATCTTAATCTCCTAACCTTGGAAGATCGAAGAAAATTAACAGATTTAATATTCCTTTTTAAAATATTACACTCAAATTTCGACTGTTGCGAACTCCTGAATAGTATTAATTTTAAAGTACCTAACCGTAGGACCCGCCAAAACATGCTATTTTATTGTGACAATTTTGACACAAACTATCGTTCAAATTCTAGCATACCTCGGATGCACTGACACTTGGCAATGAACTACCTACATATGTCGACATTTTAAATCTATCTCTCTCAAAATTTAAAAAATCATTATATGATCATTTCTTTTCAAAATATTAAAATTTTTATATAATGTCTTAAATTTTTTATATATACCTGGCTATTCAAATTTAATATTGCTATATTATCGGTGAGTAAACATTTCTGAGATCACTACTTTACACTTTTTTGCATATATACTTTTTTTACATATGTCTAACCTCATTATGTTTAAACTATGTATATATACTTTTTTACATTTATACCCTTTATTTTTCTTTTACATTTAATCGTTTGTTGTATTTTAATTATGTATAAACCTGTTGTAAAAGGCTATTAAGCCGTGTAATTAATAATAAAATAAAAAAAAATAAAAAAATAACATAGACATAACATATAAGGCGAGTAAATATGATAAAACGGAAATCGTAACGATGTATTCAGAGGATTGATTGATTCAGGAAACGTACTCTATTAAATAGAGTAGGTACGTTTCCCGTCTTTATACAATTTTTTTTAAACATCCATAAATATATTTACTGATCTGTTATAAGATTAATTGATCTATTTTAATATTTTTTGGCCTTTTTTTATCTTTTTAATTAAAAGTGTCAACTTTGCTTGGAATTGTTGTTATTTTTTTATTGCAGGCTATGTTTAAATAATATATAGGATGTCTCGTAGCTAGTAGCAAAAAACTTCGGGGCAGTCTTCATTCAGTTTTGAATAGAAAATATTCTTTACACTTTGGGTCAACAGTTAAGGAGATAATAAGCGACATTAAAGTTTGCTTATATTTTCTCAATATTTCAGACTTATCGTTTGTAAAGCGTTAGATCATCACGAAATTAATATATATTGAGTATCAAAAATTCAATCGCTTTGATAAAAGTCATATAAAATGATTAAAATCTTTCGATAAAATCTGGTTCAAATTTCTGCATGGTTTACAATGTTCGCGGTACTGCAAAATTGAATGAAGAAGACTTTAACGAAGTTTTAGTTACTAGATATGATAATTTATAGATCGTCAGACTTGATTTTTCAAGATTCATTTTCCGTTCAAAATTAAGTATAACTATTATAGTGTACCAATTGTCATATGAATTAGTTAGTTTGTTAGTGCCGCGGGGTGCTCCAGCTGGAATCTTTATAGATCAAAGTGCAAGTATTGGTGCATTCTCAGCCCTACAGTTGATTAAGAATTAAAATATGAGCAAACGGTTATAGTAGGAATGTTTTACACGAGTTAGGTAAAGCACATGGCGCCAAAGTTAACTGTAAAGATTTCTGCGGAATAGAGTCCGCTGCTCTCGCGCCGAAACGATTCTGAGTTGCCGGGCCCTCTGTGTGTATCTCGGTACCTGGTGTATCCTCCTTGCCGGTAGATGTCGTGGACTGTCCTTATCCACCTCAGAACAGAATTAGAGCTGTTTCTGATGGTAGAAAATTCAATAAAATTTTTGCGTGGGAAGCACACTGACCCTGGTAGGTATACAGGGTTACTTGAAAAACATCAATAACGTCGCAGGACTATATTTCTGCTTTAATTATGAGTCGAAAATGTTCAAGCAACCATGACCTAATATCAATAGCTATGGAGATATGCATTTTTTTCAATATGTTTGACTTATTTTTTGTAAAACGTTGGGCTATCATTAAATTGGCCCATATCGAACACGAAAAATTAATTTATTTTAATACAAGTCAACTTGTATTGAAACGAATGAATTTTTCGTAATCGATATAAGTTACTCTAATGATAGTTCAACGTTTTGTAAAAAATATGTCAGAAATATTGAGCTTAAAGAGCTTGATATTGCATAACTCCAAAAATATTAAATATTGATATTAGGTCATGACTGCTTGAACATTTTCGACTCATAATGAAGGCAGAAAAGTAGTCCTGCGAGCTTATTAATGTTTTTCAAATAACACTGTATATGGATGCTAGGGAAAAGTTTCATCCGTACACATGAAAAATAAATAAATATGAAGCCAATTGATAAATCGGAATGAAATGAATGAGTAAAATATTTACTTACCGATACGCCCAAGAAATTGAGGCTCCCTAACTGTTGAAGAAATTCTTCCGCCATGTCCTTTCTCGTGTAATCAAAATGCCCCAGACTGAAAACGGAAGTAGAGGGCGTTTGATTCTTAAAGTTCTTCGCTGGGGTAGTGTACTTATTTCCGGTCAAGTTTCTAGCCTTTTCCGGCGGCCCTGTGTTCTCGGGGGAGGATTTCCTGAGATCTAATAGTTTCCGCAGGGTCTTCCGTCGGGTGGGGTCCGGGCCCCCGGAGCCCCACGTCCTCTCGGCCCCCCGCAGCGCCAGGGCTATGGCCCACACGGCGTCGTAAGTCTGGGGCGCGTAGCGAGAGGGGGGCGCTTTCACCGACCTCATTTCCGCCGTGAACATTTCATTAGTCTGAAAACAAAGGACAAACTTCACTCGAAAGTGCATACATTTACATGCAAGGAAGAAATTAAAGGTGAAAAGGTGGCACATAATTACGAATATATTTAGGAATGAAAATCATAGAGACGGAAAAATATGACCTTTTCTTTATTCACGCCTTGCACATTATTATAAGGCATGTTTACATAAGTTCAGCTCACCAATACATTATTATATTGGATATAAATCAGGCATTTACTTTAATGGGTTACATCACCAGGGGAGCCTGAAATTCAGGTAGAAAATGGGTGATTTTTTGCAAGGAGGTGATAAATGATATATTTTTTGGCATTTATTAAGGTACATATACTATTTGCGATTTGGAAAAATTTTTTTTTTTGCAAAAATTGGGAGCAGTTTGCAAAATAAATTCCCTTAAATTGATTATCGATAACGATTGTTATTACCATATTCCTTCATTTCTAAATAAGTATATGGCCTTCATTTCTGTCTCGGACCAGCATGCACCGGGGAATAGGTAAGGGGTACTGTCCGACCGAAACTAGTTTTTACGGCCGAAATCGAAACCGAATTTCGGCTTCGGTCACAGATTCGGCCGAAACCGAAACTTCCATATAAGGTCATGTTTTGGTGGAAAAAATTGTCAATCTTAATCAGTCAGTCTATATTTTTAAATCATATAGTTTCTTTTTTTACCGAAACTAGGCCGAAATCGAAACCAAAAGTTCGGTCGGATACTAGTAAGGGGAAAACATCTCAGTCAAAGCGGAGGATGAGTACGGGAATGGAGATGACGCGGATATTTTGTTTTTTTTCCAAAAATTTTCAGATTAAATAACAGTTTAATAAGTGCTAATAAAAATTTAAGTAATTATTCACTTCTTTGTAAAAAAATCCCCCAATTTATACCTTAATTTTAGGCTCCTAGGGATGCGTAACCCCTTGACAGAACATAATATATGTAACGGCAAACGTATAAATAATTATTAATCAATATTTAAATAATTTAGTTAATTTATCTTTGTTGCTAAATCTTTTTCTTCTTCTGCTCTTGGCGATGATGGTTGCAGACCTTCCGTCCAGTCGCGCTTTCTCGACTAAGTATACTTACATACACTTACATACACATTTCGTGACTTTTCAGTATACCAACTGTAGAAGAAAGACGTTTCTTTTAAAATAGAGCTGTTTGTTGTGAGAAATGTCCGTGAGATTCGCAGCATACGCCAACAACACCCAATTGTGTTCTTCCTGGGTCCTCATTGTCTTAGTGCCAACGTTTCAGACCCACATACAAAGATTTGAAGAATTACTATTCTGATAATTTTCATTAAGTGGGCCTGATATATTTACACAAAATTTTCTTCAGTGTGTCGATTGTTGTTCGAGTTATGGCGTTACTAGTTTTGATCTCAGTTTAACCGAAAATTAGAGATCCAAGGTTCCATATATATTATGAATATGGCGTCTGAATTTTAATATACTTCTGCAGTTAATGTGCAGGTGTTTGGGAGATGATACGCATACATCCAGAGGCATCTTCTCGTGTCGGCATGCGACACGTATTGTGTGAGTGTCGCGTGATATGCGTGAGATAAATCCCCAAATGAGTGGATACAGGGCGCAAATGATACTCGCGGTTAACTGTGGTATATGTTGGTAACAATTTACAGATTTATTGAATACAGAAATAACTTGCTATTACTACGACGGCCGGCGGCAGAGTGGTTGTACTTATTGGTGGCCGGGAACGGGTTGGCGACATCGAACTCTTCATTAGCGGGTGTCGCTCGATGCGTGCGGCTAAAATCGCGACGGCTTTGGACCACCACAAAACCACTCGAAGTCGAAATTATTTACCAGCTTAAAAAATATATTGATTCGGTAGGCATCTTAGAACCATTAAGAATAATGAGTCTGGTGGTCCCTGTCTTTTAATATTTTCTAAAGGACCCTTTCAACCTTTTAAAAAATAGCATTTCTCGTCAGTTTATTTTTGGTCCGTCACTCATTAATTCCGTGACTCATCGTTTTGCCGATTTCCCGAAAAGAGTACGACATCATTTCCTTTATTCATTCTTCTTTCACTTCTTCACGAAGTAAATCAGGATAGCGAACTCAACCCTGTTGAAATTTTTTGACAGTTTTCCGATACAAGGTATTCAGTTGAAGTTTTTAACGACAATTAAGATTTTCTCTTCAGCTTAGTCCGCAATAATGAGTATTTAATGGCCTTCCTTTAAGGTCCATGGAACGTTTTCCAAAAAGTCTGTTAACATGTATTTTAGTTTGAATAATAATTTAATTATTTTTATTCTCAAAAAGTCCTAGTAAACTGCATACAGGTACCTACATACTACATTTTCAATTTAATGGAATGTTGGTGAGATGATTCATAACCTTTTTGACATTTTCGTAATCATTGATCTCAAATGTCGACCGAGTTGCATAGAAATTATTGGTTGGGTATGGTTATTGATATGGTTTGTGACATATGGATTAATTAAACTTTATTCCTGTTCATGATACAGCCAATCCCGGCTAAAATGAGTGCGGTGTACTATGCCAATCTGGTGTTTATCATCTGTATACTTGAATCAAATATATATATTATATTAAATCTAAGGGAATTATACGAGTATGTATCTTATGTGGGGTATAAAAACAAAGACAGCAATTCCAAAAAAAACGAGCGAGCCTTACACTAGTTGCATTATGATATGTAACATTTGACATCTCACAATTAAAAATATCAATTGAGCAGCGACAGAAATTAATATAAAAATTTAAAAAAGCTAATACTAATATATTTATTAATTAGAGACAAGTAGAGAAAATGTATGTGCATTTATTTAATATTGAATTTTGCTAGGTAGGTACCGTATATATCTACATACGCATTTTGTTTAGAAATGTGTATGGTCAATAATATATATTTATTTATTTTCATAGTGTGCTGTCATACATATTGTATGAAAACTTTGAATAAATATTTAAAAATAATCACATAAATTACATAAAATTTGAGAATGTAAATCATTAAGGGTACAGGTCGTTTGACTAAAGCTGGCATGTACACAAATTTCCCGCCCTGTCACCCGCGCAAGCGCACGGGGTGACGTCGCACTGCATACGGATCTCGAAAAATCTCTCTGTCTCTCTCGCACGCGGTCAAGCTTACGAGCGTGAAAGAGACTGTTATTGTTTTGTTTTTACTACTATTACGAAATAATACGAAATACAGGGCGATGTTTTGTTTTATTCCCTGTTTGATTTGAACCCGTCGGTTTTTTATCGAATTAATTGTAGAATTTATTATCATACGTGCCGCGGTAATCGGCACATATTCTCTAATATCTCAGTAAATTCTGTCTTACGATTCCAGTAAATTGTCATAATATTTGCAAGACGTAGTTTTATATAAAACTTATTAAATTAAACCCAGGACGGCATTTGCCGGGCGGCCGGCGGGTCTATTACTCTTGACATGTTCAGTGACGTTTGGAGAAAGACGCGACAACATGAGGAAAAATATATAGAACTCGAATCAAAACTAGATAATTTCACTGATGGACTTGTTATAAGAGTAGGACATTCCGATAGTGAATTATAAGATTCTTCTAGTGATGAAGATTTAAGCCGCGTAGAAGAATTGATTTGCGATTCTGATTTGAAACAGTGATGTAACAAAATAAATATTATATTTCTTATAATATCCCATCGTTTTTTTATTTTATACACGACCCACCCAATTGACTCAAAGATTTTAAAAACGGTGGTTTAATATAACAACCCTTTGATAAAAGAAGATTATGTGGCAATTAAAACAAACATTCATCCACTATTCATCTGCATTAATCCGTATACTGAATTCTGAACTAAGCAATGATGCTATTTCCTGTATCTTAACAGATATTGTATAACATTGTGATGCCGCGCCGTTTTTTGACGTTTTATGTTTGACAGGTTTGAAATGAATGAATTCAATCAATTAGAAAGCTCATTATTCATAATTGTGAATAAATTAAGGTTTGTTTACGCGATAGAGATTTCTGATTGATTGAATTCATTAATTTCAAACATGTTAAACCTAAAACATCGAAATTGGCGGCAATACAATATAATACATACCTGTCAAGATTGGGATAAAGATTTGACATCTCAATATTGTTATTTTCAGAATAGCACAGATGCTAAGTGCCTTTAAAAACATTACATTTTTAATTGGTTAAAATAATATAAAACATTTTTTTTATACATGCTGTATAATAAAATTGCATTGGCGGGAAATCTGTGTACGTGCCAGCTTTAGATAACGTAGCTTGTAGTTATTGTTTACATTAATGTAAAAAAAAGTATTTATTGGATAGTTTCGAAGATATAACCTAAAATATATCAAAGTTACAACATCCACGCGCTTGATACCGGCCTTGCAACATATATACAAAATTGGTTAAATGAAATTACGCATTTCCGTCCTTTTTCACGAAATCACTGCCACAGATTGCAGGAAAGCGAGAGGAAAGATGTTACACATCAAAAAAATTGAATGAAGTCATCGAGGATTACTAATTTATAATGTACTGAATTCTAGACTTTATAGAAAACATAAGACCATAAATTGAATTGGAAGGGATGTAAAATCTAGAATTCAATACATTTAAAAAAAGTAAACCTCGGTGACTGTTTTCAAAACATTTTTAATTTTTTTGGATATTGCTGCCTTTGCTTTTATACGCCACATACTTATGTAGATTATTTTACAAAATGTAACAACATACTATTTTTTGTTCCATATTTTTATCTCATTTTAATACATCTCAAGAACGACCATAAATAAGAAAACTAAATACCAGAAACTGAAAAAAATTTCTACAGTTTTATATATAATATTTTTAAATCTTTCTATTGCAGATATCCATATATCCATCATTTGCAGAAAACAAATAGGTTGATTGAACAGACCGTTCTGATTAATTTAAAAGCGATCTAACAGGGCGGCCCACGCAGCCCTGTTAGATCGTGGGTGGTAAGCACTAGCTTCTCACATCGAGGGTTCCGGGTTTTGTTTCCGGTGAGTCACGATAAATCTATGTGATTTACTCAGGCTTGGGTGTTTTTGTGATGTATTCCGCTTCTGTAATTGAACTGTAATTGAAATTGAATTGGTGGCGTATTGAAGCGATAAAAAAATATATATTCGCCGCTAGGGCGCCGTGAAACCGACATATTATAATCTGTCGGGGGAATGGTTTATCATGTTATATTGATGTGTTGTAAATGTGATATGTGGTAGGTCACTTCCCTTTTTTGATAATAAATTATATTTCTTACAG